>PVIW01000656.1:0-425968 GCA_004026585.1 Noctilio leporinus
GAAGGAGGAGAGAGGGAGAGATACATTGATATGAGAAAGAAACATCAATTGACTGCCTTTTTTATGCGCCCCCAACCAGGACTAAATCTGCAACTCAGGCATGCGCCCTGACCAGAACTCAAGGCAGTGACCTTTCACTTTGCGGGAGGACGCCTACACCAGTCAGGGCAGTGTGCACCATTTTGATAAATCATGTATTTGTCATTGGTATAGCAGTGTTAAAAATGAATGCCTTTTTTTTTCTTTTTTCAAGTACAATTCCAATACAATTTTTCTAGTGAAGCTTCTCTTTCACTTTCAACAGCCTGAAGGCTGTTTTGAATTTTACCATAGGGTGCAGGTTTGCCGGTTTTAAAAATCTATTCAAGTTTAAAATATTCATGTGGCAGTGAAGGTTATAAGCCATGTGTTACGCTGAGGTGAGAAATTTGGTGGGAAAAAAAATTCAGGTTCTTCTTAGTTGGAGTATGGTATTTGGCAAAATTTCCTATGGTAGAATCTTAGAATCCCTTTCTCCTCCGTGTAGCTTCCTGTGATAGAAGTTACTTCCCTAATATGTAATAATAATATGTAATACATACAAGCTCAGCTCCCATCTGTGACACTCAGCAAGTTCAACGTACAAACTCATCAACACACAGTGAAAACCCACAGGTCAGAGGGGAAGGTCACCAAAAACCAGGCAGAATAAAGAATTGCTTGGGGAGCCTTAAAACATTGTGATAATTTGAAGCATTTTAAACCCCTAGAAATAAGCCACAGCCACAAACTAAGTCATTGGCAACTGGCTTCGGATTAGTCCCAACCCCTACATGGCAAGAGAAAACCCAGAGGCAGGACGGGGGTTATTTGCATTCCAGGGGCTGTGAGGCAGCCAGCGCTCGGTTGGTCTGTGATGTCTTCATCAGGCTGCCGGGAGGCCCCCAGGAGCCTGTCGGGCCTGTTTCCATGGAGCTTCTTCAGGGAGCATGGGGCGGGCAGAAGCCGGGCAGCCCGTTCTGAGCCTCGGCCTCTCCTGAGCCCCAGCGCGGCAAGAGGAAAACCATTTTGTCTTTCACAGGTTTCAGAACTGCAACAAAGGACTGTGTGTAAAAGATGCGTCCAGCAGGCCACCCTCCTTTTCAAGTTGTGTGGTTTGAAGTCCAGCCGGTAGCTTTCCAGTTCAGGATGAACTGGACGAATGAGTGACTCTGCAGAAGTGGAACAGTTCACTTGTTTATCGATGACCGGAAGTAGACAACGTTTTGATGCAGTTAGTTTTCAACTAGATTTTAACTGTTATACTATAGTGAACCATGCCCTAGAGTTATTTTTTAAGTTGTGATTTCTTTCTTATTAAGAAAAGGAACTGAATCTAGGTGTTGGGCTCATGGGTTGGAAGAGCTGGACTCAAATGCCTCCTCTGCTGCTGACCAAAGCGTGGAGACTACGTCACCTGTCTGGCCCTCAGTTTCCCTCTTTGGAGAATAAGACCCATGGTAGAACCTCTTATATAGGTTACTAGGAGTAACAAAGGAGATGCTTTCTAGAATGTATTTAGCACAGTGCTCAAAAAGTATTAATTAACCACAACACTCATAATAGTTCATGTTATGCTTTCAATATCAATTACATTAAAATATTACTTAATATTCGGCGCCAGAATTAGTAGGCCTTAAACCAAGACAACTGATTGTTGTTGTTTGGTTTTAATAAACCCCATTTCACCCACAATGTTTAGAAAATGAGACTTAATTTTTACTTGGGCCAATAGGTAGGCATTTTGAATACCAGTAGATTACTGGCTTTAAGTCATTTAATCTAATACCTTTATCATACATCATCTCTCAGGTGGTGCAGATTTATGGCCAGTCCCACCATGTGTCCAATCATTGTTCTCAATCCTGTCTTGTTGTCCCCTCTGAAGACAATTCTGATACTTGAGGCCTTGAAGTTTGAGGAGACTGACACAAAGTCTGCCTCTCGGTAAACGCTTAATAAACACAAATTATTTTTATTAGCATGAGTGCATGATCACCTGGATTCACGCCCTTTGACGTACCCTTGTATGTGCTCCTTGCAGGTGCCCGTGAGAAACCACTTACCATGTGACAGCTTTGCATGCACATGCCTGCATAGCATAAGAACTGTGATAAGGGAATATCTGAGCAGCTTTTGAATGTGGGCAGAAAGCATTTCAGGCAGAGGATAAAGATTCAGGATGCAGAACCTTAATCCATGCTAGGGCAAGTAGGTAGGTTGACCAGCTGTCCAGGTTTGCCTGGCCCTGAGTGTGTCCCTGGGTTGTATAGGATTTCAGTCCCAAACCAGTGAAGTCTCTGGAAAACGGGGACAAGTCAGTCACCCTACAAGGAAGCCAAAATGAAAAGGAGGATTGTGGCCCGCCTGGGGAGGGGCCATGGTCACAGTTCACTGGCAGGTGCTGTTAGTTTAAATAAAGGGGGGAGCCCCACATTGAGCTTGCAGTCTAGCCAGTGAGCGAAGGCAGAGAACTGTTTCAGTGTTGAGAGGGGCCAGTCAGCAGCGAGCAGGCTCAGGGTGAATTTGTGCCTTGCGCGTAGTGAGAGCCCAGGCCCGGCGCTTGCTGGGGAGCTGGGATGAAGAACAGCGGGAGAAGGGTTGTTGGCTGGCCAAGGAGATCAGTAGGGTGTAGGCTTGGCCTTGAAGTGGGCGAAGGGGAAGGAGGCATGACAGGGGAAGGAGGCAGGTGCTAGGGGGGTTAGAACATTATCTGCTGCTTGTTAGAACGTGTTCCCGCAAAACAATAACAGGGATGTGTGGGTTGAGCAGGGCCTGCAAATCCGGGCGAGCAGACCCACGAGGTGCCCAGAAAGAGAAAGGGCTCTGTGAGGTACTCAGCCTGGGAAGCTCATTTCATTCTGGCTTCTCTTCACGGACACACACTTAACACTGACACACTCCAGGCTTGGAGAAGTCCTGCCAAAAGAGGGAACTGAGCCATTAACATTCTGACGCCAAAGGCCACAAAGCCCCTGCACGTGGGGGAAGGTCAAGGCAGGAAGGCAGGGCCTTTATTAATGTTTTGTGAAAGGATTCTTAGGAAAAGCACTTCAGGGTGCTTTAGTGTACACAAAAAGGAGTCACTGTTTTTGAAGTGCAAAAATTGGCATTATTTAAGTGTTTTGGGAAGTTCATCTTAACAGCGATTGCACGGAAGTTCAGATCAGGTGCCGCGGCGGCAAGACCTGTGGAGGGAGAGGCGGCCTCGCGTTCAGATTCACCTCTCGCCGCCTGGGAGACAAGCCTCCAGCTTTGTGTGAGTGGTTTGATTAGAATTCAGTTTTAAAGATCTTGGCCCAAAGCCTCGCACATGGTGAGCATGCACTATATGGAAGCTACTGCCATTATTTTCATTTTATGATGATAAATTGGGAGAGAATAGGTTAAGTCATCAAAGTTTGGCTCGCCCATGGGATTTGTAGACTTTCCCTGAGCTGTCCCTCCTTCCTGCCCCAGACAAAAGCCACCGGTGCCCAGTAGCAAGGGCTGCCTTTCCTTCTTCCACATGAACTGAGAAAAGGCTGAGCTGGCTCCCACCGGAGGCAGAGTCCAGCAATATGCAACCTGTAGTCTGTGGTACGACACAGCCGCAGGCCCAGTGAGGGGCCAGCACGCCCTCCCCAGGAGGGAAGAGGCTGGCACATATGCCGTAGAGAAGATGCTGGAGAGTTGAGAGAAGCACCATATGCTGCCAGGCCCTCCTGGGGGCTGGGGTGCAGTAAACAGCCACTGAGGCCTGGCACAAGGCTCGGGATGGGACACCCACCACTTCGGCTCAGGCCCCGCACGGCGTCCTCCTGGACACACGCCCTTGCTTTCAGCCCTCCTTTTGGAACAGAAGAGTGTTCTTCATTTTGGAACCCATCAGCAGTAGTAAAACGTGGTCAGCCAAAACGAAAGTGAGGAGTAAGGGAGAGAAGAAGAGGCATCATCTGCCCATGTTCATCCAAACAAGTTACGAGTCTTTCTGGAATGCCAGGGCCAGCCGTGGACACGGCGCGGTGCCCACCCATGCCCTGCGTCTCTCACCCGGTCTCTGCGTCTCTCACCCGGTCCCTGGGTCTCTCACCCGGTCCCTGCATCTCTCACCTGGTCCCTGGGTCTCTCACTAGGTCCCTGCGTCTCTCACCTGGTCCCTGGGTCTCTCACCCAGTCCCTGTGTCTCTAGGCACTTCCTTTGCCCGGATCCTGCAAAGTGCCGGGTGGGTGTAGTTCCTGTGGGAGAGCCACATACATGTGCAAAAGGAATGTTCATTCGAGAGGCAGGAGGGATGGGCAGACTTGGTGAGCAGAGCAGAGTTGAAACTCCATCTGTTCTTCTCTTGAGATGTTTTTCGAATCCCGCAGTGACAGTGCAGTGAGCATAGAATTGATCATTCAAACGGGCCTGATTTTGAGAGGGAAAGAGTGCTACGAAATAATTTCACAGGGACAGTGAGCTTACGATGAATGTCCCAGCCACACGAGTGTTATGACCCCTGCTGTGGCCCTGTGGCCCCGCCACCCAATCCCTATGTTGAAGGCCTAACCCTCCATACCTCTGAATGTGACTGTGTTGCACAGGGTGAAATGAAAATGACCCTGTATGGTGAGTTGTGACCCAACCAGGCTGGTGTCTTTCAATGAGGAGGGAGTCTGGGGACACAAAATGACACCCAGTTAAGCACACAGAGGAAAGACCATGAGAGGACATGGAGAGAAGGTGGCCATCTGCAAGGCCTCAGAAGGAACCCGACCTGCCAACACCTTGGCATTGGGCTTGTAGCCTCCAGAAGCACAAGAAAATACATTTGGAGCCATCCGGTTTGTGGCACTTTGTTTTCGCAGCTCTAGTAGGCTAACCCAGCCACCTAACTTCTCCCAGTCCTCATCTGTGAAGATGGAGAGACTCATGCATACTCCTCAGGAGTTTAGAACACGTTCAGAACACTGTACTGCACTGGAGCGCAATGACACACCTTGATAGGTGGAGGCCTGTGTCAGGCCACGTGCCAGAAATTTCTGATTTTATCAATGCCAGACCTGCACTGGGGTCTTCCTCATACAGTCAGTAAATATCCATCAGCACCACATAACTCTTGAAAATGATAGCCGGGAGGGTTTTTTAAATTTGGAACTTGCGGGAAAAAATCAAAATGGATCAGTTGAGAACCATTCAATCCACTGTCTGGAACGTGAACTAGATATGCAGTTTATGGCAATATGATTAGCTCCCCTAGAATCCCACGTCACCGAACAGTTGGTGATGGGCAGTGGCAGGTGTTCGGCCAGCTTTCCTAGGTCAAGGCTGCTGACCCCTGCTGGGGGCGGGGCTTGCAGTCCTTAACCCACCGGCCTGTGGCAGGGTCTCCCCTTCTGTATGACGATGTGCCATATTCTGTGCATGTTTTCAGGCCCCACGGACCATGGCTCCAAGTTCATTCTGGGATTAAGTTCGGTGGACTCCCACAGAAGCCTGCCTCCTCCACACAGTCCCGGTGGCCAAGGCTGGTTACCATGGGAGGGTCATAGTGGGGTTTTCTCTTCATTTGGACTGGGCTCTGTGCAGCTTTGTCCTTTTAGCTGGGACTCTGCCCCCTTAGGGCATGTGGCTCTTTCTGCATGGAACTGACATGAGGCAAACACTGGCAGGTCCTGGCCCCAAGAGGGCCTGTGAACTGTTGCATAGCAACGTCAGAAAGAAGGCATGGCTTCGTTTAGTCACTCAACAAATAGTCATGCAGAGCCTACTATTTGTCAGGAACACATTCACTCATTCATTTATCACTTATTCACTGTCGTTTTTATGGTGTACAGGTAATGTTTCTAGGCCCCTGCGATTAGTCAAGGAGCTAAACAAGGCTAGTGGGATGGAACAAGATAGTAATGTTTAGGAACAACCAAATCTGATGTTAGTGCCAGTTGGTGCTGCAGAGAAAGTAAAGCAAGGCAGCGAGGTGAGAAGTGCCAGGGAGGCCTGGGCGGATTGCACATCTGTATTCAATTGCCTGTGAAGGGCTCTTGGCTTTGAGCAGAACAATGATGGCCTGATGGGTGAGCCTGGCAGAATTCTAGAGAGAAAGCATTCTAATTAGGGGAACAGCAAGACCCGGATGTGTCATGCCGGGACTAATGTGGGGCTCAGAGACGCTGGCCAGCGTGACCTGACAGGTCAGTGCTGGGAAGCGAGGCCAGCAGGGTGGTGGTGGCTGGATCAGGCAGGGGCGTGGGCAGTGGCAGGACTGGTGTCACTCTGTGTGATTGCGCAGGTGGGAGGTGATGGCCGGTGGCCAAGCTCTCTTGTCCGCCTGTGGGGGTATGATGTAGTCCAATGGGCGCTCTCCAAGGTGCTGATGCTGGCGATGTGGACCGTTGTGATGCTGGTGGGGTTGCAGTTTGTGCAACAGGGATCAAGATAAACTCTCTGGAGCCTGCCTTGTCCAAGGAAGCCCCCTACCTAGACCCAGCTCTCCTAGCAGTCTTTCAAGATAACATGCCTGCTTTCGCATTACCAATGGGGAACCGGAGGCCTGAAGGCGTTAGGCCACTGGTCCAAGGCTACGCAGCTAGTACTGGCAGAAGCCGGCTTCCCTCCCCTCCCATCTGTCTTCAGATCTGCTGTTTGCTCGCTCCATCCTAATGCATCTTGCATACTCCCTTTTCATATGGGATCCTTGAAATGCAGCACCTTGTGGGACTTGGAAATGTTAAGCTAAAAAAAAAAAAAAAGAAAGAAAAAAGATTTCCATAAGCCATATCTGTATCTCCTGTGAATTTCTGGCATATGACAGTCCCTTACCCCACTTCACCAAAGTACCTACTGACTCTGCTCGGAGGCATATCTGGAACTTTGCTATCCTTTAGAAGCTGCAAACCGAATTTTCTATGGGAAATACTACATCTGAAGTACCCAATAAACACCTCAAACTCTGATATCGTGCCTGTGAATATAAAGACAGCAAATATGTATACAAATTTAAATAGGTTATGCTTAATGTGACTTTTTTAAATCAAATTTGAAGTGAAATTGACCCACATAAACTAAGTATGTTATTTCTTTAGAAAAGTAAGTTAACACCTGGATCACTTTAATACAACAACAATGTACTTGATGTAAACTTGATTTTCCTGTCCTGGATAGGTCGTCCAGTTGGTCGAAGTGTTGTCCTGATAAGCCAAGGCTGTGGTTTCAGTCCCCACATGTACAGTAGCCAATGAACGCATGAGTACATGGAGCCACAAATCAATGTTTCTCTCTCAGAAGAAAAAAATAAATCAGGTTTTTCCTTCTGTCATGAGAAGCCAAGAAGTGAGATGGTATCTAAATAATCAGAACAAATTTACTTTTACCCCCCATAATCTACGGAATTGAAGACAAAGTGTTTTCTTATTTGTATTTTTCCTGATTTGTGAATTACACATGAAGTTTCATCTGTTTTTTATATTAGTGTTGGGACCCGAAGGCATCTGAGATTGTTCAGCTCTTCAGGTAGTTTTGTACCCCAAGTTTTATCCACAGTAGCCCTAACTTTTGCTGGGGGCTGGGGAAAGCTCCGTCTGAATGTGTGAGCAGCATGGCCCGCACAGTGAGCTGAGGTCCTGGAAGGCGGGGTGAGGCCTGGCACCCTCCCCTGCAGCCCACACCGTGCCTGGCCCCTGTGGCCAGGAGCCCCCGTGACCCCCATACATTTTGACCCAGCATTGCAGGAAAGAGCAAAGTGCCCTTTTCTCCTCAGGCCCTGGTCACTGACCAGGAAAGGGTGCTGTTGGTCACGTGCACTTGGTCAGGGCACCACAGATGGGGCAGGTCAGGTGTAGGGCGGATGGTTGCAGCAGGACCCCCAGCATCTTGAAAGAGCAGTGTCCCTGAGATGAGACTCTTTGGTGGAGTTGGGTCTCCTGTAAGTTTTCATATCTACCTACATGTTTGTGCTGCCCCCATCCGCCCCCACCACCCCCTACTTAGCTCCAGAGCCAGCATCAGGCTTTGTTTGGTGCAGAGGGGAGGCAGAGTAGCACTGTGGATGTCCTTCTCCGTCTCTTCCTTAAACAGCACGCTGTGGCCTTCCTCATGAAACTGAAGTACACAATCAGCCTGCGTTCACGGGCTCTGTCTGCCTCCCACGCAAGAATCCTATAGACTTGCAGTCGAAGTCCGGGAGAGTGGTCTCCAGCCCCACCCCAGCCCTGCTCAATCAGCATCTGCATTGTGACATGCTCTCCCGGTGTCCTTTGCCGGTGGGAGAGGTGCTGTCCCTGAGGACAGAGTACTGGGTGCCGGAGGTGGCCTGTGTGAACCTGGGCAGACTGTCAGTCTCCTCTTATGCACTGGGGACAAGGGGAGGGGAAGAGTGGCAGCACCCAACCCGGTGTTGGGTCGGGGGCAGGGGTCACCATGGAAGACCCCACGTGGGCATTGTCCTCCTGCAGTGATGCCTCAGTGCCCCCTGGAAGTCTCCAAGCTCGGTGCCATTCAGCCCAGATCACGTGGGAACATGTCACTGCAGCCTTGGACGAGCCGCTTAGGAAGCTCAGCCAGCCCCGACTTGCTGGGAGCGGTGGGCTCTGCTGCGGTGCCAACCACCTGCCAGGCTCAGCCCCGCTCCCCCCGCTGCGCGCGCTGCGTCCAAGTGCCAATCAGCCGCCACAAACCCCAGCGGGCCCCCAGCAACAGGTGTCTCATTAAACAGCTCTCGCCTCCCGAGCTCACCCACTGCCGGGCCCCAAACTCGCACTCAATCACCGCCTAATCACAGCCAAACTCCATTAACAAATGCTACTAATTACCAACTTCTAACAGCGTCTCCAGTTTGGAGGCAAACTACCTTATTCTTCTTAGGTGGAAACGGGCTTGTGATCCTTCCAAAAGACCTCTAATTAGGTCCTTTAAAAAAATGGGAACCGGAGGAGGGGGCAAGAGAAAAGCGGAAAGACCCAGGGCAGGGCCGGGCCGGAATGAAAGTGCACACCGCCGGGCTCTGTTTGTTAGAATTCCGTGCCTGCTGGTGGCCCACAAGGGTCCAATTAACTTGCTACAGATGCTTGTCCTGGTCCCATCCTCTTGTCCCATCCTTCCTTTTCTTCCTCCCTTTCTTTTTTTTTCTTTTTTTCCTGGGAGGGATAAAGTTGTAGCACAGATTGCAGGCCTGCAGGCATCCGAAGATCAACAGCCAGCTGTGTGTGATGGAACCCCTGTGAACCTGGAACACTCGTTTGCAGACTCCCTCATGCCCAGGAGGGGGTGGGGCTGGGCTTGGCCTGTGCCGTGCGGCTGTGACAGAGGCTGGTGCATTTCTGACACGGCCAGCAGGCAGATATTCTTGGAATGAGAGCCACTGTGGAGGCTTGCTTTTTTCCCTTGTTCCCTTTTATTTTGGTTCCCAATGAAATTAGTATCCCCGTTATTATTTGCATTACCTTTTCCATTGTATTACGTAGAAGGGAGCTTGCATGTTAGAAGAACTTACACACATAGGGAATATTCTTTGCCAAGTATAACGAATAAGCAAAAGCAAATTCCTTATTAACTTGGCTCGGCCTATGAATGACGGTTACCCTCGTGTACTGGTCCATGGGGCAAGAAGCAAAACTACGATAAAATATGGTGGAACTATGATGATTACCGCTGTCCCAACTTTCCATTGTTGGATGGGAGACTGTGGAGTCCAAGCATTTGAGTCAATTCTACCTTTAATTAAAGCATCTGAGATGGAGTCAAATCCCCTTGTGAGTGAGATCTACCATGTCTGCACCCCTTCGTAGGCCTATGACAATAGTTTTAAGGTCTCTGATTTATCTTATGTTTCAGAACATTCTTTCCAAAGAATTCTTGAAAAGTTGTCAAAGATCCAGATAGCAAGCTTTTTCAGTCTCCTGCACTTTTTACTCATTCTAACTCCATTGGATCAGATTTAGGTTCTGAGGTGCTTGCCAATGCTCACCGAAGATGAAGGCCTTGATTTTGTGGGGGCCCCTGAGCACTTTGGGTGCCTCTACACAAGCCACTGCATAGCATGGCATAAGGAGAGCATGGTCTCACCCTGGCTGGGTGGCTCAGTTGGTTAGAGCATCATTGTCCTGACACACCAAGGTTGCGGGTTTGATTCCTGGTCAGGACACATGCAGGAGTCAACCAGTGAACGCATGAATAAGTGAAACAACAAATCCATGACTCTCTCTCAGATCAATGAATAAAAATAAGAGCATGGTCTTTTGTGGTGGGCAATCCAATTTTGTCCTACTATTCCTGTGGCCTTCAGCAAATTATTTAACTAGCTTAAGTGTTAGGCTCCTTACCTGGCACCCCGGGATAAATTCACCCGACAGTGCTGTGACTACTAGAGGAGATGATGAATGTTAATGTCCTTAGAACTACCAGCCTGGTCTTTTCCAAATGACCGATTTCCAAACTTAAAATGGATCCCATGCTGATCATTGGTCTAGAATGTGACTCATTTCTCAAAATTTTAGTTTTGGATTCTGTTTCCAGCTGGGACACTACCAGCTTCGAGAGCTCATCCCCCAACCTTTGTCCTTACGTCACTTGCAAGGCAGACATTGTGTTGGGTTTTAATTCACTGACCTTCACCTGCCATAAGTAGCTCTTCCTCACCTGGCCAGGTGTTAGAGGAACCCAGATTTGTGCAGCTCCAATGGCCAGTTAGAGACAGCTCTGCCTGCATTAAAATCTCACTGGGAGTCCTGGCTGGTGGCACAGTGGATAAGGTGCCAGCCTGCGAACCCAAATGTCCTTGGTTCGATTCCCAGTCAGGGCACATCACCAGGCTGCAAGCCAGGTCCATAGCTGGAGGCAGGTGAAAGGCAACCATGCGTTGATGTTTCTCTGTCTCTCTCCCTCTCTGCCTCTCTCCCTTCCTCTCTTTCTGGAAATAATAAATAAAGTCTTTTTAAAAGTAAAATAAATAAATAAATAAGGCTTCTGGTAACCCTAGAACCACTGACATAGCCCTGTGGTGAAGAAGACAGGCCCGACTGGCCTGGGTGTGTCTGATACACACAGCTATTACTGAGTTCTGGTTTATTAAAACAAGCGTTGCTTTTTTTGGCTCCTAATTCACTGTAAGGAAAGAAAATACTAGTCGTGGGGTAGTGGTGTATGGAGGCCCCCAGAGATCAATGCTGAGAGCTTCCACACTGTGTGCGTGGAGTTGCCCTTACCCAGGGCAGGCCAGGAAGGCGTGGGTTGAGGCTTGGGACATGACCGTTATATGGCCAAGGCTGTGGGTGTACCTGCAGCTGGCCAGCATGTTTCCTTCTAATCTTCTTTATTTCTATAGAATAGGTCGTGATATTCCCACCTGCATTTTGATTTTAGTAATTGGAGTTCTCTCTTTCTTTTCTTAGTCCATCTACATGCAGTTTATCTAGTCTTCTGAATGGGTCATTCTTTCTCATTCTTTGTAGGCCTCATGATTTCTCACAGGAAGCTGGGTATTCTGACCTGGAAATCAGCATCTCCCTTCCCACAGGGATTTCTGTTGTTTTGTTTTGCTTCATTTATTGTTTTTTTTTTTTTTTTTTTTTTTAATTGCTGTAGGCTGTCTCTGTATGTAGAATTAGCCTGAAGTGTCTCCATAGTAGACTTAGTCCTGCACTTATACACTGAAGTTGCATCATGTGATTTTGCTCTTTAAGCATCTATGCCAACCATTTAAGTACAGCAGGGCATATATTCATGGGAGGTTACCCAAACGCCACAGAAACAGACGCTCCAAACTAACATGTGCCTCCCAGGGAGTAATTTTTATCAAATGACACTTAGTACCAAAACACTCAATGGCAGACGGGCAAGCAGGTGCCCTTTTCGTCGAGCAGGTAATCCTGAGTTTTCCAGTTCTAACCAGAGAGAGTGGATCAGCTGACAATTTGGGGCACGTTTTCCTAGACAGCTGCAAAGTAAGAAGTGTCCCCTGGCGTGGTCAGCGGCAGCGCGTCCCTCCTCCCAGTTACAGCCCCTTGGGGACACTATCAGTACGCACCAGTGGTTTCCCGCTGTTTTCCAGGTTTTTGTGTTTGTTTCTTTTTCTGCCAGAAGCAAGTGGATATATTATTTGTCAGCAGCAAGGACCAGGGCCAGTGGCTCTATGAGGTGTGGGCGAGGGCGCCCCACAGGTTGTGGTGTGACTATACTTCAGAACTCCTTTTCAGGATGCCAACATCCAGAACTGTCCTCAGAGACCTGTCCATCAAGCTGCATCATGCGATGCAGAAAAATGGCATTACTCCTGCTCAGACAGAGGGCCCATGGCAACTCACGGTGGCCCCTTAAAACCAATTATTCATGTATTTAATAAGTAAATGAAACCCCGCGCTAAGGATGTTGTTTGCACTGGTGACTCGGATACCCTGTATGCGGCTTCTTTTTACCCTTTGGAATTTTATTTCGGTGACCCTGTAAGGCTCCATTTGTTTACTTTCATGGCTAGATTGATCGTGCTCCTATTATTGCAATATGACTAGGGTTGCAAATGCACCACCTGAACACCGATTATCCATCCAAATGTCCATGTAAGTGGCAGATTTGCAGGCGGGCCCTTTTTGTCAGAGCAGAAGCTGGGGCAGGGACGTGTTTCCGCACACCGCGTCTGCCTAGCTGTTGCAGACAGCAGATGTGTCCAAATCCGTCCCACAAGCCACTGCAGTCTGGGGCAGGCTTGCACGTAAAACCCATGTGAACAAAAAATAAACTAGAAATGAGCAAATGCTGTGTGATGCAAAAATTATATATTGAAGGTGCCATGAAATCTCACACAAGGGCAAAGGGAACAGCTCTGGAGGTTTTCAAAGAAACCAGGGAGAAGCACTTCGGCTAGAAGCAGGTCCTGGCACATGGCGAGGTTGAGTCCTTCCCTGCACTGGGTAATGAAAGAGGCTGGCGGGGAGAAGATTTCCCTCTTTGTAATGACATGACAGGGCTGGCTCTTTGAAACTCCCTGGGTACATTCTGGAATGCTAATTGAGTGTCCGGATCTGCATTTAGGGGGGTGTGGAGTTGGCATTCCACGTGGCTGCTCCAAGGCCAGTTCCAACCAATTTTTAAAGAAAATTTTATTGTTGTTGTATTACATCCATCCCCTTCTTGCTCCCCTCTGTCCCCCTCCCCACCCACCCATTCCCCCCAAAGTCAATCCCACCTGTTGTCCATGTCCATGGTTCCTTTATACTAGGTTCTTGTCTAAGCTGCTCCTCTTTCTTGCCTCTGCCTCCCCCGACCCCCCAACCTGATTTTTATGATCAGGGCAGGATGAACAGGAGTTTCCTCTGAGTTACAATTCCCGAAATTGCGGCACCTACAGCTCTGCTCCGAACTTTCGTCCGATCTCCACATCAGGGTAGTTCCCAGTATATAACACAGTGTAGATTTATTTAGCCATCCAGAAAACTCCATTAACTTACGCATCTGTTCTTTGCTGTTATTGGGATAATTGATGTTCATAATAATGACCCTGAAGCAATTCAGGTGCCTTTGGGAATGTGCAGGACTGCATTCTGTTTCGCAGGGTGGGGAGGCGGGAGGTCCCTGGGGTCCTGAAATTGCGGTGGTTTGAGGGTCAGAGCTGTGTCCACAGTGGGACAAGCTGCAGGTTGTTAGGAAAGAAAGTCCTTGTTCCCTCCCCTGGCTCTGTCCTTACGCGTAGGCATCCAACGCACACTTCCAGAATGCGTTCATCAGCCAGGTACCCTGCTGGGCACCTGAGAGAGAAAGATGGAGTCAACTCAGGTCTGGTCTCTAGAGACCCTCAGTCTAGAGGTGGGACAGGCTTTCCCGCAGACAGATCGTGTTTCTCGGTGTGGTTCTGGGTTCTTTGGCTGGGCGGAGGCGGGAGGCAGCCCAGAAGTGGTTGGAGTTGGGGCATGAGGAGGAGAATGGGGTACAAGCCAGAGAAAGGGTCACACCTTCAGCCCCAGCTTCCAGTGGGGCCAAGAAGGAGGCTAGACAGTCAAGGTCAGAGACATGGGCAGTGGTGGAGCAACCCGGGGAGGTGGATGTGACTCACTCACCAAGTCAGTGAAGGTGCTGGAAAGGCCAGAAATTATGGTCGAAAGTGGGAGATAATTTCTTTGGGGTGATGGAACGTTCTGGGATGTGACAATAGTAGAGTTGGGTTGGGGTCATGGGAGTTGAAGAATGAAGGACTGCGTGAAGGCAGAGTATCAGGTGGTCACCTACACGAGAGTGACAGATGGCCAGATGTCGCAGACCCTACAGCAGTGTTGAAACCAGATGGGACTGGGCTCCTTCACTTTCAAGCCCTCCCCAGGGCAGTCTCAGCCCATGAGCTGCACAGAAAGATGGTTCGTCTGTCCAGTCACCTCCAAGCTTCTGCTGCCCCCTAAAAAGGGTGATTCATCGTGAGCAGAAGGACAGCTTCAGGTCAGTGTCAGCTCGTCCCTCTGCCTCCCTCTGAGAAACGCAGCTCAGGCTGCGATGAGTGATTGGCAATTACCATCCTTTTCGGAGCTGTGGGGCGAAGGAGGAAGCAGGCGGAAATGAAATTCTGTGGCTTGGCCGGAAGAGACATTTTCAGGCGGCTTTACAGCTTCTGGTCATTTCCATGTCCCTTACCTGACTCCGCTTCTAAGCCAAGGTCTTCAGGTTTAGCCGGAAAACCACCCTGTCAGTAGATTCTCTGGAATTTTGGGGGCTTGCTCATATAATGAAGTTAAAAAAACAAGCTGACATCCAAGGACCAAACCCCTCCACGTCCTACTTGCCTGTTTCTCTGAGGCCCTGTAGGCGCTGCTGGAGTGGGACACTAACCAGCTGGATAGGAAAGACCTTAACTGGCACTGTCCCCAAGGTGGGCCAGGCCCTCAGGTGCCTGGCAGGTGGAATGCCAACTGAGGAGACTGCAAAATGGGAGCAGGTGAGGACAGCGGTCAGAGCGCCCTGGGCCACCTTCTTGGGCCACGACTCCTGTGACTGGAGAAGCGGGTCTCTGCTGCTGTCCTTTCTGTTGCCACCACTGGTAGTCACGGGGTGGCCACGGGGTGGGCTGTGGAAGAACAGAGAAAAGAGGAAGCAAATGGAGAGACGTTTGGTCTTCTTCCCCAATCTGCCTGCTCGTTTTCACTCTGCAAAGTTCTCAAAGAGCCACGTGCTGCCTTCTTCCAGGTCCCACAGCTGCGTTTTGCAGGGGTCGCATGTCTACTCATTCCTTTGTGCCTGGACCCAGAACTCACAACTGCAATCTGATGCCACTATTTCAGGATAAATATCGATACTTAGTTTAATTATTCACTGCGTTGTTTTAACTGGAATATCCTTTCCTTTCCCAATAACTTTTTAAGTTTTAAAGGTACTTGCCTTTAGAAATAGTATTTTCCCCCCCTTTTTTTTAAAGAGAGGGAGAGAAATGTCCATGTGTGAGAGCTACATTGATCCGTTGTCTCTCGCACCCCCCACCCCCAACCAGGGACCTGGTCCACCACCCAGGCAGTGCCCCGATCGGGAACTGAACTGGCGAACTTCTGATTCATAGGCGGTGCTTGATCCACTGAAACACACCCGCCAGGGCTAGCAATAATATTTTTGAATCTAGATCCAGAATCAGAAACTGGTTCCCTATTAATGAAGAGAGAAGGGGTCTCAGGCAGACCCACGAGCCAGTTAGAGGTTGAAAACGCAGGCCTGGACCCATTCATTCCCCAGCACAAGGCAAACCTGTGAGGCTACCTACCCTTTCTATGGGGACAATAGAAACGCAAAGTCTATTGGAAAGGACCCGACTAGCTGTCTTCCAGTCTGGCTTTTAGGCCAGGACTGCCCGAGGGAGGTCTCAAAACCGAAAAATCACAGCCCCATCTGCTTAGTACAGTTTCATAGCGGATTTTGCTATCTTTTTGAAGAGAGACAGAGAAAAGCCACCTACTCCTTGGCCTCACATCTGCTCATCCTTCAGACAGCTCAGTGATAAGATCAGCATTGTCTTCAAATCACTCTGAGGAGAGGTGGGGTTTGTTCACAGAGAACAGAAACACTCAAGGTGGCCAAGGTGCAAATAAGCTTTGCTTAATCAATGTGGCTGAAGCCAGGGACAGAAAGTAGGGAAAAAGAGAGGGGCAAGTGGGAAGAATATAAATTAGGAATCTGTAAGATTTTAAAATCAAAGATAAATAGATCCCTGGGATTCTTTTATATTGTCCTGGAATTCTCTAAACTTCTCTCTACTTCTCTAAACTCAGCTCTTCAGTTTTTCTTAATTTATATGAATTCACAGAGTTCCCTTGGTGATCAAGTAATTGCAAAGAGCATTATTTAACATTTATTGAACTATGTCTTCTGGTGCTGCATGTTTTGTTACATGGTGCTATTGAATTTTGTAAAACCCTTATTAGTATTTAATGCTGTGTGTTGGTCTAGCTTGATGATGACCCATTTTCCTGACTCTGTAATTCACAATAGAGTCACTGAAATCCCAGTGCATGCTATTTAGAAACAAGGGAATTATGTGGGAGATTATGGTTTTGGTCCCTGAGAAGATCTTACTTGTTCCAAGGATGCTGCAGGTTCAGGGCTGGTTTTGAGTAGGACCCAATGGAGAAGCCAAGAAGGTGATCCTGGAATTTCTGGTCACAAGATCTAAGTTCTGTTCTTGACTTTGCTGCTAACCAGCCTAACTTAATAATTCTTCAACATGGCTGCAAGTGGACATGACCTGGACAATTAAAAAAAAGTTTCCCGAGCCCCAACCAATTAATGCTAACTTGTGCTTTCTGGTGGAAAGGCCCAGGAATCTGTATCCCAAAACTGCCCCAGGTGGTTTTTAAATGATGTATTATTTATTTATTAGAGAGAGAGAAGGAAAGGAGAAGGAGAGGGAGAGAAGCATTGATCGGTTGCTTCTCCTACATGCCCAACTGGGGAACAAACCTGCAACCCAGGCCTGTGCCCTGACCGGGAATCAAACCCAAGACCTTTCACTTTACTGCATGACGTGCAACCCACTGAGCCCCACCCTGTCCAGGCTGTCCTGGGTGAGCTTGATGCAACAGGTCCAAGGACTTCAGTTTGGAAATCTCTGGTTTACATGACCTCCAAGAGCCCTTGCAAGTTTGATCCTCCCTGAGTGTCACCAATATTGACTCAGATGCCTCCCTCATGTCCGGAATAGCATTCAAATCATGACGCTTTCACCTGAAGGAAGCTGTCTGCAAGCATCTCAATTTTAAAAAGCACAGACATACACCATGCAAAAATGTGAAAAGGAACCTATGTGATCTTAAAACTCCTAACACAGGTAGGCTTAAAAACCACACTGTTCTAACAAAACAGGGTAATAAGGTTACCAGAATAAAATTTAAAAAAAAGAAAAGAAAAGAAGTTCATATCATTTGTCCAGATCCCAATTTTAAAAACTTGTAAAGTTAGGATGCATCAGAGATATGCAGGAACGAAGAAGAAGAAAAAAAAGAAAGAAAGAAAAGAAAAGGAAAACTAGGGCGATACATGTGAAAAGGCGACCAAGTTATCGGGTGTGACTCCAGGACACCAAATAATGGTCTTATTCGAGGACCACAGAAGAAAGGCAGCTTATCTTGCTCTTTTCTCACACTTGCTTACAGGATTTCTCTTTTATTTAAGTGCCATGTGAGGTTGCAAGAGTTTTTATGCCCATCGTGCGTTTTTGCCTTTGTTGAGAGTTGGGTGCATACCTGGTTGAAGTGGGGGCGCAGTCATTGGAGCACGTGGCTTTTGAGAGCAGCGTCCATTAGGGCTTCTGTAACAAGCATCCAAGAGCAGAGGAGTCCGGGGCTGAGGCTGTGGTCCAGGGAACTCCAGGGGAGCAGGTAGGGGGTGGGGCTGAGCGAGCTGTTCTTTTTTTTCCCCCTTGGCTAGCTCTGTGGGAGGCTTTATTCTATTCCAGTGTTGGCCAGGAGACTGGAGAATTGTGAACCAGAATATTAGCCAAGATTGCATATGTATTTATAGTTAGCTAGTGATTCTCTCCCTCCTTCTATCTATTTATCTCTCCCTCTTTCTCTCCCCAAATAAAGAATGACTTGGTGTTGCCAACAAGAATAGCCCGGAGGAATGGGGTAAAAATAATACAAAAAGGGTTTGACCAGTCATGTGGAAAAGCTTATTTTTAAAAGTCTTTTTTTTTTTAATGTCAATTTTTATTAAAGAGAAAATGTCAGTTGAAAATTAAATTTAAAAATCCTTTGGCTATTTACTCTAGGGTGTGGGAAAGGTCTTCTGCCATGAGCGCAGGGGTGGTGATTACAGGGCCCATGTGTGTGTCAGAATGTGTTGGGTTGTGTACGTAAGAACTTTGTCTTTTATAGATTAATATTAACATTAAAATAATCCAACCGCTTTGAGTTAAATTTTACTGCCCAACGTAATGTCTTTATAGTCCTGCAATTACAGATCCAGAATAAATATTTAGAATTTAATTCATAGTGTTAACTAAAACAATTCAGAGTTAACTCCCAACTTGAGTGACCCTCTGAGGTACGTTCTACAGAGCAGAGTGGGACTTTTAGGTGGTTCATAAAATCAAACTAAACACAGTTTTGAATAGAATGCAAGGAAAAGCAAAAAAAAGAAATAAAATAAACAAACAAACAAAGCAAATGGCAACAACAAAACCAGTTTAGAAAAATAAAAATAAAGGCAAGGGAAAATACTTATGCATGAATCATCCATCATCTTTGATCTCAGCAAAATGACCCTTGCCTTGGCAAGCACTCAAAACAGCATTTCTTTTTATTTGTAGAAGTTGAAATGGTTTCTCATCATGTTATTTCTTGGTGCCAAATCTGAGGTTATTTTCTCTGGCTCAACATCTGTGGCTACCCCTAGGAACTAATTGGGCAATAAAACTTTTCAGGCTCATGAAAATCAGGTATTAAAAAAAGATGGCTGATAAATATTAGTTTTAGAAACAGAACAATGGGGTTTGGTAACTGATCTCTACCAGTCGTGCACAGAGCAGACTTCAGAATGCCGGAAGGGGACCCGAGGTGGCCCAGTGACAGGCTGGGAGAAGTTTGTCTTCGTCTGCACTGAAACAACTTTGATGTGGCTTAAGTCGTGTTTTCGTATTTCAAACAGCCTGCAGGAGGGAAGCCGGCGAGGCATCAAATTATTTACCCTTCCCAGGAAAATATTTTAAAAGCTGTACTAGGGCTCTGTTTCCTAAAGCCACCTGTCACCTAAAACAGACGTAATAAGCCCCAGATGCGGGACCCCAACCTGCGAACCCTGTGACTCGCAGAGAAAATATTTCACTCATTTCCCGGGACATCCTTAATTCTTTCGGAGCGAAACTTTCAGGCCATATTTTCTGCTTAAACTTAATAACTCAACTTTGACATTCCTTCCCATTGACCCCGCAGTTCCCCACGGCCACCTGGACACCTGCTCCCAAGTGCATTGGAAGCACTAGAATTTTTTTTTTTTTTTTTTAAAGTATCAGTTTTGTTTTCTTTGCTCAGGCCTGAGGCCATCCTTTGAATGGGCGGAAGGAGGGGATATTTGCCTCTATTCCATTGTGAGTTCCATGACTGCCTTACGTTTCTCTCCCCAAGGTTGCGTCAATGTTGTTCTGCAGACAAAACTATTTTGGCTTATAAGATTATGGAAACCTGTGAAACTATTAAGTTTCACAGCGTGATTTTGGAAGCTAAGGGGGAAAGATTCGGACATTCCCTAAAGTTGGCTGTATTGTGTGTTTGTGAGCATAAACTTAAAAGTTTTTGAATATTTTCTCTGATATAAAAAAAAACAAAATCTGTAGCTATTTAGTAATCCTGGCATAGACATGAACACCCCAGCATGTGCTGTTAAAATTTTAGTTAATGACCTAAGAAATTTTTAAAAAGCTAAAATTTTTAAAAAGTCAGAGTTGAGGCTTTTGAATTGGATTAAATTTGTTAAAAACCTGAGAATATAGAAAAATGTTAACTCTATTGAGCAATAACTATATATATCATTTTCATTGGGGAAATTACACTTAAATTATTACAGCATGAATAAATGGCCAATATAATTCTATCTTTTTAATGAAATCATTCATATATGTATATATGTGTGTATATATACATATATATATATACATATAAAACTAGTGTTTTTCTTACCTTAATGAAATTAGCAAGCAAAACAAGTTCTACAGGGGTAAGTGTGTTGATTCTGGAGTGTGTGTGTGTGTAAGATTATTGGAAATAAATGACTGCTGATGAAAAATGATAATTGCAGCATGAAAAACGCTGAAGTCTCAGAACACCTCCAATGGCTTTGTAAAAATACGAAACTTGATCTGAGAACGCTTCAGTGCTAAATGACTGTTCTTGCTGGGATGAAGACAGGGACGACTCTCTGTTTTCTATGCCCAGTTCCCCAAATTGCTCTGTGTGGTTCAGGTAGTGATTGTAAAAGAGAATCTTGTATTTGTTGGAAGGGGAGATCAGGAGCTTGAAAGTCTCTGCGTACAACCTGTTTTGAGCATTGTTTTTTTTTTTTTTTTTCTATCAAACTGGGGCAGGCGTTTGCTGAGGCCTGGAAAAGGGGCTCCCCTATCAGGTTTCCCTGGAACTCCAGATAACGCCAAATAAACCCTTAATCACACAAGAAATCACTCAACTTTTACTGCTCCTCCCGCTCCTTGACGCGCTGCTAGCCCATTTCATTTCCCATGGTCTGGCCTCTTTGGCCTCTTGCTTTATAAACCTGATCACCTGGCCGTCAGGCGACTTCCAGCTCCTGGCCCTGCCCGGTTTCTGGTTTCAGGCAGGTTACGCGGAGTTCACAGGCTCCCTCTGCCCCGTTGCTGCGCCCCCCACCCTCCACACAAATCCGTCTCTAGCCCGGGCCATTCTTCTGCCAGCTACTTACAGGTCTTGACTGCTTCAGGAGGACATACTTTGCTTTCTTCCCGCTAGAGAAGGGAAACATTTCTTCCCACCCCAAGTCACAGGTTTAAAAGAATGCCCCCTCACCCGCAGTGTTCCGTGTGATTTCTCATCACAGGCAAATTCTTCATCGGACTAGCGGACCAACAGCACCGGACATTCTTTTTACTTTTTTTCTTTTTCTTTCTTTTTTTAAGATTTTATTATTTTTAGAGAGAGGGGAAGGGAGAGAGGCAGAGAAAGAGAGAAATGTCAATGTATGGCTGCCTTTCACCTGCCTCCAGCTACGGACCTGGCTGGAGACCTGGCTTGCAACCGGGTTATGTGCTCGAATCAGCACCCTTTGGGTTCGCCTTAGCCACTGTGCCACCAGCCAGGGCTGAGACATTCTTTAAGAAGCCAAAGAAATGGGTCACTTTGAACCTGAAAATTAGCATCAAACCTTTAGAAACATCTCCCCATCTCAGTTTCGACATGTCCCAAATCACCTTCCGGTCCAGCCTTCCTCCCCCTGCCCCTCGCCTAATGCTTAACGGAGGACCCCTTTCCTTGGCGTGTCCTGTTCCTGCCCCTTGGTTCTCGCGGATTGGACAGGAGGCAGGCGTCAGCCCTCCGCCCCACGTCCGTGGCCAGTCCCCCGGGGCTGGACGCGCTGGGTTTGACTCAAGTGCGGCAGCGACCTAGATCTCCGGGCACCGCGGGCAGCGGCAGGTCTGCGGCGAGGATTAGTGAGAGCAGGAGGACGTCTCGCGTGGTGCTGGGAAAGGAGGAAGTGCTCGAGAAACCTCAGTTCGTGGTTGTACTGTTAGCAATCATGAAGGTGATTCCTGGCCTTCAAAATCGGACAGCACGGCTTTTCGGTATCAGAGAGGGTTGAACCGGAAGACGGGAGGTGCTAGGGTGTGCACGTCCCCTTAATATTGTTCCTTTTCTGTGGCGGCCAGGGTGAGGAAGCACAGAGCGCCTCGCCGCCCCGGGAGGCAGCTTGGAAGGATTGGTGCTTCTCTTCCTCTTTCTCCCTCCCTTCCCCTCTCTCTAAAAACAAATAAATGAAAGCTTTTTAAAAATTAAAAAAAAAAAAGTCAGCCCAGTTGCTTTTATTTTCTTCTCAGACCTTCATCAGATTCTTTTACTTTCCTGAGCTCAGATGTTTCTGTCCTAAAAGGGATAGGACAACACCTGGCCCTGGTCCCCGTGGGTAAAGACAATGTGATTCAGAGAGGTCGACCTGTGAAAGCGCTTCCTAACTTTATTCCATTTTATTTGTATTTAGAGAGAGGGGAAGGGCTGGAGAAAGAGAGAAACTTATATATCAGAGAGAAACATTGGTCGGTGTTCTCTGTGTCCCAACCAGGGACTGAACCACCACCCAGGCATGTGGCCTGACTGGGAACTGAACCAGTGGCCTTTCACTTTGCGTGATGACTTCCAACCAGCTTCGCCACACTGACCAGGATTCTTTTTGTGACTTTAAAGTACTTCCCAAATGTGAGGGATTGTTTGAAAATTCCTGGCTGGGCATGAATGGTCCAACGCATGGACAGGTCAGAGTGTTCCAAGAAGGTGCAGAAGGGAAGTGGACAGGTTGGTCTGAGTGCACAGAGGCTTGTAGGTGTTCCAGGTGCAGGAGAAGCGCCCCTGACCCTTATCCGTTGGGGGAAGGGCTGGGCAGAGCTCCCAGACTTCATTTCCCATCTTGATCATTTTAACAGAATTCATTGTCACCTGCACAAGTTTATGGCACGTCCGCTCCCCGCTGCCAGCACACTCGAATACCCTGCAGACTGTCGGGGAGCCGGAGCATGATTGGTCAGTTCTCCGTGTGCCCGAGTGGTGGGTGACGCGGCCCCGTTGCTGGAAGTGCCCAGTGAGGGATGTGTCTTGGCTCTGAGTCCAGATGTCCCGCCGTGTCCACGCCATCATGCCGGGTCAGGGCTGGTGCACGTACCGGGGCACTAGTACTGCAGGGCTGCCCCATCTTTTTGCGAGGCCTTGAGAACCCCGGCAAAAGAAGGAGACTTGCTGTCATTCCCATCCACTTCTGGGAAATTAATAGACACAGAAGGTTGCTAATGGGTCAGGAAGCAGCCCATAGGGAGAGCGTGAGGGAAGGTCGGGGACCGGGCTGGCGTGTGTGTGATGGTATTTCAGTGTCTGGGTGAGTGACTGGCCCCCAGGAGACCCTTGGAAACGTCTGGTGAATGAGTGAGGGAATGAATAAATGGCTTTTTCCGAATATTGATACTCTTGCAGCACAATTGCAGGATGGTTATGGGAATGGCATTCTGATGGCCCCTCGACACTCCGAAGTGGTGGTGGTGGGGCAGGGCAGTGGGGGGCAGGAGGCTGCAGTATGCTTTCATCTGTCACTGGAAGTCAGGGTGTCTGGTTGGGTAGTTTCCATGCTGATGCGGGGAGGGGGGGCGCCTGGAACAAGGGCAGCTGTGATAAGAAGGAGCGGGCCATCCCTGGAGCCATAAATATGCCACCAACCCTCTCTACACCGCTGACAGATGCACTCGCTGCAAGGCTCAGGTGGGAGGGACTTGCCAAGTCCAGATTTTAAATTAGATTCACCTGAGCCCCTTCAGGGACCTGTCATCCTTCCGCAGGAATGGAAAGACGTGGGGAGGGGCCGGAGGGAGCTTTGTAGCTGAGCCTACCTGACTCCGCTCAGTGGGAGACCCGTGCACGCTGTTTCATGTCATGGCTGTAGTTAAAATGCAGACAGCTCACTCCTGGGCTCAGAATTCGGGAGGCGTGGCCCACGCCTGTGGACCACTTACCTTCCCTTCCTTTGATCCATTACTTGATGTGGGGAAAGCCTTTTATGTGTGCTTCCTATATAATGGGTAATTTAGTCCATCCCATAATGAAAAAGTAGTCAGTCTAGTTCCAGTTCTTTTGCTCCGGTTACTCTTTAAAGTATCTGGTAATGTATTATTCCGCTATGCTTGAGGCCCGAATACTTTTTATCAGTTGCTCATGATATACTTTGTGGGGAGGGGGGGGGGCGGGTTCCTTTTACCCAGTTTCAAGCTAGTAAGTTGCAAGTTAAAAAGTAAAACAAAGGAAGATGAAGGCACATGTTCTGCCCGTGCTCAGGTTTGTGTGAGGACAGTGACTGTGAGGAAAGTCAAGGGCATAGTGACCAAATGGGAAGGTCCTGATGCGTCCCTGCAATTGTCCTGAATTGTCCCGCACATGGACTTGCAGGCCCACTGTTAGCTATTTATATGCAGTGACCCATATTTAAAAAAATACCTGTCCTCTGCATAGAGCTCTAACGTTGTTGCTGAATTAGCTTTCTCAGAGGGTTGGATGACCACCCTACACTAGTTTATAAGAAGCCACCCACGGAAGTCCGTGTCTGAGGCTTCGACATGGCCATGCGTGAATGAAGTGGCTGCCCCAGGAGAGTTCAAGTTCATGAGGCTGGGGTGAGCCAAGGCAGGCTGAGACTTTTAAAAAAATAATTACTTATTTTTAGAGAAAGAGAAATGGAAGGAGAGAGAGAGAGATCAATGTGTAGTCCTACTTATTTACGCTTTCACAGGCTGATTCTTGTATGTGCCCTGACCTGGGATTGAACGCACAACCTTGGAGTATCGGGACAATGCTCTAACCAACTGAGCTACCGGGCCGGGGCCCAGACTAGTAACTTGGTCCACAGACCACATGCCCCTTCTTTATTTTTAAATGATTTGAAAAGTTCCAAGCTTGGAGAAAAAGTCTTCCCTCATGTTCACATTTTTTAGAGATCTCCACACACTGATATTTCTCCAAGAAAGAATGTACTTTAAAATAATAATTGGCTAATTGCCCTTTAAAATATCACTGTAAAGCCTTTGAAATAGATACCGCACGCACTTGACCTTTCTTGGAGAAGGCTTAAAGAAGAGCGAATGAAAAGGAGCAATAATTTCTTGTCTGTTTTGGCTGAAGAAGCATAAGGAGAGAAGAAGAGGCTTCCAGGTCTAATGGGATTGGGGAGGCTTTGATTTTCTCCCTCATTTGGCACTGGGGTAAGAATATGTTTGACCATGTTGGTTGCGAGGTTTCCTTTTTTTGTTAAATCTTCACCCAATATATATTCATAGATGAGAGAGAGAGAGAGAGAGGGAGAGAGGAAGGGAGGGAGGGCGAGGAAGAAGTGTGAGAGACATTGATTGGTTGTCTCCCGGGTGCGGGGACCAGATTCACATCCTAGACATGTGCTCTGACTGGGATTTGAACCCACGACCCTTCGATGATGGGATGACACTCCAACCAACTGACCGCACTTGGCCAGGGCATCGATGATTTCTGAATAAATGGCAAATATACCTGACTCTGTGTTTCATGGGCTTCTGACTGCCCAGCAGAGCTCTGCCCCTGCAGGGGTGCTTTATGGACCAGCTTGCAATGGCCTTGAAGTGACAGTGCTTGTGAACAGGCCAGGGCTCACAGTGAGCCTGGAACCAACACACGTGCCAGGCCCTGTGCAGCGCTGTGGGTGAGTGGCACAAGGCTTGCTCAGAAGACTCTTGTGTGGGAAGGCCAGAACATCACCTCTTCTTCAGTGCTAGGTATTCCAAAGCATGGCTTTTCATGCTTTCCCTATGTCTTCTCTTTCACCAAGGGAAAATAAACACTTTTAAACATTTTCAGCACCTTACAACATACTGTTCTTTCTGTGCTTCAGTAAGCATGACAATTCCCAAGGCAGGTCTGGGTCCTCGCTGTATCTCCCTCTCCTCCAGGCAGGCAGCCAGGCATGCATGTGCTCATTTCCAGAGAACAGCTCACCAAAGCCGTGGTACTGAGAGGGCAGGCCCTGTGGTCCCTATGCTGGTGGGGACTCAGCAGGTGTCGAAGCAGCTGAGACTTTGAACCACCGAAAGTCTGGGGAGGAGGTGGGGCTCCAAGGAGCTGGAAGGTGGTATCTGCCTAGCACGGGGAAGCCACACCATGGTCCGTGTACACACGAGAACCAGCGGAGGTACTGGGAGCCTCACAGACTTGGGCCTTGGTGACAAGAGGCCCTGCCCAGGACAGTTCTGCAGATCAGAGGCTGCTTTCCTCTTCCCCCGGGACCAAGTAAGTGCCATGGATTCTGCGTGGCCACAATCATGGCAGAATTTCCTGCTAACCTGGTCAGAGGGGGGGCTAGGTAAGTCTTAAGCCCACACGCTCTTTCACATTTCTCCCTTCCAAAAAGAGCTCGTTTTCTTTCTCTCACGTGTGGGTTATATATTCTGTCTTGCGTTTTTCTAATGAACAGCTTGTGGCAGAAGTGATGGACACTACTTCCAGCCACTTCCGACGTCAGGTTATAAAAAGACCGTGGCTTCTGTCTTGGATGTGTTGTACGTATGGGTGTATGTATCATCTCTCTATCTGAGATCCCTTGCTCTTTGGGAAGCAAACCATCGTATCAGGCTCAACATGTGCACAAAGTCTCTGACTAGCCGCAGGGGGTGACGCAGAATGGGGACTTTTCCGGCATTGTCCCAGGAGGTTGGCTTACGTGTTCTGCATGTTTTGTGGAGTTCACAGCTGTTTAGGTTTAAGATGTAATTACACTTAATTATCGTCATCAGATAACACACACACACACAGCTGGTCTGGCCCAAGTGGGACCCCGGTGGGGACAGAAGGGAAGTGTCCACCGCAGGTCTGAGTCTTTTGAACCAAGTTCCTTGCCAGGGGGCCTCTGTGACCATTTATCACAGAGAGTTACAGTAGGGGTTGGATGTAAAGGAGGCTGGAAGAGTGAAAGATTTATGTGCCGATCCTTAGTTAAATTTATCTTGATGAATTGTACTTCAGCAATACGTAAAAATCTAACACACGCAACTCTTTAAAGAGAAGGCTGCTGCCCCAGTCTTACTGTTTCAGAGGTTTGGCAAAAAGTCAGAACGTGCATTAAAAACACACTTTCAAGCGGTCTAATAAATAAAGTCTTTGAAATACGGTTTCCTAGTGAAAGGCAATTTAAATCATTTTGATAAAGAATCTAAATTAGACCTTCACATAAGAAAAGCAAGTGTTCCTTAACTTATTATTTATAGATAGTTTGAAAGTAAAACCTACGCAGGCTGATCGCCTCTCCCATCCTTTGCAAGGCCAATAAATACATTGCCAGGTTTCAGCAGCGCACGTGGTTGGTGGGAGTGTGTGGTCATTCAAAGGCAGGTGGGGGGCGGGAGGCACGTGGCAGCATGTGCCGGGCCCTGTGCAAAGTGGTTGGTGCACTGTCGCGTTGGGTCCCTGGGGCTTCCCTCACCGCAGCTCTCCCACCACTCTGCTCCGCAGGTGACAGGCTGTGGTCTTATCAGCACTCCTGGCTTAGACCCTCCCTCCCTCCCTCCCGCGCATGCCCGGGAACACAAGGGTGGCGGAAATTTATTTTCTAAGCACTCTTTAAAACTACTTAAAAATCAGTTTTTATTTACAACCATGCTTTCTAGTGTCACGGAGCCTTAGATCCAGCCCTTTTGCTATTCTCACTTAATTGCAAAACACACCAGAGCCGGTGACTTCTCCATTCCTTGTGACATTCACATTCAGGCAGATGCCAAGAGCACCGCTTTTCATATTAAGGTAATCTACACTTGTTCCTACCACCAGCGCCCAAGGAAAGCAGAATTGCATCCTTGATGCATAAATGGTATTTCACTTCAAGAGAAAAGACATCCGGTGAGCAGTTGAGTGTCAAGAAAAATCACATTCAAAAGCTCATCTGAAATTAGAAGTGGGCCACAGGATGCGACAGTCTTAACTCGTCTCTAGGAGTAGATGTGAATTAGATTAATTACTCTCCCGAACGCGTCGGACTGGAAACTTCTTTTTATGCACTCAGGTGGGAGGTCAGCCGCTTTTCATGCCAACGACTGATCTTGAGGTTGCAGAGCCTGTGTAGAAAGAAGTACAGACGCAGGGGGGAGAGACAGACAAACAGAGAGAAAGAACGAATACGAATGAACAATCTCAACAGACTTCGAGTGTCTTGGCTTCCACACACCCACTTGGATCACGTTCAAGCTCAGCTCTCCCACTTCCAGGATGTTTCAGTGATCTGGGTGAGATCTCAGCCCTTCTCGGAAAAGAGTCATGTGTTCCCTGTCCCACTTGATCACCGTTGACCACTAATTCGCCCTGTATTGTTGGCAAGTCCAGATTTCTTGCCGTTGAGATGGGAAACTGTCTTACGCTATAAAAATGGGGCACAGTTTCCGCAGCCCTGCCGCCTCTACACCAAGAGGCTGAGTTCATCCCTGTGAAGCGGGGGAAATGGTCGGGCATTTAGAGGTGGCTTCTTGCCTCTTTATTTCTTGTGCCTTCTTTGGACTGTGAGTAAGAGGCCGCCGTCTGAGGGAGTGACTCAGTACTAAGAAGGAGAGAAAGCAGGTTTATAGAGGGACATTCTGTGAGAAGCTGGCCAAATTGCCTTATTCTAACTTTTCTCTGGTCCTGGAAAGCCCAAAAACAAACTTCATTAAAAAACTCCTTGGTACTAAGCATATATATATATATTATATATATATATATATATATATAATATATATATATATATTAAATGCAGACAGTGTGAAAAAGGGAAGACAAACATTTTTTTTTTTCTCATTAGAACTTTAACATATACACTTACGACAGAGAATCCGGACAACTTAAAACATCCTAAAGAAGAAACTGAAATTGTTCCACAGCCTCCCCTCTTAGGGGTTGCTGTAGGCATGCTATGCATTTTGAAAGAAAGAACAGAGTGTTCAAGAGTTTACACGGACCCCAGGTGCTCGGGGTGTGAATTCAGGCGCCACTGGGTATGACCCCGGGTGGCTGGTTCACTGAGTTCACCTGAGTTTGCTCACCTGAGACAGTCCGTGTAGAGCCCCACTTGGCGCATGGTCAACATCTGACATGTGCAGTGCTCACCATTTGATTTTTGTGTGTGTTAGGATCCCTTTCCTCTGTAATAACCAGGCCTATGGAAATGCGTGCAGGCATGCATTTCCCACCCTTTTCTGACTCTGGCCACCATGTCAAAATACGTCGATGAGACGTTTTCTGAGATTTCCCACGTAGAGTACCCGAATGCCGTGTCCTTGCTGCACAACTCTACTTTTGTCAATCACAGTAATTTACGCTGTTGCATAAATCCTAAGTCTAAATAGGAAATGAAGGTTCGGATTTCCCCCCAGGCAGCTCAACTTGGAAATGGAGACAGAGTCTTATGGGATGGTAGAGGGCCAACGTGGCTCTGGGCACTAACCTCATATTGGGAAGGGAAATGAAAGATAACCTACTGTTACCTTTCCCGGTGGGACCATTGTGGAAGCAGAGAAAAGACAGGGAGGAACGTGCACTCCCCACCCCCAAATGTTAACAGAGGTCTTATTGAAAGTAGCCCCTTGACAGGATTTGAACCTGTGACCTCTGAAACACGAAGCAGCCCGGCTGCCCAGGCTCCTGGAAGAGCTCTTGTCCTGGTGCGTGGAATCAGATGGACCAGCACTGGCATCGGGCCAAGGCCCCGGGGAGAACAGTCGCTTTCTTTGAGGTGGGAGGCAGCGTCCCCCTTGCTCTAATGACCGTCTTTGCGAGCCGTGACCTTGGTAAGCAGACTGCAATTAGACCTGGGTTGAAACGTAGCAAGACCTTTGGGTTAATATCTCTGCTTATGTAAGATGTGCCAAGGGCTGTTAATGACCCTCCGGGTTAGGATCGAGGCTTGCAAGGAAGACGAGGCTGAAAGCAGACAAGCTTGGGAGTGGAGAGAGGCTGGCTGTGCGTCCCAGCCTCTTCTCCTGGCTTTGGTGCTGGCTCAGAGGGACGAGGAACCGAACTGGGGTTGCCTTTCTGATCTGCTCCATAGATTGACCCCTCTGAAGTTACTCATTGGCGCTGCTGTTGAGGTGGGGGCCCAGGGGGGGTGGTGCAGGGGAAACATACGGGTCCTTCGGGAGTGGACTGCTCCATGCTGCTGACCGCATCTGGGATGGTTCGTGGGGGCATCTGCTCTGACGGGCCTGGGCCAGAAGTCTTTGGAATAGCTGGGCTGTTTCACCCCTCCCCATGCCCCAAATGTCCCTCACGTCCACAACCCAGCCCGGAATTCCTTTGTACCCTCACACTTTTCTTGCTCTTTCCCTCTCATGCATTTAGATCTGCATCTAATGCTGATCTTCTAATTCTTAGAGATTTTTATCCAAATCCTGAATGTACATCCATCTTTTCAACACATCTGTACGGTTTTCATGCACATGTTTAATTTGGTCTAGAAAGTGTGCGCACACCAGGCCCACCACATACATCTTCAGGGTGATGAGCAGGTCGGGCCATTTCCCAGATGTGGAAACTGAGGACAGAGAGGTCATGTGATTTGCCCAAGACCCACAGCTAGTAAGTGGTGGAGCTGGGGTGTGAGTCAGCCTTGACCTCCAATCCATCTGGTCTTCCAAATCAATCAGCAAGGAAGTGACAGGAAACTTGCCGCTTCCCCTCCTTCTGCATGTTGCCTCTGCACGGAGGACCTCTCTCCACGTCTCTGGCTTTGCCCAGCAGATTAGGCTGCTACCCAGATGTGGGCACTGCCCCTGCTTTATGCAGCAGAGAGAGCCTCCCACTGGCTTTGCGACCCTGTGAGGCCCTTGACCTCGTGGCTCCCGTCCTGCTGAATTCTGGCTCTGGTCCCTTCTCTGTCTCCCTTGTCCTGGAGGAACCCATTTTGGTGGTGGACTTGTTTCATGTGGGTTGAGGGATCAGCCCCCTCCCACAGGGGTGGAACTTGCCTCGTCTCGCCAGGATGCCTTTTTGATGCAAGGCCAAGCCTCCTCCGCCAGGTCAGAAGGGCCCGTCCCCGCAGCTGCTGCTGCCACCTGCTCCCTGTTCCCAGCACGGACATGCCCCTTCTCACACCAGCCCACGTCCTTGCGTTCTCCGCACTCCTCCAAGGCCTGGCCACTGACTAGCACCTCAGCACGGTTGTAAACTTCTCCCCCACGTTGTCACTGGTATTTTCCAGAAGGGAAGGGCCTTTCTATTTTTTTTTTTTTTTTTTTTTTAACCTCCTTCCACCTGAGGCTGAATGTCTTCCCTGCACCAGCCGGGAGGAGCCAGGTGACACACGGACCAGGCAGGGAAGAGTGTTCTGGCTGCAGAAGCGGCAAGCTCTCGGAGCCATAACATTTAGGGAGAACGAAGAGAAGCCTCCCCCACCCACTGGCCGTTCACTCCCTTCACTCACCCCTTGTTCCGTAGGCACCCGTGAGGCACCGGCTCGTGAGCGGGGTAGACCGGGATCCGGGCGTGGCTGCCCTCCGGACCTCCCCGTGCCTCCCGACTGGCAGCCACTTTACTTAGCCAGCACAGTCATGGACTTTGCCTCCTGCTCACTGGTGAGTTCACAACAACCAGAACACTGAGTGGGAAAGTGGTTCCACCACCTTAAAACATCACATTGTTGTGCCTCTTCTTTAAGCAGTGGACAGATGGATCTCTATCTCTCTATCCACCCACCCACCCATCCACCCAACCATGTGCCTATCACCTATCAATCATCTGTCTACCTACCTACCTATCATCTTTCTACCCATCCATCATATATCACCTATCACCCAATCAATCATCTATTTATGTATCTATCTTACCTGTTGATCCATCCATCTGTCATCCATCTATCAGCCAGACACCTGTCTATCCATGCATCCAGGTGTGCCCGTCATCATCGGGAATAACAGGGAAAACATGCCCAACAGGATTCAGTGGCAGAGTTCATTTCGTAGGCCGTTAGCCCAGCCCAGCTGGGGCCTGGCAGCAGGCAGGCTCAAGGTCAAGAGTGATCCTCTCACAGTTGAGATGCGTGATTATGCAATATGTCAGGATTCTGCCTTAGGAGCCAGAGCGAAGGCCAAAACTGTGACAGGGAACCAGGACACAGAGTTAAAAGGGACCTTCTTATACTTCCTGGAACTTTTCAGCAATGAATTTTCCGACTTGGGTTCTCTCAGGCATAGAATCCAGAAACATCTATTTATTTTTTCAGGACGTAAAAAGTCAACCCATGATCAAACCACTTGGAAAACCGTTGGTAACTTGAGCCTGGTGCTTCCTTTTGGGGGGTTTCTGGCTGCAGCTATGCACTGGACCAGGATGATGGCAACTCGTGGGGATGTACTCTCTAGTTGGCTACATACGGGATCTTTTTAAACTATCTTACTGTACAAATTGTAAGTTAGAAATGAAATAATTCTTACACAGGGATGTGAAACTGAGTTGCAGGTTAGACCTTCAATCACAGGTCCATAGATTAGGGGGGTCAGTTTATACAGGGGGACAGTGGCTGTTTCAGACACTTCTTGAGTGGCAGTCTACCAAATAAGAAAGCTGGCTACAAATAAAGTAGCCATGCCTGCTGTACGTCTCCTTGGAGAAGAGCAATTAAAAACTGTGTTGATCTACTTATATTTCTGTTAAGGATAAATTTCCATCCTTTGTCATAGTTGGGGTTCCACTCACAGAGATAAACAATAGGAAAGGATGAATGGAGTGTGACACGCGGCTTTGATGTGCCTGTGTCCCACTGAGACACGGAGGCCGATGGCCAAAGGACCTGTTACCTGCCCACTGAGGCAGAGGCCTTGCTTCTGAGGGTGGTTTTGGGACAGGCCGGAGGCCACCTTCCTGCTTTAGTTACATGGGAGGTATTTTCATATTTACAGAGGAGAAAACAGCACATTTCTGAAAGCCTGCTTTTGTTGTTGTTCTCTCTGTGTGGAAGCTGTGGTGCCGTTTGTAAACCCCACCTCCCCCTGAAATAGCTTGTCGTGGGGAGACAAGCAAAAGGAAGTGTCCACATGCGGTGGAGACAAACCTGCTTCCCCTTCGCTTCCACCCCACGTGCAGGTCCGGCTTTGGCAGCGTGTTCATTTTTATGGGGGACTTGCAGACTTGGAGCAGAGCAGGCCGACCCACAGTCCGCCAGAACCGAGTGGAGATTCTTTAACAACAAGCAGGGATTTTATTTTCCGCTTGCAGGCTTTCCTTGCCACCAGAAAGGGTCTGCAAGTTAACGGCGCTTTCTCTGCCAGGGGTGCATGAAGCCCCCGAGATGGCATCTGATGGTCCTACGTCCTAAAACCGCCGTTCACCTGTTAGCAGTGGCAGAAGGATTTCGAGCGCTTGGATCGTGGGTTAATGCACATTTCTCTTCCCAGTTGCCCACGATCAAAGTGGAGAGACATTGGATGAATAAACATTGCGCCTCTGTTGGCGGTGAAACCTGCCAGGCTGGCACGTCTTTATTAAGACAACTGGAATCGTTCAGTTCCTTCAAGGGAACAAACCCAACGTGTGGTCCAGAGGCACGAAGGACCAAGGCTGGTCCCGTGGCCCTTGCCTGGCTCAGACGTGGCTGTTGGTGGCCCCCAGGTCAGCTGAATGTCCCTGTGGCTGGTGTGCGCTCAGAGCCGTGTGATTGTATCAAATCATGGACGGCGAATGCGACAGTGACATCCTATTGTCTTTCCCTTGTTGGGGAGCAAGGCAGAGGTGCCACCTGCTCTCTGGGGCTCAGGAATAGACAAAGGCACGATTTCATGGAAGCACCTGACCCGGTGGGCGACCGAGTTCCCCAGGGTCAGTTTTAGCTCTACTAAGTCAGCTTGCCTACGAAGACACACCCCGATGGTTGACAGATGCCTTGTCATCTCAGCACTGTTACTGTGACGGCCACTCCCGTTACCAACACTCCTATGCCAAGTAGCCACAGCAGCAGCGGCTAATCCTGTGTCCTCACAGGGGACCAGCACTGTGCCACGTTGTCCGGTACCCTGGCCGTTGCTCCTGATGGCTGGCAAGAGGCCGTTAGTGAGCCGGGCTGCACCTGGCGGGTGAGAATCCAGCCCAGGTCTGTCTGACTCCAACGTCCACTGTACCTGCCGGTCCGCAGCAGACGGGCAGTTGGCGCTGCTGCTGTTTTTAGCTACATTAGAAATACTACCTCACATCCAGGCCTGAGACACCCCTTCGGAAGGTGGTACCCAATCATCGTGGTGCTTCCGCTGAAATTTCCTTTAAATATCCCGTTAACGTTTTAAAAATGCTCTTTGCTCTCCACCCTGAGCGCCCATCCACCGACGCTTCAGGTAATCTAGACATTTAAGGCATATTTAGTTAAGTTTGCCTTAGCTATGATATCAAAGCCTTCTTCCCCTTTGTAATTGGGAGACAGACACTTCGCAGGGGCTGCTTAGAGGCGTTGGGATTCCTCAGGTGCTAGAAACCACTGCATTTCATTTCATGTCACGGAGCCTTGCTGGCTCCTGCCCAGTGGCGGGAAATGGGGCATCGAGTCTGGAAGAAGCAAGACCAGCTTCCCACACAGGTTTGCCTCCTGGGGCCAGACCCTTTTTCTTTTAAGCGGATGATATATGATACAAATATTGTTCTTAATCAAAAGTATATTAGCAATCCACCATAAACGCGGAGGTACAGGGAAACACTGTAGCGAATTTGGAGAGGATTATTTCACTCATTCATTTCCCCGCCTGCCTTTATTTATCAAAATGCAGAGGCTTGTGCCGGGCCACCTTTTAATTACTCCTAGGTTGTCTGAAGGCAGCTGCAGGCAAGGGAGGAAGGGAGATTGTAAAGTATAGGGCACTTTTAAATTTTGGCCATAATTTTAACTCAGGGACTCTGTTGGCTTTATTCCAGAAATGGAAAGAGACCTGTCCCCAGCTTTCCCCATCACTCCAACATCACCCCACAAAGCCCTGGGGGTGCCCTCCAACTGCATAGCCCTGCCCTTGTGTAGTTATATTTTTCCTGAAGTTATATTTTCCAGATTAAAAATTACATAAATTTGTCAGAGAAGATCTGGGATATAGACCAAAAGAGAGGAAACAGCCCCTTGAATCCTGCCTAGAAGGGTTACATTTTGGTGGCCATAAAAATATACATATTTTTAACAAAACGGAGATCATATGGGATATACTATTTGCAATTTCCCTTCCTCGCTTAACCATGTAATTTTGGTTCCAGAGTCTTTTCCCATAAAAATTGGGCCACATATACCCTCTTGAGTTGTATGTTGTCATTCCTGCTTTTAGAATTATTGACATGAATCCCATAGTAAACATCTTAGAGTAACAAGCCCTTGTGTGCAGCTGGTTATTCTTTTAGTATAAATTTAGGGTGATAGACTTCCATGATTCCAGGGGAAGTGCTCTTTGGAGAACCTGGAAACATTTCTGAGCTACTTTTAGGGAAATCTTTACAGTGTTCTGTGAGATGGTTGGTTTTCCTCATTAGTAGAGGATAGGTATTAATATGGACTACTATCGTTCTTGAAAATAGAAACTATCAAACATGAGTGAGCATGTAAAATTTTTCAACAGTCAACAGATAAGCAAAATGGATGGATGTTTAGACGCTTGGGTTCACTTATCTGTCACTGAAAATGAGCAGATTGAACAAGACCTTCTTGACCTCTGCTGGCCCGGCCATCTCTGACTCAGTGGCTGAGTTGCGGTGGGCATGCCAACACCCGCCCCTTCTTCCCCCTTTGAGAAATGAGAGGCCAGGCATTGCCCGTAGCCTTGGGGTAGTTGGAAGAATCAGAGGCACCACACAACACCCTCTTGAAAATACCGCCCTTAATGCCAAATAGCTTGGTCTTACCTTTGATCACTTCTACCTGCCTCAGTCAACCCTTGGAATATCTTGTGACATTTAGCTGCCCCTCTTGCTGAGTTCCTCCGTGCCAGGAAGTCAGGCTTCATAGTGACAGGACAAGTAAAGATAGCGAGTCAGCGACCACACCCAAAGGTAAGGCGCTGACTAAAAAATGCCGGTGGTTGGCATTGTGCACCTACTGTGTGCCAGGCTGTAGGCGGAGTGCTGTGCACAAAGTTGTGTTTCATCACAGCTACTGCAGAGAGGCCTAGAGAGAGAAGGTGCCTTGACCCCTAAGCTGAATGACTCTGTTGGGGTTTATTTAGCTAATTTCTGCTGCCTCGCGTTTTATAACTTTGCCATAAAAATTGTGTATTCCAGAACTTAACATTTTGAGCAAGCAGTTGAAAGTTATAGATGGTTCCTGTGATACTTATGAGGGTAAGAAGGCTGTTTTACTCACTGCGGCATTTTTCAGGTTTTCACTGATCAATGCACTTTTAAAAATTGAATTCTTTTCAACATTTAAAACTAAATATTTTTTTCCCTGGCTGGTGGCAAAGTGGATAGTCGCCGGCCTGTGAACCCAAAGGTTGCTGGTTTGATTCCCCAGCCAGGGCACAGAACCAGGTTGCAAGCCAGGTCTCCAGCCAGGCCCCCAGATGGAGGCAGGTGAAAGGCAACCATACATGGATGTCTCGCCCCCTCTCTGCCTCTCTCCTTTCCCCTCCCTCTACAAATAATAAAATCTTTAAAACTAATTTTTATTTTTATTCTGGAAAAAGAATGTATAAGATTGAAATTTTGGTGAATAGTTTGATAGTTCTTTTTCCTGATGGGAAAGACATTTATCTCTTTCTCAATAAACCCTTTAGAGATGCCGTGGAGCAAATGAAGTCTATCAATTTTAGTCTAATTTTTCAAGCGTCTAAAAAGCAGGATGTTAGCCCTGGCTGGTATGGCTCAGTTGGTCAGAGCATAGACCCAAAAGGCTGTGGGTTCGATTCCTAGTCAGAGCACGTGTCTAGGTTACAGGTTTGATCCCCAGTTGGGGCTTGTATGGGCGGCGACCAATGGATGCTTCTCACCCCATCCTCCCTCTCTCAAATCAATAAACATATTTTAAAAAATAAAAAAAAAATAGATAAGAAGTGGGTCATTAGACCACAGTATGTACTGGGCCCTATAAAAATGGGATAATTCTGGCTTCCATACATTCATGCTGGGTCATTCCAAAGAGTAGACAGCAGGCGCTGGGCACTGCGGCCGTCCCAGAATGACCTGCAAGTCATGAGGCCTGGGACCTCATCTGTGTCATCTTGGCAGCCTAGGGGAGTTGGAGGCTGCTGAATGCGGTGACTCCAACAGTGGACAAAGCCCAGGCAGAAGCCAGAGGCTCTTTCTCTCTTCTTTCCCTTCCCGTTGATTAGGAATATTGTTTTTTCTTCAATAGGAAAAGAAAGCATATGCTGAGAGAGAATTGGAAGCTAAGGTGGGGGGCAGTGGGATAGGGGGCTCCTGCAAGTGAATTCCCAACAGTCCCAAAGAGCCGAGGCTCTTGAATGAGGCTAATGATCCCTCCAGAGGCTGAGGACCCTGCTGGAGGAGATGGTGGGATCGTTCGTCTGCCCATGAGGAGCAAGGAAGGGAAGGAAAAAGATGGGCCTGGGCCAGGAATTGTCACCGACACGATGCTTTTATTATTTCAACAGATACTAGCATAATAATGCTGAGTTCTGTCATTGATTGCGTTTCTGTCATGCACCTGTACTAATTGCCGTTATGAATATCATCGTGAGGATAGCTCTTCTTTGTTGAGGGTTTATGATGTGTTGAGCACACAGATGACAGCTTGGAACTTTCCTGTAAGGTGCCTGATCAAACCGGAAGATGTCAGTAAAAATATACAAGTATGGTTTGCAGAGGGCAGGGAATGTTATGGCAGTTGAATAATACTGTTGCTAAATAACAAATGCATAGCCACTACAAAAATTAGGAAAGGTAGTAGAATTATGATTCAAAAATGCTTTGGCAGCCTGGAAGCATGAGCCATCTCTGACAAGAATTTATGTTATATGGCTGAATATAAGGATATTTATTAAATTTTAAAAGCGCATAAATATATTAGGGTGACATAATTTAGCAGCAAGCATAGAGAGAAAAAACCTGTGAGATTTCTTGAGTGCAAATCATGAAGTTGCGTTTGTGTCTCAAAAGTCTCTACTATGACCTTTGATTGCATTAACAAAGGTAGAACATGCAGAACAAGGGAGGTGAAACCATGTAAGATATGCAGGAAAGAAGGCTGCTTAGCTTGGAGAAGAGACGTGTGTGTGTGCATGTGTGTGTGTGTGTGTGTGTGTTTGTGTGTGTGCCGCACCGGGTTGGATGGTGAGGAACAGGGAGGATTTGAGTCCGGCACTCAGTATTTTGAAGGATTAAGAGGGAATCGACGGTCTCACTAAGGCCACAGAATGCCAAGTCAAGTTCAGGAGGTGCTAGTTATAGGTAGATAGAGTTCAGCTCCAAGGAAGGAAGTATTTTCAAACATCTGGAGCAAACTTCAAAGCAATGAATTGTTCCAGGAGAGCTTTCAAAGTGGCCTGGTTTTGTCAATTTAAACCTGTACCTTTAAATGATGACATTTAAATGGTGGCCGGTAGATGGCAGTAAGATACCATGGATTTCACCAATAGCAACAGGAATGTCATCCTTAAATATTCTGGAAGTAGATGATTTTTTTTTCCTTCTAATTATTACTTGAAGGTGTGTCCTAATCTATTGTTCAGAGAGAAGTCACTGATTTGAAAACAGGAAATAATACTTTCTAACCAAATGGACAAGAATCATTAGCGAATACTGTAATGCAGAGATGCCACAATGTTTTTATTTATTGGCCTTGAGAATTCATGGTGTGTGTGTGTGTGCGCGCGCATGTGTGTTGTATGTGAGAGAGAGAGAGAAAGGATGAACAGTTTAGTTTATTTTTAAAAAATTCAAAATTGAACGACACCCTGAATTTGTGTAAAACTTAAAAAGGACCTTACTGAATTGATCAGAAAATATTTCCATAAAGCTAAGTTAATGAAAGGCATTTTCTTCCCTGCGTAAGCCTATATCTTGTACCTAGACATCCACGCATTTTGAAATGAAAGTGCGTTCTTCATCAATGCACCGAGTCAATGCTGTTTTTCTAGCATTTACAAATAAAAAGACGTTTTGTTAGGGAATTCTTGGCTTGGAAGATTTTCATCTATGGATTTGCTCCCCTCTGGGCACCTTGGCAGCATTGAAGTCAGAGGGGCCTGAGTGTTCAGCCACACCAGCCTAGGGGTACCGTCTTTAAAATGGATATGTGTCTGAAACCTGTGGAAAAGAAAGCGTGCTGGTACTTCTTTCATTTGGAAAGAGGAAGATCACATGGTTTCATCCCCGCCTTTATTTTTATTTATTTAATTTTATTTATTTATTTTTTGGTTTTTCAAAAGCATAGCATGACATCCGTGCCTGGCGGGTTATACGTACGTAACACAGCGACCCCTCATAACCATCTCTCTCTGTGCGGTGCGTTTATGGTTTACAAGTTCTAGGCTGGTTCCACATGAAAGCAAAGTTGGAAAAGCAGGATCTGTGGGTTCTGCTGTTCCTCTCCCATTTGATGAACCCTGGGTTTCCAGGGAGACAGTTGTAATTTGCCCCCAGGCGGGCCTCCCTCCGCAGGCCCGGGACAACTAATTCCAAAGGCGGGAGGCGGCTGCTGGACCCAGCGTGGCATCTTCCTGAGGTTCTGGTTCTAACGAACACCAAGCAAAAAATTAATTTCTGCACAGACTGGCCACCCGAACCGCTCACACACTCGCTGCCATTCGTCCTCTCTCCTGTCTCACCTCTCTCTCTACCTCCACCCCCACCCCGTTTTATTTTAATGGGTGGGAAACATAGGCCAAGTGGATTCCCCCGTGAGATCTGAGGAATCTGGGAGACCAGCACCCCGAAGAAAGACTTGGGCCTGATCCCTTGACTTTCGATGTTCAGAGTTAGTCCAACTACCACGTCTTCACTCTCCTGCTGATTCAAATTGGGCGAAATAAATGCCTGAGAAGTTTTGTTATGACTCGCAAGGAAAGGCTCTGTGTAAAACGAAAGTAACCCCTACTTATACCTGGAACTGCTCAAGTTTTTCTGGCCAATAAAGTCACCGTCACTAACAATCATCCATCTATGAATTGTCCCTATCAAGCCCTTTCAAAGGAGAAAATCAGAAAGAACTGAATGTTCCTTAATCTAGCAAGTAAAGCTAATGTTCTTTTTCTATAAAATATACATTCCACCCATACGTGTAGAGGATGTACCAATAACACGCCGCACATTTTTTCCTGCTTCGATGTTTTGGCATGTGTTGTAAAATGTAACTGAAAATTTTAAGCAACATTTGAGCTCTTTCTTACAATCGTTGGTGGTTTTTAATGTATAGTCCCTCACCGATAAGACTATTGCTTTCAGGAAATAGTTTGTTGGCTTGTTGGTTTCTTCCTTTTGATTTCTGTGTGTTGAATGGAATGTTCAGCTTAACAGGAAGCTGGTGTAATACGTACCTGACAATGCGGGACTGAAATGCTTTGGAGGCTTTCTCCAGCCCAAGAGCGTTGCTAAGGCGCCTGGGCATGTATGTGTACACGGATTTCTAGTCCTATACTTCTTTACACGTATCCTGATGGGAAAGACTGCGTCTGGGAGCTCCTCTTGCTCCCGGAGTAGGAACGACGTTAGAAGAGGATCGAGATGGAAGTGTTCCACAACAAACAGCCGGTTCAGTTTGAGCTCAGAGGAGCTCACGTTGTTTGTTTATTTGCTTGTCTTTTCCTGTGGGAGCGAGCTGACGGCGGAAGCTCCGAGAACTTGGGACCCGCTTCCAGCCTGTGCCTTGCACGCCGGCGTCTAATGAGGCCCCGTTCTCGCCCCGGCTCTGCACTCGCTGACTTATCTGATTTGAAATCGGAGCCTCTGAACGTCGGCGAGTTATTTTAAATAATGATTTCTTTTGGTTTGTGGATCCCTCCTGAAACGTAATTGAAAAAGAAATAAAACCCGCAAAGAGGATGCGTTGGAGCTGGTGTAGGGCCAGGCACACGGCGAGGCGTGCTTGTGTCTGTATCGGCCCGCGATAACGCATATTATTAACGATGACAATCCTGAACTCGCGTGCATTGTTTACATTGTAAACACGCAGGATGGTGCTTTCAGAAGAGAAGATCAGCTGCCCCTGCACCCATGCCTGTCTGATCAGCAAGTAACAACTCAGGGACTCCGAGGACACGGTTCCTGACCTGGCCCACTTCACTGTTTGTGCTCTCGGAACCTTTTGTTAAGACCATTCATAATTTCCCTGAGTAATCATCCCAAATGAACCGCAGGTCCCCTGGAAATTATAGAGCCAAGGAGGAGACTTGAATATCTATAAGTAAATATGAACATCAAGAGCACAAGCAAAGCTAAATATACAGTGAAAGCCATGTGTCTGTGCTCATAAAATGCAAACAAGGAACTTGGGGTTCCTGGGTTGCAGTGAGTACCGTTCAGAGGGGAGACAGGTCACTTGATTAGCGTGCCTCTCACCCATTGTTTGACTCCACGAAGAAGAAAGGGACAGGAACTTCTCCACCTGACCACCTGAGACATCACGGTTAATTTCAGTATTTTAATCTCAATTTTGTATTTTTACACGAGTCCGAAAGTCACGTACTGGACACTTAGGTTTCTTTTTGACCTTTCTTTGCTCTCTCTGAATACCGGACTCGCCTGGTTGTCGGGGAAGTAGGTGGGGTGTCGCGGAAGGAGGCCTGATGAAAAGGGTGAGTCTGGTCGTGCCTGGTCTCTGCACTCCATGGCCTGTCACTTGAACTCCGAGCCATTGTGCCTGACTTGCTCCACCTGAGACCCTCGAGTCGCACGGAGACGTGGGAAGGCAGGGGGGAAGTGTTTGCTTTCATCCATTTAAGATGGATTTCATCCATCTTTCTTACATAGTACAGAAGCCCTGAAATATCATATCCGCTTTAAATCTTGTGGGGTGTCTGAGACCTTGGCGGGGACAGTTTGCTGGGCTTTTTGTTGCAGGAAGCCTCGTGAATGCTGTGGCTCAGGAGGGTCGCGGGTTCAAAGGGCTGCAGCCTTACTTAGGGGTTCTTTTCTTTCCTTCTATTCTCCCTTCCTCCACCCCCCACACTGTGGCTGTTGCTGGGGTGGGGGACTTCAGTCTAAGACGTTCACATGCCCCAGTCTTTCTTCTCTCTGGAAAAGACCGCTCTTTGTGATAATAATGACAAAATCATCCACAGTATGATTTGTAATTTCAATCCGCATGAAAATATGTTGGCTAATATCACAACCTTTTGTCCTCAATTCGGTAAATCACTCTAACCTCCGTGTTGGTGGAAAGGAAAGTATTTATAGATACGAATCCCCATCAAGCTAATTTCAAGTATCCCTTACGACTGTTCTTCCACTTTAAAAAATTTTCAGGAGTAATTGCGATCCACCTACATGGCCCAGTCCTCCCCGAATATTCTTAATTATGCTAACCGTCTACCCCCACACTGTTTCAATAGCATTTTAATAAGGGTCCTTTATGCAGATTTTTAGAAAGGCATTTATTCATCCAAACAGAATATAACTGAGAAAGTGGCGGAATCAGAGGCCGGGACAGAAAGCCAGCCGGCCGGCCTGGCAGACAATGATGTGGGCCAGGTGACTGTGTTTTGCTGAGAAACCAGCTGGATGGGATATTGACAGTTTCCTATCAATAGTTGGGCCCTGGAGGCCCGGCTGTTCGGGCCCACGGTGATTGACTACTCCTGAATAGACATTTAATTGTTGACAAATACCTTCCAATAGACTGTGGCTGCGCCAGGCAGACAAAGGGGATTTCAGGATGATAGAGACAGGCCATGTGGTGGAGGCAGAGCCTAGGGAGGAGAGGACTTGTGCAAACAGAGAAGTCAAGCCACCGGACCTCCTTCGCAAGGCCTGAGCGATCCTGCCTGGGTCACGGGGAGGGATGAACGCAGACTTCTTTTTGTGTGACTGGTGTTAAATCGATCGATTTGCCCCCAATTGGGAAAAAAAAAAAAAATTATATGCTGTGTCTACATGAATAAAATTTGATCTAGAGAATATCTTTAGCTTGTTTGATGGCTTTAGAAAATGCATCAACCTGATGCTTGCAGGGAACAGGCTACTCCGATGATGTCGGAGACGCTTGGGCGGTAATAAGAACGTGGAAAAAATATTTCGCTTTTTGGTCGTCAGCCTCATTTACTCCTCAAAGCTGTCTCTTTAGGGCGAGCACAGCCCAGAGCATTGGGGGTGTCATTTCAGACCCCGTCTGTCTGGCCACGGTGGCCTCCCCAGGCCACTCCCTGGCTGAGAAGCCAGCCAAGGTCAACGCTGTTGACCTTGGGCCTGGCAGGACGTACCACCTTGGTCATTTCTGGGTCTCGGTGCTTGCATTTCTCCCTCCGTGGGGGCCGTGCTCTTGAGAGAGGCACGGCTGCCTTCAGAGGGTGACTCCAGCCCACGGACAACAGGACTAGGCAGCGTTCCTCAGATCTGCAAGCTGTTGTGAGCTGATACAATAAAATAAAATGAACACAGCGCAAAGGCAACCTTGGCGTAGTCGGCGTAAACACAGCAGATGGAGCCAGGCCTTGCGTGGTCGGGGAGGCAGGTTCCAGGGCAGGGTTCTGGGAACGCGTCAAGGTGTCATCCTGCGCGAACCTGATGGGCCCGTGTCCCAAAGACCCAACGTCCCTGCCTTTGATTCCCATTGATCACACGTGCAGATTAAATCCCACATCACACAGCCGGGCAAAACCTGAGCTTTCTACGTCAAGTTCTAGGGGTTGAGGGAAGCTCTCCCTCAACCCTCTTTTTGTGCATGAGGGAGTGAGTGCGTGTCTATTTCAGGAAGATGCGGGCGATCAGATATGTACGTCCGATAGCTCCAGGCTTCCTGGCAGAAGGACGCGTCAGATAAGAACCTTGTACTTGTTACCTGTTGTCAAATTCACACCCGCAGTTAGGCTCCATTTGGGGCAGGGGGAAGATTATCTATCAGTTTCCTGCTTTGCAATCTGTAAGCATTCCTAAACAGGCAGGCTTCTGCAGACAGCTGCCTCAAAATGTTGTGTGTGCGTGTGCGCGTGTGTGCGTGCGTGTGTCCATTAATTCAGAATTACTCCAATTACAAGCTTTTGATGCTCTGAAACCCTCTCGCACACCCCAAAGAGATGGAGAGCCCTCGGACCGTCCAATCAGATCATTTTCCCGGCTGCCCGCAGCAGATGCAAGCAATTTACTTTTTTATTTCTGCATATTCAGTGTGAGCGGAGCTGTTGGGGACCTTTCACCCCAGAGCCTGCAGGATTCTAACCCTATCAAATTAAAGCATTTTGCTCACTTATTCCCAAACGCTTTGCTGGTGCTAAGCAGACATCCCGCTGCATAGCAATGGTGGGTGTTCGTGTCCACTCATAGCCTGAGCCTAATCAGAGATTATTAAGGAAAATATACAGTGCTTTAATTTGATGAGATTGGTTATAGGTAGTGCAGTTAAAGGTCACACTCCTGCGTGTGTCTTCCTCCGTCTCTGCAATATTTCCTCCTCGCCTGACAATGCCGCACTGCAAACAATAGGCCAAGGCGACACGTTTATTTTTTGACACGCTGTGATGAGCTCAATAGGGATGAAGATGAATTATTTAAAGACTGCGTAAACAAACACCCTGGGCCAGGTTTGGGCGACATCTTTCGCCTTGGGCTCTGCGGAGAAGCGAGCCTCCTTTGGGCAGGGGTGCATTTAGATGGAGAGCCGGATGTGGCTGCAGGATGGCTGCTGAGCCCTGTCACTGGCTGGGCAAGGGGAGCTGTGCCTGGCGCCCGGCCCCGGCCCCCAGGGAAAGGTGCCCCTGCAGAACCCACATCTCCCCCCACCCTGCAAGCCCCCCACCTGCTGTGAGCTTACTGCGCTGGCCAGCCTGCCCCCTGGGAGCAGCCGGCCGCCGGGGCCAGGAAGGCCGTTCATGAGCATCCTGGGCTCCTCCAAGATGCAGTCAGGGTGCCTGATACTGGAGGCAGACGCACAGCTTCCTGGCAGGGCAAGATGGTTATTTGGCTCCCTCTGCTCATTTGAGGGTTGACTTTTGAAAAATCCTCACCTGGGGATACATTTATTGATTTTAGAGAGAGAGGAAGGGGGAGGGAGAGAGAAACATTGAGGTGAGAAACACGCACCCATCGGCGGCCTCCCACGTGTGCCCTGACCAGAGGTCGGACCCGCAGTGGTGCACGGGCCAGGGCGCAGGGTTGATTTTGGCACCAAAGTCTCGTTCTTTCCCAGGCAGGTTGTTGCTGCTGTCACTCCCCGGGGAGGTACCAGCCGTGAGCACCCCAGTGACTGGTGGGCAGGCCCATTCCCATCCCTGGTTTTCTAACTCAGAGCCTGTCGAAGGCACAGGGAAAGGCACCCAAAAACAAGGGCGCATTCCAATCTCCTGTCCAACTGAATGGTTTCTGGGTCCATGTCCATGTCCCAGACCAACAGTGGGCTGGTTCACCTAGAAATTTACATGAAAATTGCTTTATGCAGCTGTATGTAAAAATTCCAGCCGCACAGTGTCCCTGTATATGGCGCAGGTCAGAGCGGAGCCCTGAGGTATTGTCACCAAAAACATTTGTTTTCATTCATGGGACCGTGGGGAGGACCGCAGCAGTCGGGGTGCCACCCCCCCCCCCAAGGCCAGAGCTGGGTGTGAACGCCCAGGGGAGGGCCCGAGACTGCGCCCCTCCTCCTCCCTGCCCCGCCACACCTCCTGCCTCTTTCCCTGGAACTGTGGCGATTTTAAAGGAAAACGAGGCTTGATTAATTCTGGTCCCAAACTGTATTACTTAATGCTCGTACTGAACTATTTGAAAGCCTCCTCTACTAGATCTGGGAGGAGAAGAAGGTTCAAGGCCTCTTAAGAAGCCGCCACATGGGCCTTCAGGGGAAGCGAAAATGCCCGAGTCCTCTCTTTATATGCTGTCTTCTTTCCAGCGTTACTACTCTTGACATGTGATTATGTGGAGGTAACAGATAACTAATAATAACAATATCAACAACAATAACACTAACACTGAGGCCTAGGGAATGATTCCTCACCAGGGGTTTATTTGGGAGTCTGGGTCAGGTCTCAAGGATGCTGCTTCGCAGCAAAATAGCCATGACCCACCCGGGGCCCCTGCGTTCAGCCCTCGGGGCCTTTCATGCATTTCAAGTTGGGTGCTGGCCTGCTTCTCTCTGCCTGCACTTGGCCTGGCAAGGGCCATCCTGTGCACATCAGATGACCTGACACACCACACGGAGGGCCCCTGGGTAGCCCTGCAGGGCCTGGGAGTGAGCCCTTCCCCAGGTTGCTAAGGAGGAGAGCTCTCCTAGGAGTGTCTTCATTGTAGTTAATGTTTTATTAATTTGTGTATGTATGTCTCTGTCTGCCTCCATCCAAGTTTATATCATCGCTTTATGTTAGGAACTGCGTCCATAAAGGCAGTTAATATGATGGCTCTCATTTTCTGTAGTTACACGGCTGATTGAACGTCTTTATTTTGAACAATTTGCTACAGCTGAGATCTGGGTGGATTTAAGAATGCCTTGGAGTTTAGGGGTGAGGGCTGGCTGGGCAAGGGTGGGCTCTTCCCTGGGGCCAGCTCTGTCTGCTTACCTCCTGGGTCACCATCTAATTTCCCTTATGTCTGCTGCTCTTGGTTGCTTTCTGTTTTCAAACTGATCTTTTGGGCATGTGTCTGGTTTCTTTCTTTTCTTTTTTTTTGCTGAATCCCAATGTAAATTCCTCCAACAACAAAAGAAACCTAAAAACAAAAACAAAAACATTAAAAGGCTCACCACTACACTTTCTTGCAAGCATGTAAAGCAATAAACTATTGTTTGTGTTACATTCTTTCCATTTTAAGGCTATAACTATGCCATGAGTGGTACCTCAAGTTTTTGCCTTTATTTACACTTTTAAGGTACAATTGGGGCAGGCTTTTGTCCCCCACCCACCTTTTCAGGGGACTAGGGGACAGCTGAAGGAAGGCTACAGTTCAGGTGGGAATATGCTCTTTGGGTAAATAAGTGTTATCTTGGCAAAACGAAAGCAAACCAAAAAACCTATTCTTACATGGAAGGGCTTTCCAATACAAACCTGGTCATTCTGGAATCCGTAGGAGAGATGAAAATGTTGGATGAATTGATCCCTGTAAGCAAAATGGAATAAGAAATGATGTCCTTAGTTGAAAAGTTATTGGTAGACTGAGGTTAGGTGGCCCAGGGAAAGGATGGAACAGGCTTTGCACGTGGTTGAGCTAATTACATGGACTAACTACGGATGAGTGCTTGGGCTGTTTCTTCTATTGGACACGCACCCCAGTTGTACGTAAAGCACTTTTTAAAAATCAAAATATCCCTTTCCATGCACCCTCAGGCTGATGGTTGGGGCATTGTCACCGGCCTGGTAAGTGGGGTTTATTACTGCGTCTTGGTAGCTGCTGGTGAGTTATGAAGGCCGCTGTCCCCTTCATGGTTTCTCATGTGAGATCCACGTGACAGGGCCACTTCAGCTGTCATACACATCACTGAATATGTCATATTATCCAGCGGAAGCTAGCGATCAGGAGAAGCTGAGCAGAGTTCACGGAAATGTAGATGAACAACCTAAAGACAAAAACGAAAGTGGTTATCCCTAGGGATTTCTAATGCAAACATTTGAGGTAATCCTCCCTCGTCACTGTCTGTGCAGAGAGACTGACACCTCTAGTCTCCCAAGGTGATGATTTTACCTCTCCCGACCCCTCAAGGAAAAACCAACAAAAAACCCCCAAGTAGTATTCTGGGATTTAAATGTTGGAATTTACTTCTGTCTAACACAATACGATAGGCTGAAATAACTACCATCCTTATATTGTCATGAAATCTTTTCCTAGTGTGTTATTTCCTAATGTATTATTATGATTCTGCTTATGCATCAGGTGATATTGTAAAGAGGTGAAATCGATAGATGTTAATTGTCACGCTGAGACCCCCTGTTTGTAATTCTGAGAATGGCCACTAGGTGGGAGTGGTGCTAAAGGGGGTTGTTGAGGGCTCCCAGGTGAACTGGGGAGTCTAGAGATGATGACTTCCATGTATGACTATGGGTTCCTACAAACTAGAGTGTGTATGAAAGCAACAACATAAATATTCCACCAACCACAAATAACCAGTGCTTGTATCTGAAATTAAAGAGAAATGCAGCTTGAGAAGGAGGAAAATAAAGCTGCCTTGGTATAGAAAGTGTTGGAGCCAACCCCATAAGCTGACTTGGTTTGCAGGATGGCACCCTTGGAATGACACCAAAAAGAAAAGCAGCTCAAGCGCAGATGTTTTACCTTGCTGATAAAAATGAATAATTTCTTTTTAGGTGGCTAGTGAAAGCTTAAGAGGGAAAATGAATTATATTCTAAGTCATAAAACAAGATCCCCCAAAGCGTACATGATGAAAAATACTTAAACCAATCTATTTAGAAAATTTAATTACTATTTTAATTATCTATGAAGCCAAGACCAAATTTATAAATATAATTATTTTAAAAGCAAAAATAGAATGCTACTCAAAAAAGTTATTGGATGCTTCCAAAACTGTAGTGAAAAGCAAATTAATAGCATTATTAAATAAGACAAAATGAAAAGAAGTGAGTTGATCATTCAAATATTATTTTTATAGGGGAAACAATTCCAGACATGCCTCTAGAATTCACTCCCAAATAATAAAATAGACAGTACAAATAAACTTAGAATTGAGGAATAGTCTAATAATAGAGGTTCAGATAGAAATTATAAGGCCTTTCTACATAAACCTATGCAAAACAAATTGAAGCACTCTGTACAATTAATCATTTTCTTTTTCAGAAAATATAAAATAGTGCTATTAATTCTAGGTGAGTAAATAATGTGGATTGCTAACCTCATCAAAAAGCAGAAAGAAAAGCACATTAAGAAAAAGACAAAGAAATGGGATCAAACAGTATTGAAGAGAATACAGCATTGGGCTTTTCCTGGGAATGCGAAAGGAATAGAATGACTTTCAGTTACAATTGGTTAAAAACCTTTAACTGCATATTTTGACCAACTAATATACATATTCTTATCAACAACACATCCCACGTGTAATCGCATGAGAATCTGAAACAAGACTTGAATAATAATGCTGTTCTATATATTATACAGGCTGCATTAAAACTAAAACAATCAAAAGATAAAATAACTCAGAAAGGAGAAATACAGTCCTTTTGTAGATCATATTTTTAATCTTCAAAACCTGAAGTAATGATTTGATTATTTGTCTAATGATTGATTAGACAAAAAGAACATGAATAACAAGAGAGTTCATGAGGGTAACTAAAGAAATAGGTTCGAAACCCTATAGTTTTCTTGCATATGAGCAATAAACACTTAGAAATAAAATGGAAACATTTAATTCGGAACAGAGAATTAATTGAGGGGCCTGTAATGCCCTGAGTAAATGGGGAGACATTTTCAAAAGAGACCCAAGTATTACAGTTCCATGCTGACTTATTTACAGTTTTAACAAAGTCATCAAAATCCCAGTGGTGTCGTTTGGCACGGCTTTGTGTGATTAGAAAGTTCACTGGATGAATGAAGAGCTGGAATAACCCTACGCACTGAGGGAAGAATAATTAAGGAGGACCTGCCCTAGTAAATATTAAATCATCTTTTTTCAACCTGCAGTAATTTAGAAAGGCACGCTGCCACGAGAGTCGAATAGGATAGATCAGCAGGACAGAAGAGGATAGACTTCAGCGCCAGGTGTATTCACGTAGCAAGGGTTTGAGATGGCAAAACAAATGAGGGCAGAAAAGCTGCTTTCCAAACGATGGAGTGGTGACAGTGGGTGACAGTCGCCCCAGAGGACAGAGCAGTCGCCCTGAAGTGGCACCACCAGTGGGGGCCATCACAACCACCGAATATCTTCGAGCAGCGCTTTCCTCGCCCGTAGTGAGGGAATAATGGGATTGAACTCAAGGGGATGTTTTTCGAGATGAGCGTCACCGTCCTTGGTTCGCTGGAGGTGCTCAGTGGTGATCAGTTCAACGCGAACCCGGCTGGTGACCAAGGAAGCAGAAGGAAGCCAGTATGTGCCTGCAGAGGGCCTGGGGTCCTGCACAATGAATTATTCTTTTACTCCTCAGTTGTCCTCCCTGCCTTCCCACCTGGGCATCCACCTAACTCTCCACGTGCAAATGTTACAGCCCATTTTAGCTCTTTATTTTTCTCTTTGAAGCCACCTTTCTATAGTGTTCAGCAAATGCTGTGTGCTAGGTGTTCAAGGTAGTTGAGGGTGATGGGGATTTAGGGAGGGGTTAGAAACAGTCTGTGTGTTGAAGAATTCATCTTCAGCGGGTTACTTCTGAATAAAAACGCTGTAGGCAGAGATGCTGCTGATGCTGATGGGGGTGACAGAGCTACAGGAGGAGGGACCTTCCATTTCCTCAGGCTACGTCTGTCTAGGGATAAAGCCAAGGTTTTCTTTCTCACCTTTCCATCGCAGGCCCGTAGCCTCTGGTCTCCAAGTCCAAGCTGAAGGACCGAATGAAAAAATAGGCCCCACTCAGCAACGACCAGGTTTCACCTCAGCACCGGGCCAGCCTCTCACTGCAATCAGTTTGAAGAGCTGTTTCCTTTTTGTCCTTTAAAGAGGCTCTCTTCCAAATGAAAAGCACTACAGAAGCAAACATGACAATGGGACGCACACCAGAATGCCCCCGAAAGGACAAAGGTCCCAATTCAACACCTGGAAGAGGAAAGGCCAGAAAGGCGGTTAGGAAAAATGAGCAGGAGGCCCGGAGGGCCGATGGGTGGAGCGATCGCAGAGCCCCTGGGCCCCAAGCGAGGCTCTGAGGTGGCTGACCGTTCTCTCGGTGCAGTGAGAAACCCTCTGTTTGCTCCAGGCTTCGAGGGTGAGGCGGACGTTCCATGGTTGTTGCTCATCTTCAGAGACAGTGCCCAGAACACCACCAAACTGAAAGTCCTCTCCGGGGAGCATCATCGGGCCCCACGACCCAGCGGGGGCCTCCGAGGGCTCTGAACTCATTACCCTGGAGCATCGCTTGCCTCTCGGAGGTTTGAGGAAGATGGCGTTTCTGCTCAGGGACTTCGCTGTCACTCACTGTGCTGCACGTGCCGAGTCTCCCCGGCCAACTGGCAGCCATGACCTTATTTATCATCTGCTCCCGGCTGTGGTAGGACCCACCCAGATATCGTTGCTTGAGCGTTTCTCATTTTGGAATGCCTATGTTTTTGATCATCTGAAGCCTTTTTTTTTTAATCTTCACCCAAGGACAGTTCTTTTCGTTGCTTTGAGAGAAGGAGGGGAGGGAGAAACATTGATTGCCTGCCCTCTCCTAAGTGCCCTGACCAGGAACCGAACCCACAACCTTTCGGTCTAGGGAACGCCGCTCCAACCAGCTGGGCTACGCAGGCCAAGACCATCATCGGCAACTTAAAAAAAAAAAAGAAAGAAAAAAATAGAATCTGTGAATGGTGTCAGCCCAGGTACCAAGCACCCTTTGCAAATGGTTTTTGCTGTTTACAAAGTGCCTTGATGGGCATGATCTCACCTGAGATACAATCACCTTTCGAGGGCAGCTGAACAGGGAGTATTGTGCTTACCTTACCGCTTATTTAAGGAATGGCTCTCAGAAGGCACTTGATTCTCCCAACGAGAATCCCACAGCTACTGTGGCAACAGAGTTGGGGGCGTATCTAACCGTGACTTTTCTTCAGATAAACTCCATTATGAGGCCAGTTGAACCAACGTGGCAAATATGAATGTTGAAGAGAACATTTTCCAACCATCAGCACCAGCACTGTTCACTATCTGTTTGCCTCCTGACATCTCCCTATCAACTTCCCAGATATTTACCGCCACTTTCAGAAATACCCCACGGCAAGCCTGTGAGTCAACCGACAGGCTGTTCTTAGCGTCAGTGCTTCCTCAGGGGAGTGAGAAGAAACTACGATGGAACGGAGCCCGGGGGTGGGGGCGGTGACACAGGGCTCCACTGGCCTTTGCTCTCTGCCCTCTGACCTCTTATTTACAGCGGGACATCTCTGAAACCAAACCAACGTTTGTGAAAGGTCAGCCTTCAGGACGAGAGGAGAGTATCATCGAAAGTGACAGAAACGAAAAGATAAACAGATTGGGAAACGGGCGCCTCAGATGTTTACCCAGCTGGCTGGTTCGGGGCTGGCGGCCTAGGGGACCCATAGGGAGGTCAGGACACTAGCAGGCCATGTCCCCAGCCTGGACATTTGGGTGATCAGAGGAGGCCGGCGCCCTGACTGGCTGTTTTCATTCATGCTTCCGATGGTTTGTCTAGCTTTCATACTTAAAAAAGGATCATGGTTGCAAAACATTTAGCAGCTTGTTAAATATAGTAATAATTCAAGGTAATAAACTGGGGGCAATAGGGCCTGGGATGGGAGGGCAGAAGGGGAATGGCTTTTCCTAACTCCAGGTGCGCCCCCCACTTTCTTTCTAGTGTCTGGACATTCCCACAGGTCACCTGGAATAGTGTACCTGAACAGAATTAGCACCCAGAATGTTGAGCTACCAAACCCCAAACCACCAATCTGGACCCATGACCCTACCTGGACCCGATCTGGGCCCGCATCTTTCTAATGGTTCCGAGGAGACTTTCATTTTTGCCACGGTGCAGTCACCTTTGCCTTGGGCCAGGACACATCTGAAATGCCAGTCACGTGGTACTGAGCTAGCTTGTCATTCAGTTCATCCGTGACAATTACCCAGAGTTCAGGAAGTGGTGATGTTTTAGGTGGTCGTGCGTAGGAAATGTGGCCATGGTACACAAGTGCCCAGAGACCCCTGGGGAGGATGCCTGTGGCCGCGGAGCCCACCTTGCCCTTCCGAGCAGGTTATCATCGACTTGGGGCTATTCGGTGAGTCTTACGCACGCATCTATCGGGAGAGACAACCTTCCCCGAGATTTACCATAAGGTTCTGGACTTTGTCTTTGAAATCAATATCATAAGATATTAATGTTTCTATATAGGTCAGTGCCAAAGATTTGCGGTGTGGCCCTGCTAAAATTTATTAATTTATAATAGCAATAAGGATCATTCCTGGAAATTTTCACTCTTGCAAGAATAGCTGAAGCCCCCCCCCCCCTCGTTAGAAAACGTGGCTTATTATAATCACAATCTGCATATCCTGGGGGCGAAATCATTTTCCTTGAATTGAAGCGACTCTAGCAATTAACTCCTGATAAAAAGTTGCCTAAAACACTGGTGGCAATCTGTCTCTTGCGCCAAACTTATGAATTCTGCTTCCTGTTTTTTAGCATTTTGTGAAAGGTCTTACTAATATTATCTGTTATTTCTTTTTTCAAAATAATTTACTATTTAATATTTATTTTCCATGTTATTTTAAAAATATATGTATCCATAAATAAAAATATAGATAGAACATGTATGTATCATTTATATGTATATGACAAACATATTATATATATACATATATCTGGGTTTTTTAAAAGATTTTATTTATTACTTTTTAGAGAGAAGGGAAGGGAGAGAGGCAGACAGGGAGAGAGACATCAATGTATGGTTGCCTTTCACCTGCCTCCAGCTATGGACCTGGCTGGAGATCTGGCTTGCAACCTGGTTATGTGCCCTGGCTGGGGATTGAACCAGTGACCTTTGGGTTTGCAGGCCGGCACCTTATCCACTGTGCCACAGCCAGGGCTCATATATCTGCTTTCATACATACAAACACACACTCATATTAACTTTTCTCTCATGTTAACTTTTCTCTGTCAAGATTTTCTTCTATACTAACCGAACCCTGGGGCGGGCTTCTTATCATCAATTTCTGTTTGTGCTTTTCCTGTCAATGTGCTGGGATACTGTCAGACATGTACATTACGCTATCATGAAGTAAACACCCCAATAAGAAAGAACCATCGGTATGGGGTCCAGCTCGCTTGGTTCAAACCCCGCTTCTGTCATCTACTGGTTCCCTGACTTGCGAGACTTCATCTACCTTCCCTGGGTGCTTCTCACCGGATTTGGTGTGATGGTGCCTACCCTATAGATTTTCGTGCCTGTGTCCGTGCAAGACAATGCCCAGAGCAGCATGATAGTAGCCGTTGTTACACCACTAAATTATAACCATCACTGAGAAACTGCATTGACTTTTTCTATCGATAAGATATTACTGATAACAAGTTTTGCACTCAGGGCACCAGGAAGGCACAGTGACGAGTGCATTGATTTTTGCTTGAAAAGCTGGATGTCTTTTCATTTAAGGAGAAGTTCTTATTTTCCAGACAATGGAGGGGGGATGATACTACACCATCTCGAGTTCTTGCTTTTACCCTGCACCTTCAGTGATGGGTGCATGTAACTAGTTACATGTTACATGTTACATGTAACTAGTTACAGGTAGAAATTCTTCATCAATTGTCAAGTGACCTCCCAGTGTTGGTGACTATTCTTGTACCATCTCATCATCATGGATATATAAAGATACGGCAGATTTATTCTGGCTGCCGCCCAGGAAGTTATCAGATTTTATATATACATTTAGACAGAGCACTAAAGAACCTTACATTGTGGCCCAGGATCGTTTGCTGGTCACGGTCAATGTTACGATAAAACTTCAGGGCAAACACTCTCGTAGTTCACAGCAATTACTAATTTCTGCTGACTGGATGAGTTTTTTAAAAGTCGGGTTCATCAACACGTACCGCAGGTAACATCTTTAACAGGTATCATTTGGGTTCTCATCCAAAGGTTCACGTAAGTCGGCCTCAGCCTATCTCCAGCTGCCGATCAAAAACAAGCTCATTAGCTTCCGGGCCTTCAGTTCTTCCACTGAAGATAGCGGAGGTTCATTTGGGGATGTTTTCCTAAGATCTCTTGCTGCTCTAAAATTAGAATCATTTAATGAAGACGGAGACGTAGGTGCACATTTTTAACCTAGTCACCCATCTACTCAGTGGCCAGAAGGAAGCTTTTTATTTCAAGAGGGGAATTGGGGGGGAAAAAATCAATCCATGATGGACATTAAAAAATAAATAAAATTAAGGTTTGAATGTACCAATTTTCTAGAAAAAAAATAAAACATAATCCTTTGGCCGACGCTACCATATACAGATTCAATTGTTAAAATGCAAAGACTGGGCTTTGAAATCAAGGTTCTGTTCTCTTAATTAGGGTCATTGCTACAAACGAAAGCTGATTTTGGTGCTCGTGTAATAAGAAAATGCTGGTTACGGTATATTAGCCAGCCTGCCTTGCCCGGTATTGGGTTTCCTGATGGGGTCTGCTGGGAACCTGAAATGAACAAGAGCAATTATCAACCTGAAGTCTGCAGCCGTTTGTTGGCATGAACTCAGGATAATTTCCCTGAAACATTCATGATGAAATGCAAAGGTAGATCATTTAAAAATCCATTTGAAAGAGCTGTGGTGAAGCTGAAGCGAAGGTTGCTCTCCGCAGTGGACGTTACAGTGGGGCGAAGCCTTTTGAAATGGGCTCCGTACCAATGACGCTTTCTGTTAGATCTCCTGGCCCCGGGCAGCACTTTAAACAAACTTAAACCATTTTCTTCAGTCGGAGAGAAGGAAGACAACACAAAACAGCAACTGCCACGGAAGTCATCGGTGCTCTTTGGTTTTTGTTTAACTGGAGAAAAGCATAAAATTTCATCTTAACACAAGTCTGCCAGTGGTTCATCATCACCCAACGGAGGGGAACAAAGAAAAAGGAGGGTGAAAAATCCAACAAGTGAGAACACCGTTACTTTTTTGTCCCCTGATGGCCAACTTGGTGTTCGCTAGGTGACGTGAGTCGCAAATTAAAAAGGTGAAGACGCGGTCATTTTGCAGACACCTGGGTGTGGTAATTGTGAACAGGAAAAATGAATTTGACTTTGCTTTTAATTTCACTCCTTCCAAAGCTTCTCTATCAAATGTGCCCCATGATAAAGAGTGAGCCTTGTAATTTAAAAAGTCCTGCTGAGATAAATGCATAAATATCAGAAGTGCATAAATATCCATGGGTTGTTCTTTCTGTCTCTCTCTCCCTGTTTAATTTCACCTCTTGTGATCTTGAGCAGGGACTGAATATCAAGACTAGGGTTCAAGAATAGCCCACTTTTATTGTTGATGTCCCAACCCAGAAAATATGAGTTTATTATTACAGAAGTCGTGACACAGGCTGGGCCTAATAAACTACCAGGTGGACCAATAAACCAGGGCAAGAGCCTATTACCAAGAACCATCACTGCCCAGGGAACAGAGAACCTTATTTTGCTCTGAACCTTGCTGGGAGGCTGCAGTGTGACCCAGGTGACTTTGGACTCTGCTTGTGCTGAAAGGAAGCCCTGGGCTCTTAGAGAAAGGGGCCCACCCCATCCTGTCACCTCTGTGTCCCATCAAGTGAGGCAGGAGACAGAGAAGGAAGAGGTCCTGAGACACCGCACCTGTCCTCAATAAGCATCCTGATTACCACGCTTGCAGCCAGCGCCTATGTTTCACCTGTGTCTCATCGCAGTAATTATTTAGCACGGGGGGGCTGTCTCCCCATGTGGGCGGTAAGGAGGACTGTGGGAAATTGCATGCCCACAAGCTTAAGACCAGTGACTTCTGTGACCGTTCAACAGAAGGGAGTCCTCTGCACTTAGAGGTGGCTCGCTCCCGTATCTTGGGATGGTGGCGCTGAGAACCAAACTGAAGCTCCTTTCTTTGGGTCCTGAGAGAAAGAAGGATTTTTGTGAATCGACATGATTTTGACTTTGTAAGATAACTGTTTTCCTGTGGGTTTTCTTAATTGCTAACGATGCAATTCTTAACACTTTCTGTAGCTTTGGAGGCAACCCCTAACATACTGTATGTAATGTACTTTTTCCTAGGAGGTTACCCACCTTGGTTTTCTGTGTGGAGACTGTCCCTGTGTTGTGGCATATTCTTCCTCTTGAACTGGATTGGGGGTTTTCATTTCTTTTGGCCCCTGGTCACTTCAGCTGCAGGATTTGGTCTCTGGATATTTTGAAGGTCCCTATTGGCTCCCCTGGGTGTTCATTGGTTTTAGGTTTTCTCCTGTTTCTCAGAGGGTTTATCAGCTGGGACACCAGAAACTTTCTCTTACTGGCTTTGCTTATCTTCATCTGCGTGGTGGGTTCAGTTGCATGTTCTCGGCCACCATCTTCAGCGCAAGTGGGGACTGACCTGTGCCGGAAGGAAACATGTTAGGATACGCAGAGAAGGCCTCTGGGTCACTTCCACGCTTGCTTTGAAAGAGAACCCCCTTGAGAGATGACTAACGCACTGCACTGTTTCCCAGTTTTGAGGCTGCCGGATGCCTAGGCCTTCGCATCACCTTGGAAGCAGCTGGGAAAAGGGCTCTCTCGGTGGTGACGCGGTGGTCACCCTCAGTCCCATGTCATCTCTTCAAGTTCCGCATTAGTGTCTCACCCTTAGTCATGATGGCCTGTTGAGAATGGTCATTGGTGGGACTCAGGTGGACCATGGCCGGATCTGCTGCCTCCCAGCCCGCTTCTGACACCAGAACTTGATCTTTCTCCAGATATCAGGTGTCAGTTGAGTATGAAAGTCCTGTTGTCCCTGGGACAAGGCTCAAAGCTTCTGCTGCGGAACCCCAAACCTCCCATTTTAAAGATGGACTTGCAGAAGCAGGGAGGCTAACAGTTTTGGTTTGGGATGGCTACTTCTCTGACTGTGACTCTTATGCTTTCATCAGATTGTAACTGTTCTGACCCTGATAGGTCCTAGGGAGTTTTTTTTTTTTTTTTTTTAATTTATTGAGAGACAAACATTAGTTATTCCTCTTACACTTCTATTGGTTGAGTCTTGCATATGTCCTGATCAGGGATTGAACCCACAACCTTGGCATATTGGGACGAAGTTCTAACCAACTGAGGTACTCAGCCAGGACCTGCCCTAGAAAATTTTAATTTTGTTTCTCATTTGCTTTCCCAGAATCAGACATTATTATTTTCTGAATTACTCCCTGCCATAGAGTTCAGTCTTGGCATTTAAACTCCTACCTTCTCTTGGTTTTACATTTAGATTCCCAGACCCACCCCTGACTCCCAAAACACACAAGTCACACCAGCTCCAACTTGTCAAATGGTGACTTCTTAGACACACAGGAACTGCTTTTTACCAAAGGCTGAGCAAACTGCGTGTCTATAATGAAAGCAAATTTACAGACCAAAAATCTCACCTCCCCAAACAAACTCAGGCCAGTATTTCATGCATACTTGCGACTGATACCCTGGAAAAGAAGAAACAACCACGCAGGAGTAGGAAGAAAGGAGCAGTGTGTCCACACACCCTTGACAAAGATCTTTATTACTTTGTCATCTGTCCGTCAGCTGTTGGATGCTGCAGTAAATAATTACAGGCAGAGTTACCCGGTGAGCCATTTTCTGCAAACATTGTGAAAGGGAAGAAGGGTGAAGGGAGACAGGCACGAAAACTACCGAGAAACCATGAACACAAATGGCTAATTATAGAGCTTCTATTAAAATGCATCTTTCCCCTTCTTGAAATAGCATTTGTGTTTGATAATTAACAGACCTGCAGGGCCCATTATATCTTCAGACTTGGAAGGTATTGATCCCCTGTCTCTTGCTGCTGCATTTGTTCTTTCTGGGTCTTCTTCCCTGGAGAGTTTTGCTGATTTCATCATGGAGGGGTGGCATGAAGACTTTGGAGGTCCCCAAAGGTGATCTGCTGTGTGAGTGCGTGAGGGGTGGGGGGTGGGGGGTGGTTACACAGTCACCCATGCAATTTTCCTGCTTCATTTGATTTTTATTTTATTTTAATATATTTTATTTTGGTGATTTTCACAACGGTAAGGTTCCATATCAGGGCATGGTTTAGAAAAGCAAAAGCACTCAAATGCAAAACATGCATCGTTAACCCAAACACACACCTGTTGTGGGGGGTGGGGCAGTTCATCCTTTAAAGCAAGTGGTACCAGTGAACCCTGATGGATCTGTTTGCGCTTCATCATTTTGAAAGTCACGGGGAGCAAACAGGTTTTACAGCCCAGAAGCTGCTGGGTGGTGGCAAACAGGAAAACCTGAGTGCAAAGCAAAACTTCCTCATGCGGTGGGGTGGGAGGCCTCATTTCCAATCAACCCCACCTTCTTGCCTCTCCTTAGGGGAAGCCAACGTAGAGCGCAGTGGACCCGGAGAGTCTCATGTGTCTTCTCTGTGTCACAGTTGGAACCTTGCCGCTGGGATGTTTCCCTCACGTGGGGTGCAAGCCATCAACACAGCGTGGCCCAGAGCTGGAAGGCAGGCGGTCGGCCTCGTGTTGTCACTGAGCCACCGGCTGTGCCCAGAGGTCCCACAGCTTGATGATGACGATGTCCTCAGGACGTCATCGGGCATCCCTGTCTCCTGGGCCCTGCCTGCGGCCCACCTTCCTTTCCCTCTTCTGTTCATCCTCCTTTCCTCCTCTTCCCTTCCTTTCTCCCTCTTTCTTGCCTTTCTTTACCTTTCCTTCCTTCCTTCCTCCCCGCCTCCAACTCTCCAGCACTTCTCTCTGTGTCACCAAAAGCCTGAACAATAATTTGATCCTTTGTTACACAGTACTTTTGATGGTCATTTTTGCAGTTTAGCTGGTTTATAACCTCGTATTCCTAAGGCTGGCCAGGTTTGTGTCTGCAGCATCTAAGTAAAAAGCCGGAATCTGCCCACATGACCATCCTGAGTCCAATCCCTTCTCCCCTCCTCCTCCTCTCCCCGCACGCATCCTCATTGCTCCAGCTGCTCCCCAACCAGGGCAGGTCTGACAGCAAGAGGTCCACATCTGGGGAGAAAGGGGGGAAGGAGGGGGAGATGGGAAGGGGGTGAGGGAGGGGGAGAGAGAGACATTGGTACCCGTCGCATGAATGGCCTCTCACACAGGCACCTTCAGGATAGAACAAAACCACACCTTCTGCACTTAGTAAGAAGCCTGGGCAGCATGGCCATGTGCGGTGCACAGCGGAGTTTGAACTGCATTAGCATTCTTCCCCTTTACAAACAAGAGGCCTAATTTAGAAGAACAATCTCCTATCTGATTGTCTCCTTGTGTTCACCCAGGTGGAAAAATGTGTGCTCGGAGGAGGAGGGGTATTGAAGGTGGCTTATTAACTCCCCGGACTGATCATGACGCTGAAGGGCAATTGGAGATCATTATTCATCCTTCATCTCCAGCCTGGAGAAAGCAAGAAGCTAAGGAGCGCTAGTCTTGGGCACTCACTAGATAAAAATAGAAGGCAGATTTTATTGTCACTCTCTCAAAATAGCTTCTTCACAAGCCATGCAGCAAATACTTGCAGAATGTGATCAAAGGCCTCCTTACCCCTAACTGTGTATTACGGTGACCTGAGAGGGTGCAATTAGGGTTCCCAGTCGCTAAAAAGCTGCAGAGAGTTTCTTGAAACCTGGGTTGGCCAATCCATGGCAGCAATTGGCTCCCTGGGCCCTGACTGCAGGCTCGGGGCACTGCCACCCGGCTCTCCGAACGGGATGGTGCATATGAGCTGGAAGGACAGAGCTGTGAGCTTTGTGGAAAGGCTGAAGGATGGTGAAGGTTTGCTGTTGGGTACGTCCACACATCTGCACTGGGAAGGTTAGCGGTGTCTCAGTCACAGAGGAGGGCGCAGAATGTAACAGAAAAGACTGCATGGTAGAGGGGGAGTTGTTTTTCTTTCAGTGTAGGACCGGGATCTCTCCTAAGTTAGGTGAGGTGGCACTGTGGTTAGGAAAAATGCCCCTTTTCTCCTCTTGGAGGTAGAGTACATTTCCAGGAGAGAGGAGAGGAGCCCAGGGACTGGTTTTAGAGCACATCTGGTCTTTTAGTGTTGCCAGTTCTTTCCTAGGTTCTTAGGAGCATTTCTTAACACTGAGTTCTCTCTGGGGGCTGGTGAATGTGGCTGGGAAGCTGCAGGGAGCCCCACCAGTAGACACCCACAGTGGGGCGGGGCGGGGGTGGGGGCGGGTAGGTTGTGCCGGGGGGCCGTGGGGGCTGCCCCCGGCCTGCAGGGGGCAGCGGGAACAGCTAGGTGCCAAGCAGGCAGAGTAACTCCACTGGGAGGGGGAGGGTCTGAATCCAGGGACCATACCCTTGGGCCTCAGCAGCTCAAGTGTGGTCTTTCTTGAAATGTTTCATCTCCCAGGTGACCAGACTGCTTGGTTGAACGGGATTCTGAGGTGGTATCTGGGCCCAGGGACAAAGATGTTGTGATACATCATTGCTATCTACTTGGGGGGTGGGGGGGTTGTCTGTCATGCATGTCAGCAGGGACAGTGACGTGAATACTGGGCTTGACTTTTCTTGGATTGGGTTATCTGAGGAATCTTTTCACTCCTTGAGATCCAGGACAACAGAGGGCTCTTTTTGGCCCCTGCTCTGTGTTGTACGTGGTAAGAAGTCAGCTCTTTTCTCCAGCATTGCTGTAGCAAACCCAATTGGCCTCTCCTTGCTTGAATTTATCTGTTTAGGGGACAGTTAAGAGTCTTCCCTGTCTTGGCAAGGAAGTGTGTTCACCTGGCCTGACGCACGTGAGGGGTGGGGATCTAGCCCCTGGGCAGTGTTTTGGGAATGGCCATATGAGCAATTCTGGTCTGGGAAGCCTCTTTCCTGAGTCATAATTTGTTAAGCTTTGTTTGCTTTAATAAGGGATTCACGAGAAGGAGTTCTCTCTGATCTTCATCTTGTGGCCAAGTGGTGACCAGAGCTGTTCCCTTATCATTAAAGAAAGGCACATGGGAGAAACTACCCTCCCAAGAAAAAACACAGCCATGTTGGTTGATGTAGTATGTGAACAAATAATAGGGAAGGACTTAATAGGGAAACAAGTCATATACCTGAAAATGTGACGGCTAAATGATATGATGAAATAATATCCAACAGTCTATTGGGGTCCATATAATAGCAATAAGTTAATGTATCAAAAGTTTTGACATCCGTACTCATACGTGAATATCATTTTTAGCATAAAGTCTTTCACATGTAACACTAATGGTATTGTTCAGTTTATTTAATCATCACTAATCCACTCCTAGATATAAATTTTGTGCATTCATCCTGTATCCTGCATCTTTATAACTCACTAATTCTTGTTTTTTTGTTTGTTTTTTCAGTTTTCGGTTTGCATCAGATTGCTACATGAACTGTAAGTAAGCCCAGTTTTATTTTTTAATCTGGGTGCCATTTATTTCTTTTTCTTGCCTTATTCAATTGACTGGCTCCTCCATATAATGTTGAATTAATATTGTTAGAGTGACATTCTTACCTTCCTCCTGTTCTTATGGGGAAAACATTCCTTTACCATTAAATAAGATGCTTGTGATACTTTTTTGTAGATGCTTATTATCAAGCTGAACAAGCTCCCTTTTATTCCTAGTTGGCTAAAAAATTTTGATCAGAAATGGAGTTTGCTAAGTGCTTATTTTTACATGTGTTAAAATGATCTGGTTTCTTATTTGTGTTTGTTGATAAAGTGCATTCCGTTGATTGATGTTGAATATAAAGGCAACCTAGCTTTCCTGTGGTCGGTGTGACTTGGTCATGATGAGTTACCATTTGTACAAAGTGTTGGATCTGCTAAGATATCTGGAATTTTTGCTTCTTTATTCAAGAAGGGTATTTTTCTGTTTTTGGAATTTACTTGTCAGAAATTGGTCTTTGGATAATGCAGAACTCATGGAAACATTGGGAACTATTATCTCCTATTTGATTTCCTTCAAGTGGCTGTGAGGAACTGGTATTATTTCTTTCTCAAATGTTTGGCAATCATCAACTGTGAATCCATGTAGGCCTGGGGTTTTCTTTGCGGACATGTTTAACCATAAAAATTAATTTTTGCAATAGATATAAGGCCATTCTGATTATTCCTCCTTAAATGAGTTGATAGTTTGCACATTTCAAAAAATTTACCACGTCTAAGTTGTTGAATTTATTGTCATATAATGTTGTTGATAATAGTTTCATATTATCTCCATAAATCTGTAGAATCTAAAATGATGCTGCCTCTCACATTCCTGATATTTATCATTTATGTCTTTCGTTTTCTTTACTGATAAGGCAGCTAGAAGTTTGTCAATTTTATAAATCTCTTCAGAGAACTGTGTTTGGTTTCATTGATTTTCTCTATTACTGTGTTGTCTGTTTGATTGATTTCCACTTTGATCTTTATTATTTTCTTTCTAGTTTTGTCTAAATTTGCTTTGGTCACCCAATTTCTTAAAATTTTGAACAAGAGGCCTGAGAGTTCAAGAGTGTTTATGTGTATTTTTAAATTATAATATTATCTGACAATATATATCATCCTGTTGAGCAGACTTTGGAGTAGAATAAAAATTGATAGGTACCTAGAAAACTAAGGAAAAAATACTGACTTGATTAACTTCACAGGAAAAATAAACAAAAGCAAGAAGTGAGCTACGCTGAGGAAGACAGGTAATTTGGTGCTTTTTCTGTCATAACTGCAAACAGCATTTAAGCGGCATGGTAATGTGCTCAGTAAATGTTGATTTTACCAGATTTGGTTAGGGCACTACTGAGAAGCTGAGTGGGGAAGTGTGTGTGTACACGTTCACCTGCTGGGGAGGCAGTTAGCACTTGATCTTTATTTTTCATACTAGAAGTCAGTACAGAAGGTCTAAAAGGGAACATTTGAGGAACAGCAGTGCAGAAATACCGCTTTTAAACATAAATAGTAGAGGCAGTAAGTGAGAACTGAAAATGGCTTATTCTCAGGGGATAGGTTTTGGGTGTGAAGAGTCGGGAAAAGGCTGCTTTTCATCTTATTAGACTTCACAAAGCATCCACTTTGACTTTCCTACGAATAAATATTAGGTGTAACCTAAACTAAAAAAAGTGCTCAAAAGATTGCTTTGAAGGTCGCATGTAGAAACATGGCAGACTGTTGTTGACCTGTAGCTTACTATTTGCGTAAGTATTATTTTGTTATTTCTGTTATAATTAGAAGCAAACTGGATAATCACCAATTGTCATGGTGCTACTGTTCAATGCCCGTGAACACAGATTTTCATTCATGCGCTTAAAACATCACTTACTCATCTATAAAATAAAGCAACAATTTCTGCCTGTCCACTCCATAGAGTTCCATGAAGCTTAACTGTGTGCAGAAGTCTTTAATGTACAATGATGGCTATTCACCTAAAGGATATTTATTGCTGTCTCCTAAGATCTGTGTCACTAGGCTGGATATGTGGGGATTTTTAGACTAACTTCAATTCATATTTCCTAGAGAGATTCTGCTTCCTGGGACTGATCATGTAGGAGTCTCGTTCTCTCACTCATTGACTCATTCATTCCTTCATCATTTATTCATGCTTATTTCTTTGATTTGTCCATTCTAAGAAATAAGAGAGCACAAGATGCCCTGGGTGTTGGGCCACTGCCATTTCTTGTCCTAACCTGGCCTGTCACACTGGCTCCGTGGCCAGGGTGGGTTTACTCTTGTGTATCAGGCAGGAAAATAAGAGCATAAATATTTAACCTTCAGAAAAGGGGCAGGTTTACTGGAACTCTGACCATTAGAATCAGGGTTATAAATCTTTCTGAGGAGTTTCAATATGCGTAAGAGAAGGAAACCACATGGTTGACGGAGCTAACCTGAACTGCTGGATGTTTAAAAGCTCAGTCCCCTTTTCCTCTCTTAGAAAAGGGGGTCTCTGAACATGTACACAATCATCAGACATACATGATGAAATTTATCTTTTAAAACAGCCCCTGTGCTTTTCCCCCTGTGCCCTGAAATTTATATCACGTCTGTCAAAAAGCTTAAAGGAAATTATAGTTTACAGCTGCCAATAGGTCTTGTTATGCTGGGAATGAATCGTTTCACTTTGCTCACAATAGATTAAGCAGCAAACTCTCATTCTTTATCTGCTTGTCAGCAAGAAAAGGATGGAATTGGAATCTTTGGGACAGAGGTAGGGGATAGAATCCTGTAGACGAAGGTACAATGCACGACTTCCATGTTCTGCCTGAAGGTTTATATTTAATTAAAGGTACCCGTTAATCAGCAAAGAGAAATGGAACTCCTTCTCTATGCACAATGCTGTCCGAGATGCTAAGACAAAATTTAATCCACGTGCAGATACAGGTAGAGATGTTGCAAAAAGGCTTACGGACTTAAACTTGGGAGCAAACAATACAGCTGAAGCTTTGGGAAAGGTGCCAGGTTGAGGGTCTGCTATGGGCAACTGTTTTCACCCAACATTTTATTGAATTGTTACGAGTTCACATTACTGTTCTCATTCCACACCTGAGAGTGTCAGAATTCAGTTGACCTTCCCCGGTTTAACTGGTGTCGAGTAATTGCTACGTATACGTCCCAAATGAAAATATTCCTTTCCCTCTAGAGCTGGTATGTTTTTCCTCGCTTGTCCCTGCCTTGGTGTTAAGCTCCATCAGAAGGTTCTGGTAACACTCAGTCAGGTTCCCTGCTCAGTCCCTGGAGCACCTGCAGGCCCTCGGGTTGGCTTCCGGTCTTCTGATGGTCCTCTCCTTTTTCAGCTCGTTCTCTCTCTCTCTCTCTCCCCCAGCCCCCTAATTTATCTGTTGTCCTGGTGAACTGTCTTTTTAGAGCAGAGACTGAAGATACCTGTCTTCGTGTCTTCGACAGGTAGCACAGTGCCTGGCTCTCTAGTACTTTGACGACATGCGGTTCTCTAATACCACCACACTCCTTCCTGAAAGCGTGTTTAGCTCACCTTTTAGCCGAATGGAGCTTTCTTTGTCACGAGAGAATGCAAGCCGCCGAAGTAGTACCTGCGGCTCCAACCCTGTCCCGGGATCCCTGAGGTCCTCCCATGAACTTAATTGTCCTTTCCGTCTCCCAAAGCAAAAAGCAATATTTGAGGAGTCTCACATTTTTAATCAGTGGGGTTAACATGAAAGTCTGACCCCTCAATCAAAGCTGCACACACCCAACTTGGCAATTTATCACTTGTGCAGTTACTGCTATTAGACCCGTCCCAGGAAAAGGGACTCTGCTGCAACACGTTGTTCACCCGCTGTTGCTGCTGTGACAGGAGTGGGCAGACAGGACATCAGGCCACTGGGCATGTGGGCAGACCGCAGACACACGGCCTGGGGTGACCGTCAACACTGCACAGTGACCCCCATGCGCCTTATCAAACTAGCCCTAAAAATGACTCTTTTAAGTGAAACACAGATCTTTCCTTGGACATGCAGAAGTTGGGCACATTAATTACACCTCTGATCAGGCAGACGTGACTTGACTCATCGTTCTCTGTGAAGTCTCCATGTAGCCCAAGCGCTTCCGCGGAAGGTCCAATGGAAGGAAAATTTAATAGAATGTTTTTGTTGAGTTTGTGTATGTATGGGTACTATCTAGTTTCCAATTAAATAGGCACACTGTTTCCTTTTTATAACTGCTCTTAAGTAAGTCATGAAACTGACGTAGCTAAATCAGTTCTAAGTGAGACTTCCAAGTTCAGCTCCAACATGTACAAATGGAAGTGTCTGTCACTCAGAGCTCAGGTTAGATTGAGCTGGGGTGAGCCCACGACTGACGTGTGTTATTTTCCTGTGTGCATGAAGTGTTAGGCTTTTCTTCGCGTGAACAAGGGCTATGGTTCTCTAAGGCTAAGTAAAACTCATCCTTCCAACAGAAAATGCCTTTAAAAGAGAAATTGTAAGCATTTGGAGGGAGTGTGTGTAGAAGCTGTAAAAATTAGAGCCCATCTGAAAACTGGAGATTCGATTCATTGCAAAGGTTTTCCTGAAAACCCTCATTATTCCTTTAAAACACAACATACTTATCCCCCTGGTTTTCTAATTCGCAATGTATGAACAATTTAGATGGAGGTAAGTAGAGGCAGATAAAATGACATGGATTGCCAGCTGACAGCTTGGTAGGGGGAGAAAGGATTAAAAAAATAGTTAACTGCATTTTTACTGAGAGAGGGAAGAGAGTGGGAGAGGGAGAAACATCTAACATGTTCCCCTTATCTCTGAATTCATTGAGTCTTCTATGAGCCGTGACTGGGGATCGAACTCATAACCTTGGCGCATGGGGAATGATGCTCCAGCCAATGGAGGTATCTGGCCAGGGTAGCAACAGTACTTTTTAAAATAGAGCAATTCAAGGAAAGGAATTCTGTAGGCTATTTAGCGTGGAGGTAAGCTGTCTTGCTGAGGATACCACTATTGAAGCTCACTGCTAAATTTGATATTCAGTATAATGATTTTATTATTCCTAGAGGCAACTGCAATTATTTCAACATGTGTTAATAATGGATTTCACAGTTAGCGAGAGTTCCATCCCGAAATATTCCAAAACGCATGTGTTTGGGCACTCAAAGTGGTAAGCTTTAATCACCAGAAAATTTACTCATTAGAAAAATGTTATCCTCCAGTAATGCTATATAAGCGTGACACAGAAATAATAATTAATGCAAAGTAATTAATAATCAAGCTACTTTAAGGCCTCCTCCTTTCCAGGCTCTGTTGGGATGACTTCACATAGTTGTCGCATGCAATTCTTACAATAAGCCATGAGTTACTGCTGTTTCCTTCATGAGGTTACTGAGGAACAGAGAGGATAAGCATCTTACCCAGCATCACACAGCAAAGGCAGAATTCACCCCTGTGCATCTTTAACCTCTATCCCGCACTGTCTCTGAAGGTTCAAACTTCCAGGCTTCCTAGCGGGGGGAAACATACTTGATTACAGAAAGGTAAATTATAACTCAGTATTTTTTCAAAAAGATTTAAAGTATTTTTTATTGATGATGCTGTTACAGTTGTGCAAATTTTTCCCTTTTCTCCCCTCAACCCAAGACCCTCATTCCTCCTGTAATCCTACTCCTGTTAGTTCATATCCATGGGTCATGTGTGTAAGTTCCCTGATTTCACCCTTTTCTGTATTATTCTTAACTTCCTGCTATCTATCGTGTACCGACCAGTTGTTTCCTAATCCCTATAACATTTCCCCATTTCTCCCCTTCCCCCTCCCAGCTGATAACCCTCCCAATGATCTCCATATCTATGATTTGGATCCTATTCTGGTTATTTGTTTAGTTTGTTGTTTTTTTTTTTTTTTTTTTTAGATTCTGTTGTTGATAGTTGTAAGTTTGTTGTCATTTTAATGTTTATAGTTTTGGTCTTTTTAAGTAAGTACCTTTAACGTTTCATATAATAATGGCTTGGTGATGATAGACTCCTTTATCTTTACCTTGTCTGGGAATCACTTTATTTGCCCTTCCATTTTAAATGGGTAGATTAATCTTGGTTGTAGGTCCTTGCCTTTCATTACTTTGAATACTTCTTGCCAGCCCCTTCCTGCCTGTAGTTTCTTCGGAGAAATCAGCTGTCATGTAGGAACCCCTTTGTAGGTAACTCTTTTCTTTTCTCTTGCTGCTTTTAAGATCTTTGTTTATCATTAAACTTTGGCACTTTTCATTATGAGGTATCTTGGGGTGGTGCTCCTTGGGTCTAGTTTATTTGGGACTCTCTGTGCCTCCTGGACTTATGTGGCTATTTCCTTCACCAAATTTGGGAAGCTTCCCTTCATTATTTTTTCACACAAGCTTCAATTGCTTGCTCTTCCCCTTCCGGCACCCCTGTGGTTCAGATACTGGCATGTTTAAAGTTGTCCCAGAGGTTCCTAAGCCTCTCCTTGTTCTCTCAGTTCTTGTTTCCTCATTCTGTACTAGTTGACTGTTTATTTCTTCCTTATATTCCAAATCATTGATTTCAGTCCCGATTTCCTTCCCTTCACCATTGGTTTTATGTGTATTTTCCTTCATTTCACTTAGCACAGCTTTCACTTCTTCCCTTCTGCATTTGCTGCACTCAAGCCTGTCTGTCAAGTCTGTGAGCATCGTTATCACCAGTGTTTTAAACTCTGCGTCTCTTGGGTTGGCCATCTTCTTGTCACTTAGTTCTCTCACTGCAATCTTCATCTGCTCCCTCTTTTGGCCTTTATGTCTGTCTTCCCAGCTTGACTGGCTCCTGTGTTGCCCTGTGTCTTAGGTAGAGCTGTTGCACCTGTTACATTGGAAGGGGCGGAGCCTTCGGTATAAGTCCGTGTGGGGCAAACGGTTCCCCACGTTGTGGTGCTGTGTGTGGGGGAGGGTCTGAGGGTGAACAACGCTGCTTGCTCAGCATGTGCTCCTTCTCCAGGCACTTCTCCCTCTTCCCATATGGGACTGGCTCCCCTCCAGCCGTTGCCCTGACTGTAGTTCCCAGAGTGGGTGGGTCAGCGGATGTTCTAGGATGGTGGAGGCCTCTAAACAAGTGGACTCTGCTGAGAGACGGGCATTTTATTCCTCTACCCCGACCCGCTGGTTTGCACAGTCAGACGCGATGAAGCACCCCCACCCCCACCCCCCTCCTGTGCCATCACTGGAACCATGAGCTGCGCAGTCTGGTCTGGTGCTGGGATCACTTCCCAGTTGTCCCTGCTTTTCTTTTTCATGTGTGACTGCACCTTCTACCGGCCGGCCACGCTGCTGTCCCACCGCAGCCACCCTGCCACCAAACTGCGCCACCAAACTGCATCTTCTCTGTCCCAGCTCCACCCCTCACCCCTGTCTGGATGACTACTTCTCCTTCATAGCTTTGTTGGTTGGACTTCTGTGCAGCTCGATTTGCTGGAACGTCTGATTGTCTAACTTTGAGGTAGCTGTGTTCCTTCTTAGTCTTGGAGGGAGATGCAGTGTATCTGTCTACCCCTCCTCTTGGCCAGAAGTCCTCAGTTTTTCAAATCCTTACCTGAGGGCATTTTTTTTTCCCCATTGCTGTTAGAGAGGAAGGGAGGGAAAGAAACAATGATGCAAGAGAGAACTGTGGACTGGTTGCCGCTCATCGGCACCCAGACTGGGGGCCGGAGCCTGCAACCTAGGTGTGTGCTCTGACTGGAAGTAAACCACGCCCTTCAGCTACGGGATGACCCTTGAACCAACCGATCTGCACCAGCTCAGTATTAATACTAAAACACGGCCCTGTGCAGTGGCTAGAGCTCCTGTGGGCCGGGCCACGCGTGGGCTTTCAGAGGTGGAAGGCACCGCCCTCGCAGCTAACCTTCAGGTGGTTATCCAGGTTTATTGCTCTATCGTTTGGCTGTAATTCCTGTTCGGTAGGAGGTGGGTGCAGCTTCCCCAGGCGTCCGCTGGCATCTCTAATCGCTGACCTTCAAATGACTCACGAATTCTTGACATTATCCCTGGGAAGGAGGAAGGCAAGATCTGCTTGAGAAAAAATCTTTGGAGAAATTTGCTCAGTTGTCACCAGTCCATTTATAGTTCAATCGAATTTTTCCTTCTTTTTTTTTTTTTTTGAAGTGCAACTCACTGCTGTGTAAACTTCTTGACAGAGCCCTATGCTCCAAGGACAAAGAAAAAGTTGAAACCCACGTGCGTCTGACAGGCTTTTCAACAAGTGAAGGCCATTCTCATGTCTCCGTCCCTAAGCTTTTTCCTTTCGAGATGAAACAACTGCTTCTGGTTAGTGCGCGCAGGAGGGGTCACCCGAGAGCACTGCCTAGGAGGGATCATGGTGTTGACATTTTCAGGTGGAGAAACTGAGGTTCAGCGAAGCAGTTGCCTCAGGTCCCCCAGCTGAGATGGGACCCCGGACTCCTCAGTGCACAGCTGCTGTTCCCTCAGGCAGCGTGAACCCCCTGGCTGAGAGGCCCTGCATGGCCTGGTCCTCACCAGCCTCCTAACGTGAACAGCCTCGTGTTTTCTGCACCCTGCCTGTGGCTTCCAAGAGAGCGACTGGTCCCCCCCTGCCAGTGCGGGGGTCACCTATGGGCTGGCATCAGCATGTGTGACTCCATGACCTTGGACACTTAGAGTTAGATAGGGATGGAGCCTGGCCCAGGCCAGGTGTAGTTCTCTGGGATTTTGTGTTTTTTAAACTGGAACTTTGAAGGAGAGCTCATCCTTCTCTGATGGGAGGAATTGCAAGATATGAAAAGTGGTAAAAACTGGGAGCCACTCTGGTGAGGGGAGAGACACAGAGACAGAGCATGATGGGCAAACAGGTTATTTATTACTCACGTCTCTTCCTAATTGTTTTTAAAATGATCCCACTCTCAGTATACTCAGCACGTGATTTTCATGAGCCAGTCGCTTGCTGTGGCTAGAGTTGGGCTTCTCCCACTGATCAATACCAGAGTCCCGCCTAAGACCACAGGGGGACATTGTATGTGACAGGCCCTACCCTGAGGTCCGCTAAGTTCAGGTGGGGTGGGGTGTGCATCCTCAGCCTCGGTGGGACTGAGCGCTGTTTCACTGGTTCAACAATCGCCTGCCATCCCTTGAGAGGCAGCCCATATGGCCACGAAGTCTGTCACTTTGGCCAACTTGGAGTGAAAATGTGGAGGTGCTGAGCTAACGCTGGCCTCTAATTGGGTGCTGCAGATCACTGCGGTAAAGCTGGCTTGTTGGGAAGCAAATAGGAAAGACTAGGACCAAAGTAAGTACTCAACCCTCTTCCAGGGCTTAACCGGAAGGACAGACACTGTCGCATATTGTGCTGAAGTCATGTTGGGACCAGCAGTCCCGCACGGTGTAAAAAGGCATCACACACATGGAAAGGAGACGTGTCTCCTGGCAAGCCAAGGGCGGACTGTAGTAGAAAGGTTTTCACTTAACCGTTTTGCTCATTTCTGTATGTCTTCATCTTCTTCAGGTGCACTGTCCCTTTCCCTGGGGGACAGTGTGGGCCCCAACTCCAATGCATGTTTTTCATTGCAGCCATGCAGGGTGGTACTGTTAGCCACAGAAAACCCATCCAGGGAAATCTCACAAATAAAGCTGCACAAATGAGTAAGCCAATAGTGTTCACATAGGACTTAATTTTTTTTTTAAAGAAACAGAGCAATTGCTCCTAGAGCTGGAAGTTGTCAGAGTTAAACACAGGGTCCATACCATGGTGTTTGCTTGCTTGTGGTCTCATGAATGTAAATTCAGGATAATAGTGCATCCAACTAACACACACACACACACACACACACACACACACACACACAGGTGAGTGTATGTAAACCTGGTATCATCTAAATATGGTCAGTTGGCTTCATTGAGCTGTTGTATCAATTTCTTGGGTATGATATTTTGCTATAATACTTACGATCTTGTGTATTGTAGTACACACAAGTGGGGGAAGTCAATGAAGTGTACGTGAAATCTGTTATTTCTGCACAGCTGTGTGCAACCTTCTCAAACTGAAAAGTTAAAAAGTAAGTTCACACTGTGGCAGAAACACTCTAGGTGTGCATCTGGGACCCCTGCTTATTTCGTGAGTGACAGTAGGCAGTTTACTTAATATGTCATGGCCACAGTTTCCTCATCTGGATAATGGGAATAACCCAAGTAACTAATTCATAGAGATATTAAGTAGTAGAAATACATGAAAAGAACTCAGGTTAGTATCTACCATAGAATTGTCAATTAATAAATGTTATCTCTTATTAATAGTGAAAGAGAGTGCTGAGGTTTGAACATGGACCTATCAGACACAAAATTTTATTTTATTAAAAGTAAAAATGCCTGTCTGGTGGCACAGTGTATAAAGTGCCAGACTGCTAACCCAAAGGTCGCTGGTTTGATTCCCAGCCAGGACACATAACCAGGTCTCCAGCCAGGTCCGTAGCTGGAGGCAGGTGAAAGGCAGCCATACATTGATGTCTTTCTCCCTCTCTGCCTCCTCCTTTCCCCTCTCTCCAAGAATAATAAATAAAATCTTAAAAAGCATATAATGTTAAAAAAAAAAAAAAAGTGAAAATGATGGATAAGCTGGTTACTCTTTCCTCTAATTTCACCCGAAGAGCCTTCAAACCCTCAACCCTGGGTGTCTCCCAGGTGGCCCTGTGTAGCCGGGATTGTGCGCAATGTTTACTTTTTGATTCTGCCTGTTGAAAAGTTTCAAGTTGAATTAGCCCACAGCTTGGTGACAGTGCCAGCTTCGCTTTCCTTGACGTGACCCAGGGCACAGGTTCTCGGAGGAATCCTCCCAGAAACGATGCATGTGACTGTGATAATGGGGTCACTCCTGATCCGAGCTTCACCCCGCAGTCGCACGGAGGCAGCCCTGTCCCCAGAGATGGGTGGCCGGCCTCCTGCCTCGGGAAAGCACCACCAGGGCAGCGATTCGTGCTCTCAGCCCCTCACTCTGAGCTCAGACACGAAGGAGCGTATTTGGAGGAGAATTTCTCCCTCTGGTCACCTGTGAATGATGGAGTAAATTCTGCTTTTCAATTCATACTATTCAAAGGCAGACAAAGGACTTGGGAAATAGTCTAATCAAAACCGCCTGCCAGTTTTCAGAAGAGAGATTTAAAAAGAAGAAAACCTCTGCTTTTTTCATTTTTTCAGTATTTCATGGGTTCTAACAAAACAGAGGATAATTCTGTGAATTTAAAGATTTGGGGGGGGTGTTGTTTTGCTTTTCTTTCTTTAAAAAAAATTGTACGAAGCAAATAGGAGGGCAATCTAACTTACTGTTTCAAATAGATTCTCTTCACTCCCTACCCACACACCCTCTCCCTGAACAATACGTGGGGGGCAGGGATCCTTTAAAATCAAATTCCCCCCCGTGCCCCCTTGCTGTGCGGTGTGTCCTCCTCTCACCTTGAACCTGGACAAGTCCTGGGACTTATGTGAGCACCTGCCGGGACACCTCCAGGTCCAGCCCTGAGGAAATTCAGGTGTTAACAAGGACTGAGGAGTGCCCTGCTGGAGAGTGGTGGGGGTGGGGAGAAAGGTGGGGGGCCGGGGGAGGGCCTTGGGGGCTGCCAGGGGCCCAGGGGTTCAGGTGCCACCCAGAGGGAGGGGCCGTGGGCAGAAGTGCTAGTCCTGTGGAAAGCGAGGACTACGGCCCATGGATGCTGAAAACAGCAGGCCCAGAGCCTTAGAGCGCAGCCCAGTGACAGCCAAATGCCGTCTTCTGAGGGGACACAGTGCAGGAGCCAGACTGTCCAGAACAACTCCAGACTCCCAAGAGATAGGAAGTTATTGTGGTTTTATGCCACTGTCTTCCTTTTTTTTTTTTTAAAGATTTTATTTCATTATTTTTTAGAAAGAGGAGAAGGGAGAGGGGCAGAGAGGGAGAGAGACATCAATGTATGGTTGCCTTTCACCTGCCTCCAGCTACAGACCTGGCTGGAGACCTGGTTTGCAACCTGGTTATGTGCCCTGGCTGGGGAATCGAACCTGCGACCTTTGGGTTCGCAGGCCGGCGCCTTAACCACTGTGCTACCAGCCACTGTCTTCTTTTTACATTGATTTTTAGAGACTGAGGAATGGGAAGAGGGACGAAGAGAAATACCAATGCGTTGTACATTTTCATGCATTCATTGGCTCATTGCTTGAATCGGGGGTGTGCTCTGAACAAGGATTGAGCCTGCAAACTTGGTGTGGGGGCGATGCTCGGACCAGTTAGCTACCAGCTGGGGGATGCCATGGAGCGTTAAAGCCATTTGCTATGTAGCAACAGATAGCTTTTTGGAAAAGCTGATGTGCTGTGGCCGGTCCTCAGGCTCCCAGATATTTTTGACAGTGCTTGTTTGTACTCCATCTCCCAGAATTCTATTGCAGTTCTTTGGAAACATAGTTCTTGATGGTTAACTTCAACACTTAGGGACTGACCACCACCACCACCACCGTGACCAGCAAGGATAACAAGAAGTGCATTGCGACGGACTCACTTTGAGTGCCCAGGTGGAGAAGAGGAATCAGTGACCCAGTAATCCTGGAATTGAGGGAGGCTCAAGTTAGGTGTCACTAGGCAGAGAGGGCAGGGTTGAGATGTGGCTTTAAACTTGGGTTTCCTGAGCCTGAGGGCGTTTTTCACAGGCTCCTGCCCTCCCAGTTGTGTTACTGTCCTCATCTGTTCATCCACCCATCCATCTGAGAAATGCTGAGCTCCGTTAAGGACACTCGAGACCTGTCGCAGAAGGTGTTTTTGCAGAGCAGCAACGTGACTAGAGGGAACAGAGCATCTCAGGAGGCAGATGAGGTGCCACATAATACCAGACTGAGAAAAAGCAAACTTATTTTGGGCTCCGAAATGGCTGGGATGCCACCGTGAAGTTAGGACCCGCATCTCTGATGAATGGTCTCATCATGAGCACTGTGGATGCTTCTGGGCCATTAATAACCACAGACTGCTTGGAATAACCATGGCAACAAGGGGTAGCAAAGTACAGTCCAATCAATCACCCTGATTACCGTAGAATTAGCACAAAACAAATGTTTATTCTTTTGCTAACTAGATGCCTTATTATGATGATAACAGCTTCCTATTTGCCCAGGTTTTTTTTCTCCTCCTTGGTCCTTCCAAACAAGGGCGGACCGTCTTTGCCTGACATTTGCTGCTTCTGAAGTCTTTTCCCCAACAACCAAGGAGAGTGCGGGGTGCAGGGTGGCAGCCGACCTTTATTTTCCAGTCCCCCCGCGCTTCACTGATGCACTGAAAGCGTAACACACACATTGATTCATTGATCACTGTCTGGGCACCAAGAGGGGTGCTGACCTTTAAAAAAGGCGCCTCAAAGCTTCAGGTTCAAATGACCAACCTGAACTGCATGTCCATTGCAACCACATCATTGTGTGTGATATTTTTGGCATCCACAGAGCACAGCCCCCGCGTGCCAGCACGTATAATAGACAATGAGGAGGGTGGGTTACCTGCTCCAGACTGTCCTTGCGCCATGAGCAGTCTGCTCAAGTGTCACTCGGGCCGGCCAGCGGAGGCTGAAGGCTAGTCACGGCCTCTCCGCGCGCCGGCCCTGGGAGCTGCTATGGCAGCTGGCACTCCCTGTCCCCAAAAGCCCCTCTGCAGCGCCTAGCACTGCGAGTCCGCAGCGACTGGAGCAATTAGCTGCCGTGTGGCTGATGTCCCCCACAGAGGACTGGTGGCTTGCCCGGCACATCTGGGCACGGAAAGTAATTGAAACAGCTGCTTCCGCCCATATGGCAGCAAAAGCTGGCCCTGCAGAGCCCACTGCCTGGGCGGCACCAACCTCCGGCAAATTAGCTGTCATTAATCCCCAGATCTGACCTGCATACGCGGAGCCGCTAATCAAGACAGCTGGGGGGTGGGGGTGGGGGGGCAGTGAAGACGAGTGTCCCTTTAAGATTTCCGAGTGGCATCCCAGGTCTGATTGAGTGGATGAATGAATAAAATACACAGAGCAAAATGACAGGTTTCCTCTTCCTTGCAGTGCTCCTGCCTGGCGGGGACAGTCTGTGTTTTGGTGCCCTTCCTTGGGAGACTGCTGAAGCATGGCTTTCTGAGGGGTCCTGCAGCTGTGACCAGCTGGTGGCCGCAGACCAGGGGCGGGCTGTTCATTGTGCCGTCTTGGGGGCCCAGCTCTGAAGCGGAGAGTCAGTGTGAGCAAGGTGGGTCGGAAAGGGTGAGCCCGCCTACCTGGAGGGGAGGCCTGGGGCACCCACCGCCTCCCGCCCCCGGGCCCTGCTGGCCTTGCGAGGGGCTGAGTTTCATATCCTGACCTCAGAGGGACAGGCCTTCTTCAACACGGACTTGTCGGCCAGGAGTTGGTTGTTGTACACGGGCCTCAGTGACGGGCGAGCATCAGGGGCACCTGGCAGGTACAGGGGTGCGCTCACGGCTCAGGGCGCGACCGGCTTCTGAGGACTGTGCGTGGGCCGAGGGCAGGTGGCTGTCTCACTGACCTTTGCAGCAGGTGTCGCGCTTCTGGGGCTCGTCCTCGTGCCAGGCAGCCCCCCGCGTGTGCATTCACAAGGTGGCAGGGGTGGCGGTTGTGGTGTAAGTGCAGGGGGGTGAGAGCAACGTGCGAGTGGCACGGGCGGGTCCTGAGCCCCTGAGGCCAGAGACAGAGGTCAGAAGGGGGGCTTCACACCGTTCGGAGATGGACCTTTCCAGAAGGAAGTCCGTTCGAGTGAGAAGGTAGAGCTGCTGACAAACTCGGCTCCTGACTTCATCTCCAGGTCCAGGTGGGAGGTGGAGCTTCCCGGGCCAGGGAGCCGGGTCTCTGCATGCAGGTGGCCCTTCCCTGTCCCGGTGTCAGTGTGACAGGGTGTTGCTGCTGCGCCTCGCCGGGTGCGCCCGCTTTCCCCCAGCTCCGTGCGGCTGCGCGCTAATGCGCGGTGCTGTGTGCGCGGTGCTGCGTGCGGTGTGGTCACTAATGTGACACGTGCAGCCGACAGCCCCGCGCTGGGAAACCGTGCGGTCGTCCGCGCTCTCCGCGGGGTGCTGCTCAGGGGCAACTGGGGTCTGGAAGCGCTGCCCGAGAGGTTCCGGAAATAAACAGTTCGCAGGTGGTGCACCGAGTGCCCTTCTGCATAGCGCGATGGGATCCTGCGCAGCCCCTCTCCGTCCTGCCCGGCTCACCCGGGGAAGAACCATCCATTGTGCGGCGTGGCCACGCCCGGCTCCCTGCTGCCCCTTCCTAGCCCCCTAGTTACCAGACCCAGGTCGCCCTATTGCAGTCCCGGGGTACACGTGGCCCTTATTTTACTTAACAACAGGCCCTCACTGCCAAGGTGGTGGTACTGGCAGTTCGGCTGTGCCATGGAAAACCTGCAAGTGCTCTCTTTAAGTGGAAAGGTAAAAACTCTCACCTAAATCATCAAAGGAAAAACTGTATGCTGAGCTGGCTAGGATCTACAGTGAGAATGCACCTTCTACCCGTGAGATTACCTGATTCCTACTTAACCTGTATCGTAGCAATGTATGTAGAGGAGAGATGTAGCATATCTATGTATGTAAATGATAGAGATGTGTAAATCTACATATCTATGGGGAGAGAAAAATATATATGTGAATATATGAATATGGATAGATAGATACAGATATGAAGGTCTGTCCCGAAAGTATTGGCGCACGAACTGTTTTAATTGTACTGACATTGGCTCAATACTTTCAGGACAGACCTCATAAGGCGCTGCAACATTATTGCCAATTTATCGTGTGCACCCCACATACACATATACATACACACCCATATATATATGTGTGTGTGTCTATATATGTATGTACACACACACATATATATACACATATATATATATGGGTCAGTCCTCTCCGAGATTTACAGACACCCATTGGGAGAACCCCATGGATGAGGGGGGCTTTGTGTTTCGTTTGTTGCTGGAATGAACCACGCGATTAACAGAATATTCTCACCTGTCATGGAGTCTTTGTGACCACCATTGTTTTTGGCTAGAATTATTTTAGGGGCCAAGAGGATGGTAAAATCATCACCTGTTAATGTAACAAAATAGCAGTTAGTTACTCACTTGATTCCTCCCTACCGTTTAAAAACAATAATGCTTATTGAGAAATGCTAGTTGCTAGTACTTACTAGCAGACAAGCACCTGCGGCCGGCCCACGGTGTGCCGGGTGCCAGGCGCCAGTGGGTACGACTGGGTGCACCATCGTGAACAAGTTCCCTGTCCCCATGCAGCCTGCGGTCCCGAGAGGGGAGGAGAAGCAGAATAAAGCAATGCAGCCTGGCAGTGTGTCCAGCGGCGGTGCACGCCAGGTGGAAGACAGAAAAACCAGGGGGAAAACAGGCAGTTCCATGGTGCCAGGCAGGGCCTGCCGGGTGGGTGGCATCCTAGCAAAGACCCTCCGAGGAGCAGGCAGGAGCCACATTGCTGGGACGGACGTGCCTTCCAGGGGGAAACAGATAAAAAGTCCCTAAACCAGGACCCTGCTTAGTGGGGTGGGGGAGGGGTGACTGGAGGCCTGTGGGTGTTGGAGAGAAACAAAGCCAGAGGCTGGCTAACGTGGCCGGGGCAGATGCGAATGAGTCCTGTACTGCTGCAGTGGGAAGGGACTCCAGTGTGCACCGGACGCAACTTCCATCTGTCCAGGGGTGATGGGGCCATTTCCGGGGAGAAGGAGGCAGCAGGGAGGGCTGAGAAGGGCTCAGCAAGGTCAGGGACGTGAAAAATGGGCAGGCAGGAAGGGGAAGGTAGGCCGAGCGACTGACACCTGTGTGGGTGAACTGACTGGTGCCTGTGGGAGTTAGGGTCCTGCCCCCGCCCCAGGCTGGGACACAGGCCCCAGGGGGCCCGGGGCTTGGCTGGATCGGACAGTAATGCTTCGGCAGCATGTTGACTTTGCTCAGGCAGAGCCTTGGAGAGGACGTGGCCTTGAGCTGTTGGGAACTTGATCAGCGTTTGCAGGTATCAGGCAAGGCTGAGGCCTTGTGGAGAAGGGGCACAGGGGAGCCCAGCTGGGGCCTGGCCAAGGAGAGGACCTTAGTCCAGGGGCCCTCGAGGAACAGAAACCAGCCTGAAGTGCTGCCATGAGGTGGGGGGCTCACCCTAAATGTGCACAGGTGGGAAACCACTGCAGAGAGGGGAGCATTGGGGCAGGGTGGTATGTTCTGCCATTTTAAGAAATGAGCTGACCGCTCTGAGGACCCTCTGAAGAGGGCAGGGAAGAAAGAGACCAGTAGCTAGCGGGTTGTTGCAGTGATAGAAGCACAAGGCGCGCCAGTTTGGGCCCAGCGGCCAAGGGCAGGAGGCAAGGGGAAGAGGAGTCTGCCCGCAGGCTGAGGGGAGAGCCCGAGGACCTGCTGAGGAATCTGAGGTCGAGTAGGAAAGAGAAGGTTGGAGAATCCCCCCAGGACTTTGCGGCCAAGGTTACCTGCCGAATTTCTGCTTTGTGTCGACACTGTTGTGAGCACTTAATATGCATTTCGTCACTCGGTTCCTCATCAAATGGGAGCATGGGTTGGGTACAAAGACCCTCTCCGCCCACAGAGTGGATGTGACTTGCTAAGGTCACGTCCAGGAATCAGTGACAGAGCCAGGGTGGGGACCAGGGAATGTGTGACTTTAATGCCCTAAAATTTCACCCCTACGCTCCTTCCATGAGCCGAGGGTGGGGGCAAACAACTGAACCCGAACTCTCAGTTTGGCTAGACTTTTCTGGTCATTACCTGCTCTTTGTCAGCCCTTCCCGGTGGGGTCACCAGCTTCCTCCTTAGTGAGAGCAGGGGTGGGGTCGTTCTGATGTTAGGGTTTAGATTGTGGGCCTGTCATTCCAGCGACACCTGTCATTAAACAAGTGACTTGCCTCGTGGTTCTTCATTCCTTCCTCATTCCCAAGTTAGTTCTTTGCTTTTCTGTTTCCCTCACTGACTCCATCACACTCTCATTTTCTTAAAACTTCTTCTTCATGGGATCAAATTCTTGGTCTCATCAGGACGCAGTGGCTTCATCATGAGATAACTGTTTCCAAACCTGACGTAGGCAGGTGCTGACGGGCTCAGCTCTGAAATGCATCCTTGTAGCACTGTATCCCCACTGAACTTAAGTGGTGGAGCCCTGTTGCAAAATTTCCTGAACTGCCCAGGGTTGAATCCTGCTCTGCGATTCTTAGCTGTGTGGTACTGAGTTACTAGAGCATATTCTCTGTACTGTGGTTTCATGTTGTATAAACTGGTGATAAGGAATGTCAAGATGAGAGGATAGTTGTGAAGATTAAATGGGTAAACGTGCATAAGGTTCTTAGAGCTACAGCCCACTAAATGCTTAATAAATGCTAGATGTTTGAAAATCATCATCATCATCATCATCACCCTCTCACATTGTGGCTAAAATATATCTCACCTTGTCGGGGTTGAATTGAAAACATGGAGATGAGTAATACTGAGGTTGTCTGTTTCAACTATTTAAATGTATCATCCATCTAAATACAGATTCATCATCTGCATATATATCTTAGACAATTGCTAAAAGCATAGGCTTTTACATTACGGATTTGTAAATAATTCAGAGACCACGAGTAAATGTGACGCAGAGTTAACTACAGTCGGTTCGTAGCAAGAACGATGAAGTGCTTTCCCAACTCCACCGCTAACGTCTCAGGGTCCAGGGACAGAGCCCAGTGGGGACCCCACCCTGCGTGTGTTTAAATGTTCGCAGACCCTGCTGTGCGGGGCTCATCAGGGAGGCTGAGGGCTCCTGCTCGCGTTCTGGAATTGCACTTGGTCCCTGAAAGCAGAGTGGCCTTGGGTGGCAGGTGCACCTCACAAGTACCTCAAGGGGGTGAGACACCAGTGGCATGGTTTCCGACAGCTGTTACGGTGGGAGCCCTGGTGTGAGCAGGACCCCTGCCCGGCGTCAGCTCCCTGAGACGCACACCAGCGAGAGACATGTCTTTCTGCAGACCCCAGAACCGTCTGACCCCGTGGATTTTTCCAGAAGTAAAGTGCAAACGGCCTTCGGGACAAATAGTGTAGGGCTCACCCCAAGCCCCACCCCCGAAAAGGGCTTTCTCTCTTTATGTTTAACTTGAGGTTTCTAAAAGGGCTTTTTTTTTTTTTTCCTTCAAGAACGAGGGCAGAAAGACAAGGTGGGAAGTAGAACACTCTGGAAATGTCCCCTCTCCTCTCCCAGGCCCATCACCGGTGTTGTGCTCCCATCTTTCTCCTAAGGAGGGTTGACATTGGACCGAGCACCATGCTTCCCGTTGCAGCTCCGGGACGGGCCGACGGGTCCTTCCCTGGCCTTGGCGGACTCCTTAATGAGTTTTACTTAAGTTATCTTCACAACAGAGGCAGGAGCTGTCTCTTCACGTACAACACACTCCGCAGATTCCGAGAGTGTGGAGAGACCTAATACTGTCCATGAGAAAGAAGTGGGACTGAGTTAGGAGACCCATCCCACGCACAGAGAGCAGTGTGTTAACTGCTGCTCTCAGGCCTTCGTGGATAAATTCTCCCACCAGACAGCCCTGGGTGGCAGGAACCTGCCTTCAGGGGAACGTAATTTGCTGTGTGTGATGAGGCCCCCTGGTCATGAGTTTTTGTGGTGGGTGTCACATAGGGAACTGGATGCGTGACAAACAATGGCATTTTCTCCTTTTAGTTTAATACTTGAGAAAAATCCATCAGCACTTCAACGTTGTAAAAGAGCCTGACAAATTAGTTTCTTTCTCTCTGTTTTTCCTGCTACTTTCACTGCTTCCTCTTCTTTCACAGCATCGTGATAAGGAGGAGTAGGAAATCGATTACAGGGTGAAAAGATACAGTCCAGTTATTTCCTCTTAGTTATTTGCATCCGCCTTCTGTGGTGGCCCCTGGGAAAGGTGGTCTTTGTGGACATTTAGAATAGGAGAGTCAGCATCCCGGTCACAAAGAATGTGATGAGCAGAGATGCATTCAGCATTATTTCACCAATTTCCTCTATCTAAGCTGATAAGTGAGCAGTCGAGTTAGAGAATGAAACCCCTCTGTTGACTTCAGGCTCAAACTGCGTCTCACTTGCTGATAGTACATGATCAGTCTTTTAATTACAGATGAAATAAAGATCATATGCTTTGGCAACACATTTCTTCCTAGTGTGTTTTTTAAATTTTTCATTTATTGACTTTTTAGAGTGAGAGGAAGAGAGGAGCGAGTGAGAGTGAGCGAGCTGATTTGTTGTCCAACGTAGTTACACATTCATTGGTTGATCCTCGTATATTCCTGACTGGGGACCGAACCCTCAACCTTGGGGTATTGAGATGATGCTCCAACCAGCTGAGCTACCTGGCCAGGGTCATCCTAGTGTGCGTTTACAGCCTAACAGGAAGAGCTCTTACAAACATTTTTACTTAATAGACACTTTTTCAATGACAAAAAGATTTAGATCACACATGTAGGAAATAACATTAAAAATATTCAATGAGTATACCCATGAATAGAATATTCCAAAACACCCTGGCTGGCAGCACAGTGGATAAGGCGCCGGCCTGTGAACCCAAAGGTCACTGGTTTGATTCCCAGCCAGGGCACATAACCAGGTTGCAAGCCAGGTCTCCAGCCAGGTCCGTAGCTGGAGGCAGGTGAAAGGCAACCATACATTGATGTCTTTCTCCCTCTCTGCCTCTCTCCCTTCCCCTCTCTCTAAAGATAATAAATAAAATCTTAAAAAAAAGAATATTCAGAAATATGTGTAGTTATTCGGTTTACTCATTGGGTCAGACCTGCATTGTTTCTAATCATAGGCTGGTATGAGATGTAAAGCAAAAGATAATCATTTTATGTTTATTTGAAAGTTGTTTTAATTTTTTGGCTGTTTTTAATTTTTTAAAAGATTTTATTCATTATTTTCAGAGAGAATGGCAGGGAGGGAGGAAGAAAGGGAGAGAAACACCAATGGATGGTTGCCTTTCACCTGCCTCCAGCTACAGACCTGGTTGGAGACCTGGCTTGCAACCTGGTTATGTGCCCTGGCTGGGAATCAAACCAGCGACCTTTGGGTTCACAGGACGGCGCCTATCTACTGAATCACCAGCCAGGGCCTGTTTATTTTTTTTAAAGTCATACATAAACTCATATGTAGCAAAAATGAGTGACTTAAATTTCTGAGTATATGAAGAGATAATAATTTAGACCATCTGTATAAGACTAATCACTAGAGCAACACTTTGGTTTCTTAAAATGTTGTCTGTATTAGCCTTTTTCCTCTTCTTTTTCTCCTGTCCCTTTCCTTCCCACACTCCTTGCTTAATGTACTAAGCAAATACATAAAACTTACTTTCCCTATATGTTTCTTGAGTGACTTCTAATTAGGATCATTGTTTCCCTGGGTGTATGTTATTGGAGGCTGAGGGGCAGAAAACTATGACAGTCATTTATATATTGTCTCCCAGACCTCACCACCCTCTGAGATGTCAATGAAGAGCCTGCTAAGAGCCCTTTGCCATTTGCCCCGTTGGCCTCTGTCATGGGCCCTGCCATTAGGGGACAATAGAGAGACAGCAGGGCCGGAGGAGGAGGACTTCATCTTTCCTCTGGCTTCCTGTTCCTACCACAGTTGTATCAGCCATGCAGTTAAAATCTCTGCCCAATGTTGGAAAGTTATTCTTCTGTGTTTATCTGTAGGGTCTTTATCATTTTAGCATGTACACTTAGGTATATGATCTATTTCAAGTGGTGCATTATGTAAGATAGGGGTCAAGTTTATTTATTTTCATAAAAACATGCAGGTGTTCCCGCACCGTTCCCTTGTCCTAATGACTGGTATCTGCACCATTGTACAAGGTCAGTTGGCCATACTTGTACAACATTTCGTTTTATATTTAAGTAGTTTGGCATGATTTTGTATCCCTTTGAACTAAATGGTCCTGGCTAATTTAGGATCTCCCTTTTTTTTTCTCTCTTTTTTAAAGATTTTATTTATTTCCAGAGAGAGAAGGGAGAGAGGCAGAGAGGGAGAGAAACATCAGTGTATGGCTGCCTTTCACCTGCCTCCAGCCACGGACCTGGCTGGAGACCTGGCTTGCAACCTGGTTATGTGCCCTGGCTGGGACTCGAACCAGCGACCTTCAGGTTCGCAGGCCGACACCTTATCCACTGTGCTACCAGCCAGGGCTTAGGGTCTCCCTTTTATTTGGTTTCACGGGACCCTGTGTTAAATTTAAATTTCAGGTACACAGGAAGGAATATTTATTAGTTCCCAGTTGGTAAATATCTGGCCCATGAGTGTGAGGGCCCATGAGTGTGAGAGCAAACCCATTCCGCAGGTGGGCGGCATTCTGCCATTCCCACACGCTCCCAGGAATACCGCTGTGACGGCAGAAAGCACAAAATCCCTTCCTTTCAAGCAATGAGATTTTAAGCCACCCAAAGAAACCGTTTATTTCCTTTCATCAATTTCCTTTTTATTTAGCAAATTCCTGTAAGATTTTTTTTTAGCCAAAATGTACACCCCCAAAAAGGTATTTCTATAGGCAATAAGGATATACTTTTGAGTTAGGAACCAAAATAACCACAATAGTACTTGAGCAAGACTCCCCTGGCATAGGGAGCAATGCTTGTTGGGACATGGCAAAGGCTTCATTTGGTCAGAAATAAAGATTAACACGACTTTTCCTTTTTTGGAAGCCCTACAGGATGTTAAATTTACCTTTCTAACATTTCTCTTTGGCTGCAAGAGAGGGCTTTGAAATGAGAAATTGTCACTTTAGCAGCAGGCACCGCGGTCCCGCTTCCCAGCGCGGTGGAGTTCAGCGCTCTGTTGAAGCAGCTGACAATGCCCACAAATTCAGTAATTTCCCATTTGCTGCAGATCTCAGCAAAGGGAGAAAAGCTCTTCTGGATGGGTTCTAAAAATGGAATTTGTACCTTTAAAAAAAAAAAAATGAGGGCTCGCCTGTGATTTATTGTCTTATCCAATCAACGTTTCAAAAATGTAGGCCAGACCAAGTCTTGAATAAAATGCCGCTGCCATTTCCCATTCTCTCCTTCAGAGGCATGTGAAATGGTCTTCCCCAGAAGGGAGGCTCTCTCCCAGTTATGTGTTCAAAAATAAACAAAAATTCCCCCTTGGACCATCATCTGGAAAGTCCCAGTCTATAGAAAATATATACTCTGACTTTTAAATGTCGACCAGCCTTGGAAATCTATACGACATAAACTTTTGCCAAAAAAAAATCAATCTTGAGTTATGATTTGATTAGCAGAAAATTGCTATCACATTTGTTTCTACATTTGTCTACCTCTTGTCCTTTTCATTCATAGGCTGACTGAGTCAAACCTTCTCTAAAAACTCCCCAAGAAAGTCTGTGACATTAAAATGTCCTTTGATGCTCTTTCACTAAGCAGTGAATATTAACAGTTATGGTGACCCTGCTCCCTAATGTGTCTCTGCAGGATCAATAGCTGTTAAGTGCCACCGTTTTACAATTAAAAAGGGGATCATTTTAAATTTAAACGCTCATAGCTAATTTTCTTCCTGGCACTTAATGGTGTAATTCATTTTTGTAAAATCTCCATGGGAAAACATGGGCTTCTTTTGCTTTTCCAATTTTTTTTTTTTTTTTTTTTTTTTTTTTTTTTTTTTTTTTTTTTTTTTTTTTTTTTTTTTTTTTTTTTTTAGTGGCTTCACAGCAAGAGGCGACTTTTAGCATCTCTTGTTGCTTCTGAGATGATTGGTAGCATCCCTTCCTTAAATTTCCACCACAATAGGCATGAGCAACCATCGTCATTCTCCGTAAAAACCATGCAGCAGCCACTTTCTTTGGGACTTCCTTCCCGAATGCTATTGTTTCCAGCCGATCTTGCCTTTCCACTCAAATTTTCCCCCTTCTTTTGCTGATTTTTGCGTTTCTCCCTGAGCCCGTTAGGAGCGCAGGCGCACGACAGGTGGTTTGGAGCAGTGCGTGCGTATTGCCAGCATCTGACAGGAGGCTGGAAATGTCACTCCGATCCTATCTCGTTGACACTGCAGAGGGCCCGGGCTCTCCCCACGCCACACAGCTTGTCTGGTTCCCAATTACAACAGCAGCAGACACATCAAGTTACATACACAGTGTGTCCCCGGGGATAAGAACTCAATATAGATCCACTTTGGGGCGAGTCTCACGTCTGCGTAGGGAATTTACATCACCTCCAAGCAAAGGAGGGGTACTGTCTGTCGTTGGTATTGGTCGCTCCATGCTTAGAAGAATATACCAAATGCACGTTAGGGAGCCTTATTTTAATATGCCTCGTTAGAAAGCAGGTTTCCCGCAAAGTACTAAAAATACGCCTGGTAGATCTTTGCTGCTCGTCCTACCTCGTGAAATGGACGTGCGGTTCCTAATCTCCAGAGGAAGACCTGGAATGTCAGGGTTGGAGCTCCGTCCTTACAGTCACACAGCCTTTCAGTGATTGGAGCTGGAGCAGTGCCACTCCCAAACTTTGCACCCTCCATTGGCACACCTATCACCCCGTTGAATCTGCTTCCCATTTAGCAGGATAGCTTGTTCCTGAATCCAAAACCACCAGGATTTGTAAGCTTTTTCAAAAACATTCCCAGGGTTCCCCCTTGGTAAAAAAAAAAAACAGCGCTAGCCAAAGCACACGGCACGTGCAACTGTAAGATGGGATCTTTTAAAAAGTTATTTAGAGGTTGTTAGTTTATTACAGTACATCTGTCACTGACTAGATAGGCTGCTATGACTTAAAGACTCCGTGAAATGACTCCTTTTCGTCGTCTTCTGAACCTAATCATTTTATCTAAATATAAAATTTTGACTGAACGCTAATGCTTCAGTAAGGAACCTGAATACGTGGGCGCAAGCGTATTACATTAGGGTTTGGAATAAATGGAATATTAGGGCATCCGAGGGCCAGCGTTGCCTAAAATATATAATTATTTTCTACTGAGAAAGTGTGTCTGTTTCTGAGCCTTGTATGTAAAAACGCTACCAACAGAGGAGGCTCCTTGATGAATCCCATCCTGTCGTGAAAACCAGTTCTAATTTTAAAAACTCTTTTGTGTACAAAACATTATTTTTTTGCTTGATTGCTTTCTTTCCTTTTCATTTTTCCCCTTCCCAAACTCCTCCTTCCTTCTCTTCCTTCTTTCTTTTCTTCCTTTTTAAATTCCCTTTTTAAAAAAAAAAAAAAAAAAAGTACTAAAACCCAATCCGCTCTTTGAATTCACATTTCCCCCTTTAACCAGACATCTCTGTGGAGGTGGCAGAAAGGAGTCTGGTGCCAGCCCGCCAGGGTAAGATAAAGGCGTGTCACATGTTCACGCTATTCACTTGGCTGAAATGCGAGTCCAGGGCAATGCTGTCCCCCGGCCAGCCAGTCCTGTAACCGGAACCCCAAGTTCCAGGCCGCGGGGCCTGCGAGGCAGGCGAGCATCTCCTTTCGCAGGGACGCCCGGCTCTCACGCGCCAGGGGACAGCACAGTGAGCCGATGACAGCAGGTGCTGGCTGCGTCCTGCCAGAGTGCACTCCTGTTTCATGGAACGCTGTTCGTAGAGCGCTCCCCTGTTTCGGTTGGCGGCTGGGTTGGCTGCGCGCCCCGATTCGGCAGTGCAGTTCCAGGGGACCAGGGGACGGGCCAGCCTGCCGCTGGGCTGGCCAGGGCGCCTCTGCTAAGCCAGGCATCCACACGCAGTGTCACCACTTTGGTGACAAAGTGGCTTGAAGCCTGCCATGAAGCATAGTTTATTCCACGTGCTGTTGATGAAGCCAAGCAGTGCTGTGACTTCCCTTTTGTTTATGTGTAAAGAAGAGACGAGGAAAAACTATTGTAAGGAGCGGCATCTGCCTGTGCACCGCACGCAGCCCTTTTGCCCCATGAACTCAGGGGGCCGGCAGGCTGGGAAGTGGCTGAGCCTTGATTTTTGTTGTTGGCTCCACTCTGGCGTAGGGCAAGGCACTGGCTGCTTTGTGCCTCCAAAACCCCGCTCCTCCTCATCCTGCCATAAATGATACCTGCGCTGCTTTTCCAGTAGTCATTATCCTTGTATATTCACGTCAAGGGGCTGCCCTCCCAGGGGGCATGGATGCCCTTAACCACACGGGGGCTCCCAGTGCCTCCGCTCTTCTCACCTAAAGCACACGCGGGCATTCCGGCTCACGCTGTCCTGTTACTTGGGGCTTAACACAGCCGGGGGTATTTTGAAGTTACACCTTGATTGTTTTTCCCCCTGTGGTGAGGACTGGAAAAAGGGGAGAAGCAGCTATGGCAAGCCCCCTAAGGGGGAGGGGCATGGAGTCAGGTCCCACTCCCAGGAAGCTATGCACACTCTAATTTAAGTTTGGAATTCTTCAGGGAGTGGAGGGAGGCAGCAGGTGACCTCATTTTGCTGCAGCAACTCGATGAACTGGCTGTCGTTATGCATATAGTACCAAAGGGGAACCGGCACCCACTGTTAGGAAGCAAAACCACCCAAGATCACCTCCTTAGGAGAGTTCACATTATGCACAGGCTACATTGGATTCATGCCTTCACCTGCTGGGAGGATCAGGGCAGTTTTCCGTGTTGGCTCTTCAAACCCGAACTGCTTGGACACGTGCAGGGAGCTGCCATGTAGTCCGCACTCTCACTTCTCTGCAGTACATTCTTAGGAGTGTAAGTCTTTTCCCAGGTAAAGACTTAGAAACAAGTGTGTGTTGGTTTCTTTTTTAAAAAGAAACTGCAAATAATTTTCCAAAGGAACTGTGCCATTCCACTGGAGTCCCATTGTTACCTATGTTCACCACACACGGTGTGGGTGGTCCTTTGAATTGGACCATTACATTGGATAAGGACTGGTATCTTTTAGTGAGGTATCTACTTTAAAAAAAAAAGTCTGTTGATGTTTTTGCCTTAAAGCCTTAAATTTTTTTTATATTATTGAATTAGCCCTGGCTGGTGGCTCAGTGGATCGGTGCCAGCCTGTGAACCAAAGGTTGCTGGTTCGATTCCTATTCAGGGCATGTAACCAGGTTGCAGACCAGGTCTCCAGCCAGATCCATAGCTGGAGGCAGGTGAAAGGCAACCATACATTGATGTCTCTCTCCCTCTCTTCCTCCCTCCCTGCCCTTCTCGCTAAAAATAATGAATAACATTTAAAAACCTGTATTATTGAATTATATATGAGTGCTTGATATATTCTGAGTAGAAGTTCTTCATCAGATAATATGCATTACGAATATTTTTCTGTCATTCTGTATCTTGATTTTAATTTCTGTAAGTAAACACCAACACTTTATTTCAATATAGCTATATTATTTTAAATGGTTTGTGCATTGTGTCCAAATTAAGAATTCTTTGCCTACCTCAAAGTTGCAAAGGTGTTCCCGCCTTTATTTTTTTAAGGTTTTTCCTTTGACATATTTATGGTGCAATTTCAGTGTGGTTTTTAGTAAAGAGTTCTCATTCCACTTGTCAAGTATCAATTGTCTATACATGCATGAGTCTATTCTGGATCTATTCCATTCTGTTTACCTGAATGTCTGTTCTTTCACCCATATTGGGATCTTGAAATCAGGTAGCGTAAAGTTTGCAGCCTGATTCTTCTTTTAAAATAAACTCATCCAGCTGGTTTGAACTTCCGTATAAATGTTTGAACCAGCTTCTGAAATTTTGAACATTTTCACCCCCAAAAAGAAAATTGGTTAGAATTTGGATTAGCTGTGCATTGAGCACTTAGAACACCTTTTTGGGGAAATTATTGCTTTTTTAATCCAGGAGGATGATATATTTCTGCATTAGGTCATCTTTAATATCCCTTGCAATAGTTTATAGCTTTTGGTGCAAACAACTTACACATGTTTTGTTAATTTTTCTAAGTAGTTCATGTTTCAGATAAATGGTTTATCTGAATTTCTAATTGTTTGGTGCCAGTATACAAAATACATACACTACATTTTTAATTGATTGATTTCAGAGATAGAAAGAGGGGAGAGAAAGAGAGTAAGAAAAAGCTGTTGTTCCCCTTTTTGATGAATTCATTGGTTGATTGTTATATGTGCTCTGACTGGGGATTGAACCCACAACCTTGGCGAATCTGGGCAACACTGGAACCAACTGAGCTACCTGGCCGGAGCCACATATTCTACATTTTAGATAGATAGATAAGTAAAAAGATAAATATTTTCCCACAAGAGTTCTGTTGCTTTTATTGCTCCATGAAATTAGCTTGCCTAGATAAAAGTGTTGACTTCTCGTCATCTGTAGTTGGCAGCACCGGGTCTTAGTTCAGTTATATTCAGTCCCACCTAAGTGCTATTAGGAGTTAGCCCCATACGTGTTATCTGCAGGGACCCTCCTAGGACTTGGACAGAGCTTACGCATACAGAACCGGGGCTCTTTGTCCCACCTTCCTTCTCTCAAGACCTCCCCTCATCTCACATAGGTGGTGGCCGCCCTGTGCTCTGTCTTCCATCCACAGATGTGGCTGAGTTTGTTTTCAGAGCTTTAGCTGCAACGTAATGCGACCAAAGCCAGAGAGACTGGCCAAAGCTACAAAGGTAAAAGACCCATCTCTGCATTTCATCTTCCGAGTTTTAAATCCTTGCAAACCATGACCATTGTTTTTCACTCTCCAGAATCATCTGGTAGTTGCATTCTTGCCAGTGCTGGGGAAACTGGAGAATGTAGGGAATGATGATTGTTTTAGAGGCAGAAGCTCCACGTCGTGGTCCAGAGGCTTTGACATCACATGTAGCTCAATCTGATTGCTGCCCCCACCCCCAGGGAAGCTAAAATTAAGATTTTACATACAAACTCCCGATTTTAAAAAATATATATTTTATTCATTATTTTTAGAGCATGGGGAAGGGAGAGAGGCAGAGAGGGAGAGAAACATCAATGTATGGTTGCCTTTCAACTGCCTCCAGCTACGGACCTGGCTGGAGATCTGGCTTGCAACCTGGTTACTTGCCTTGGCTGGGAATCGAACCAGCAACCTTTGGGTTCACAGGCTGACGCCTTATCCACTGAGCTACCAGCCAGGGCCTGAGCTCCTAATTTTTGATGCCAATATTTAAAATGTGTACATTAAAAGCATTTTGAAGTTCAAGCTAAACACACTGCTGCCTAGGTAGCAGCCTCTGGTCCAGTTTCTGACACCACGCTGTCTGCCAGCCGGACTGAAACACTTCCCAGTGTCCCCCCTGGCGTTTCTGGTAGCATCCGTCCAGGCCCACATCTATGTTGCAACCCCTACGGAGAAAAGACAGACTTCCTCTGCTAACAACGTCACTGTGCGCAGCGTGCTGGGGATCACAGGCAGCTGTCCCGGGAAGGGCCTCGGCCATCACCACGTCTCCGGGCCGCTGGGCTGACAGAAGTTCAGGCCAGGGTGCAGGTCTGCACGCTGGTGACACGCCGCTGCCTCCCTGTCAACTAGCAGGCATCAATATTTCTGTAATTACCACGGGTCCTCTTTGGCATCGCTAAAATCCAGGCGCAGGCTAACTCTGCGAACAAAGCCGCCCTCGGTGCTTCGTTTGACCGTCCTGTGCATATTCATCAGAACCTTTCGGGCGGCTGCACGCACGTGGCCTAGCGTCACCAGCAGAATGAGCCCCCCTGCCACCTGCTCTCGCTGTCCCCAGACTATCAAGCCATCAGTGGAGATTGGACAGGTCCTGATGAAATAAATGTTGGCTGCTGACTCGTCCCATTTTGCTGCAGTCCTCCGTGTCACTAGCACAGGCTTGTCCGAGATTGAGACATTTGCAAACTGTCATCTTTCATAAGCATCTGCCTTGAGTGACACCTACTCCCCCCCAGCACTTCCCTTTGCAGGGCACCTGGCAGCTCCGAGCCTGAGAAATTGCATTGCTTGTGATGTGTGATTAGCAAAGGGATGTGTGCTGGTCCTGGTGCCTGTCCCGGCCCCACCCCCCTTTCCACCTGCCCTTCACCTTGACCTTGACTCTTTCCTGCCATCCTCCCAAGCTCCTTTGGGGAAGGCCAGAGTTGTGGTTCTCAAAGGCTACAGGCAGGAGATTGGTCGGGTGTTATGATGCTTACTCCAAGAAGGCTTTCATCCACCTTGCCAAAATTACCACAAATTACAATCCAAAGTTTGCCAAATCTTTTCAAATTAATTAACTTCCTCTTGACAGGCCGTCCTTTCAAGGCTTCAGGGTGTACCTCAGAATGTTAATATGCTCACAGGGGTGGGTCTTGTCTTTTAAATGCCCTTTTGGCTCTAACCAGCAGCAGAAATGGAAATAGCCTGTCATAGTGACAAAGTTAATAACGATATTTAGGGGCATGTCCAGAAGCCTGTTTCTTTATTTTTATTCTTTATTTTAGGGTTGAGGTAGGAGCCCCTGTAGTAGCTAACAGCCGCCACACAAATGAATCAATACACTTGCACGCAAATGTTACGATTACCATAAACACTAAGATATCGAACCCAAATCACTAACTGAAAAAGGATCATGGCGTTAAATGGAATCATCGCTTGATTAGAAATGCAAATGTAGAAATAACAGGCCAGTCAGTCTCAGCTCCTCATGTATGTGATCATCTTTCCCATGCACAGTTTATCTAAGAGAGAGTTAACATGTTACTCTAAGATTATTTTTTACACATTTAGATTGGAGAAATTGTATAAACTTGGTAGATTTGTAAATACCCGTAAATAATACAATTGAGCACATAAAACCTTTAATAATCTTATTTGCTATAAAATTTTGTAATGTTTCAATCTATTATCAACTGGAAATTATTGTAAATCTAATGCTTAATAGTCTCTTGAGGCACTATGAAAATGGCAAGTTTGTATTATAAAAACTAAAATACGATTTTTCTAAGTTTACCAAACTGTAGTGTCCTAGCATTTCTGATTTTCAGTGGAAAGTTATGCTCTAGATAATGTGATTAACACAATAGAACATTATATTACTATATATAATATATGGTATAATATAATGTTATATAATAGGACCTTATACTGTGTACTATGTCAACTATAACACATTTTCTCATGAATTTTTTTTATCTGCTACGTAAAACTTTTAGGGTTTATTGAATGTGGTTAGCATATCATTCATATAAACTTAGATAAATAAGTCTTAAAATGTTTAATTTATAATTTAGTTTTCAAACTTTACAGTTTTCTATAGGATTATATTTTTATTTTATGGGCTATGAAATATTTTGATTATATTATGACACCTAGTAGACATTGATGGATTTAGAGTGAGCAATTGCTAGAAACTTAAGGTGTTTTTCACCGGCTCTCAGAAATATAATTTAGCCATGCTCAACCGATAGACATTGTGAACATCACCGGAGAAGATAAGTTCATAAATATTAATTAATTTTTACATATTTCATTGTTTATCGAGCTATTTTATCACTTTCAATTACAATTCCCCTCTCAACCGGTCATTTCCTTGCTGTTAATTCCACTCACATAAGATAGCGCAAATGAGATCCAACCAATGAGTCATGTTCAATGGGCAGATTTTGGAGTTTCAGTTATATATCAATCCTTGAACAATTTTAGGCAACTGTCCCAAGTTGTATCTCTTGTACACTTCACAGCCATCCTGCAGGAAAGGCAAATGCTACCATTCCCATGTTGCAAACTTGCCTACTGGGGCAGGCACCTGGCTGGCCCTGCTGTGCCCTGGCTAACTCCGCCCAGTGCATAGCTAACTCCGCAGCCCCAGCCATTCTTAATCTTAAATAGGCATAACATCTTGCTTTTAATGACATTTGAGGCTTTCCAAAGCCTGTATAATTTTTAAAATTTGTTTTTAAAGATTTTTATTTATCTTTTTGAGAGAGAGAAGGGCAGGGAGAGAGGATGAAAGGGAGAGAAGCATCACCATGTGGTTGCCTTTCACCTGCCTCCAGCTACGGACCTGGTTGGAGACCTGACTTGCAACCTGGTTATGTGCCCTGACTGGGAATCAAACCAGCGACCTTTGGGTTTGCAGGGTGGCGCCATTCCACTGAGCCACCAGCCAGGGCTTGAAGCGTGTATAATTTTTAAGGCTATATTTTAAAGAGCAGTTTTAGGTTTCTAGCAACTTGGAGTAGAAAGTACAGAGAGTTCTCACATATATGCGTAGGTCTCTCCACAATCAAGAGTGGTACGGTCATTACAACTGGTGAAGCCAGGTTGACGCACACGCAGTGAAAGTTCCTGATCTCCATTAGGTCTACTCTTGGTGCTGCGCATGCTACTGATTTGGACAAGTACATAATGACATGTATCTACCATGATAGAGTATGTTGTTATAGCCTATCACACAGAGCATGTATGCTGCCCTGAAAACTCGCTGTGCATCCACTGTTCCCCCAACCCTGACACCCCTGGACCGTTGTACTGTCTCCATAGTTTTGCCTTTCCTACAACGTCATCTAGCTGCAATCATAGTATGTCGCCTTTTCACATTAAGCATGTATAATCTTTATCTCTTCAGGATTTGTTCTTGAGGCTCTGATGTCTCCAGAATACAATTCCTTGCTAAACCCCCGAAGGAGGTAAAACTTGAACGTAATTTTTTTTACAATGTGCTAGAGCTGGCCTATTGTTAGATGGTCTTCCATCCTGGACATAAATGATCAAAAGTTATATGACCGCCTGTGTGCCAGAGTGGGCATAAGAAACAGACACAATTCTTCAGGATGCTACGGAACAGTATTACTATTATTATTATTTGCTTTTGCAGGCTGTAGTCAATCACACAAAAAAACTTTGAATTTTGGTGCAAAAAAACAGCAGCTGTAATTGTAGGGCATACTCTCTGAACTTATACATTTACAACATGCTTCTTTTCTGAGTTCGGTGCTATCAAGTAGAACTTTAAATATTTATTTTGCAATGAAAACCTTCAGTGCATTGCCCGCATTTGGAAATCTCATTTGCAAGCTTGTCTGCATGGTTTCCAACAGCCAGATGGATCCTGACTGCGTGCCAAGTGGTATTTCAAGACCATGAACTATATTAGGGCTCTTACCTGTGGCATGATATTTGGGGTGGACAAGTCCTTAAATAAACCTCACCTCTTGCCTTTGTATGACTTTCTGAGCTGCCAAAGTACATTTTCAGTGTCTGATCTGAATGAATGGAGAGACCGAATGAAACTTAAGGTCCTTCCCTTATTTCCTATTTTGAGATAAGAGCTCGGACATTGTTTAACTTATTTATCTTCTTTTCTTTTTCTCACTAACCTGCTTCTAACTGTGCCTCCTACTTGGGTGTTGGCTTTGGTGTGAATGGGCCACCCTGCTAGGGTTGGACTTTGTCATTTTTCAGAAACATGCTTATCAGTTTCACGTGAGTGCAGTTGCGTCTCAAGGCCATCTCTGTATATGTAGAGGCACTTAAAAACCTAACACAAAGCCCTGGCTGGTGGCTCAGTAGGTAAGCGCTGGCCTGCGAACCCAAAGGTTGCTGGTTCGATTCCCCAGCCAGGGCATATAACCAGGTTGCAAGCCAGGTCTCCAGCCAGGTCTGTAGCTGGAGGCAGGTGAAAGGCAACCATACATTGATGTCTCTCTCCCTCTCTGCCTCTCTCCCTTCCCCTCTCTCTAAAAATAATAAAAAAAACCTTTAAAAATTAAAAAACAAAACAAAACAAAAACCTAACACAAAAATATACACACACACACACATGCCATCTCTCCTCCAAGTTAATCAAATTTATAGGGTTGACTAGAGCTAAATTCAACATCCTGGGAGGAATTTCCAGCTCTTGGAATGCAAAACAGTGCTCGTTCACATGGAGAGCGGAACGAGTCCCCAGAAAATGAAATTTCTAGCGACAGTCCCGCCACCACCATCGCTAGTCCCAAACCTTTGTTCCATGTTTCCTTTGTAGTTTTCCTGCGTTATTTTCTCACTTGTGATGAAAATAAACATAAAAACAGGGGCTGCAGAGATAATGTAATATTTTTCTAATGTTTTCAATTAAGCAGCAGCTGCCGTTACCAAGCTGTCATTTCTGTTGCTATGAGGGTTTTGTGTGCGTGCCAGTGAGGGACTGGCGACTTGAACACACCCAGCCTAGCGCTGGGGCTGTTGTCTGGAATCCCATTGGTAGGGTTCGCCTAACGGCGTTCAGAAAGGGGCGCCATCTCTCTATTAAATCTACCCGAGGTCGGCAGTTTGAGATCCCTCTTCGTCTGAAACCAGTCAAGATCCCCCCGAGGACAAAGAATCCAAGACGTAACAATTGTGTTGGTATTTCCAGACCACAGAGTCAGTTATGCTCCCTTGGTTGCCTGCTTGTCAGTATGACCTTGTCCAAAGGTCCAGTCAGCGGCTGCACGCCTTTCATCACACAGTTGCTGCAAACATGCAGGACTGCCCTCTACTCTGAGCCTCCAGAGGCCGGACATAATTCAGGGGTTAAACCCTGCAGATCTAGTCCTTGGCATGAGTCTCCCACACCAGACATTTTTGGAAAGTTCTTTGCTGAATGAATGGGTTCCCCCAATGAACATTATGTTCAATGGGTCCAGTCTTTTAGCTTAAAAAAAAACAAAAACATAGTGAGTATAGTATTCCCACACCTCGAAGCTCTCACTTTCTCACCTAGACTTTCAAAATTCATGAAATGACAGACTTCATGCAGCCAGGGATTTTTTGTTTGTTTGTTTTTAATTTTTAAAAAGATTTTATTTGTTATTTTTCAGAGAGAGGGGAAGGGAAAGAGGCAGAGAGGGAGAGAGACATCAATGCATGGTTGCCTTTCACCTGCCTCCAGCTACAGACCTGGCTGGAGACCTGGCTTGCAACCTGGTTATGTGCCCTGGCTGGGAATCAAACCAGCGACCTTTTGGTTCGCAGGCTGGCACCTTATCCACTGTGCCACCAGCCAGGACCCCCCCATTTTTTTAACCCACCAACACCCCAACACATTTCAAAACTGGCAAGGGTTTATGTCTTATGCATTCCGTAGGGAAGTGAGTCCCCATGAGATCTGAGGAGCTCAAATAATATGACTCTAATATTGGTACCTGTTCTCTTCTGTCCTTTAGCTGAACAAACCAATTAAGACAAAGCTTCAAATCAGAACATGATAGACTTTATACTTGACGTCATTTGGGGGCCAGGCTGCCATCTCATGATGCCTTACGCTTCTCTATTTGCCTTGCGGTGTCTTGCATACAACACGTGCTCAAGAACACGCTTACTGTGAGAGATTAGAGAACAGGTGCAAAGGCACAATGCCGTCTTCCAAGGGCCATTTTTGCGCTCATGCGATCCGACAGGAATCAAGAAAATGATTGAATGATTGCATCGTGAGCACCTTCTGGGAGCCACTGTCATAATGAAAGGCCTCGCAGCTCTGGGAAGTAGGTGTAATTTCTCCCCTATAGGTGACAAGATGAAAGGCTAGAAAACCAGACGTTAGGTCTGCCCAAATCCTTACTCCAGCCAGCCTCTTCCGAACCACCAGATAGATGGCAGTGTGTCCCATAACGTGACCCCCGGGAGTGGCCCAAGTTCTTAACACTCTCGAATGGTTTCCTGCCGTTGACTGTAACATATTTTGAATATTATTGTTTGTTTAATCTTTTATCTCTTTACATTTTTATTTGTTGAGTTCAAGAGAGAAAGGAAAGGGGGTTGAGAGAGGGGCATTGATTTGTTGTTCCGCCTATTGATGCCTTCATTGGTTGGTTCTTGTCCTCGCCCTGACCAGGGATCAAACCTGCAACCTGGGCCTGCTGGGCCGATGCTCTAACCAGCTAAGCCACCCAGTCAGGGCTCAACTGTTATTTCAAAAAGATTTTTGACCAACATCAAGATGGCATTTAATACAAACAAGGGAAACATTGTTTTTTTTTAAAACAAAACTAACCTGAAAACGTTCTAACCTGTAGGTGCAGGGCCAAGACCAGGAGGGGGTGTCTGTAGAAAACCTTAAGCGCTAATCTGTAGTTTTCTGTTTTCTGAATGATGGCTTGTCGTGGGAGCTGACCCCATTCTTTACTTTAGAAGCTATTGGAATGACTTGCTCACAGTCTTTGGCTCCACATTTCTTAAGTGTGGACCGTGTTTCTTTAACAATGGGGAGTCCTTAATGCTTTTTGTTGTAAAAGTGAACATCGCCTCCTGACACTTTGATGAGCGATGCAACTTTGCGGCTGATAAATGTGTTGCAGGCATTTAATAAAGGCCAGAAGCAGGTTAGAGATAGTGCTTAACTTAGTGCATGAAGATAATCTTAAATTTTTGTCGATGTTGGTACAAATGGGTCAGGTTAAATTTCTCCGCCGCAGAAAGACATTAAAAGAGGTTTTCTGAGTTACCTCACCTTTAATAAAATGAAGTCATCTTATATATTAATATATTAATATTACAGCCGGGTTTAAACTCCTATGGACAAAGCTTTAGTTAATAGTTAAATCAAATTGAATCTCAGATTTTATGAGTGATAAAATGACAATAAAACGGGTCTGGTCAGTACAGATAATAACTTGCTTCAGTACTTTGACTATAAGTGTTTAAGGTTTCCATGATAAAACTGTAATTTTATACCCCAAAGTGTGTTAATAACATTAAGTGAGGTAATAGGCAAAGTGCACTGATAATGCAATGCCCACAGGACCACGGTAATAGAAATAATTTATAATGTATCAGCAATGAAATCTTCAGTGTTATCTCAATTCAGGCCAGGCACCATATCTGATGGCTCAGATTACCCATGTCCCCTCCCCGCCCCCGCTGCAGACTCAAGTGTTAACCTAAAATAATTAAGAAAATGGTTTTCAGAGTGCAGAAATCTTTCACAATTATGGGCATAATGACCATCTATTAACTATTTCCACCCCAATCCATTTATGTTTGATGGATAGAACTTGAGTCCAAAGTTAGTAAGCATTGCTAAAAATAACTGAGTCACTTTCATTCACGCATGCCTTTCTTTATTTTTCCCCAAACAGAACCAACTTCTAACTTTTAAAGAGTACAAAGGGATCTTTTTAATGACATTTAAAAGAACCATTAATGTAAGACTATGAGATTATTTTGTGAAATCCTGACACAATGGTTTTATAGGTCAGAAACTAATTCTGCAAATGGTATCTTTTTTGAATCACCCCCAAACGAACATTTTCTCAATGATCAAAAATTAAACAATTTTATTGGGTAACTTTACTTACTGCAACTTAAGTGAGGAGTATTTCTGCTGATAATACCTCCCAGAAAGAAGGTCACATTCAAAGGGCTAATCCATACAGCACATAACATTTCATAGGACAACCGTTTTCTGCATGATTTAAAAGTACATTTGTAAATAGTATGGGAAAACTTGCTTTCAAGTGCTGTAAATTCATCCTTACTTTTGAGTCTATTCTAAATATTCATCTTCTTGATCCTAAAATCAGTGGGGAAGTCTCCTTCAGAAATTCTTTGTTAGAACATTTAAGCTAATTATTTTTAATTTTTTTTTTTATTCTCACCTGAGGATTTTTTTCATTGCTTTTAGAGAAAAAGGAATGGGGATGGGAGAGGAGGCGAGATTTAGCAATCAGTTGCCTTTCATACACAATCCAACTGGGGATCAAACCCACAACCCAAGCATATGCCCTGAATGGGAATCAAACCAGTGACCTTCTGGTTTACCGACGATGCTCCAACCAACTGAGCCACACCAACCAGGGCAAGCCCAACACTACATGACATTTAAAAGTAATTTAACTTCCTAACAAGTTGATCATGATCGCCATTTCATATGAGAGGGAAGCCGAGAGGTCCTGGGACAAGAGGTGGCAGGTGTAATAAGACTTCCCCATTCTAGAACTGAAGTTCTTGCCTACCCATCACACTGCTAGCTGTCTTTTTACAGAAACTGTCCATAACTGACAGTTTGGTTTATCAAATAATGTTATCAGACCTAAAGGTAGCAAAGAATTTTCATAGGTACCACCAGTTGCAAGACATACATAGCATCTCTGAATATTAGCTTGCTCGTGGATTATGTATAAGATGTGGGTGTCCAGACAGGGGGTGTAAGTCTGTGGGGAAGATCTTCAGAAATGAGTTCTAGCACCCCCTCCTAGACCTTGTCCCTGTAAACTTAGCTGTCTTTCAAAGAGCCTTCACCTTAAGGTACAGCCCAAGTGCTGATGCCCATCATGTCTTGGGAGGGACATCAGAAATACAAAGTTGATCCCTACGTAGATGGCCCAGCACTGAATGCACTCCCAGGCAGTCTTACTCCCTTCTAGTGGATTCCACTCCCCTGCACCATGTGCCCTGGTCCTAGTGGAGAAGAGTCTCACTCATCTACCTGAAGGCCAGGTTTCCAGGCGGAGCACTTTCCCAGAGTCGGACGAACTTGGTTTTGGTCAGATGCTTGGGCCCAACACAGAATGTGCCACCTACCTGTTGGTGGACTTTGGTCAACAGCCACTATTGACCTCCCTTCACTAATAAGATTCTGAATTCACCACAGCCTAGCCTTGGGCCTTTGAACCCAGAAGCATTGGGTGGAAAAGTCCCTGCCTTGCGACCATCAACAAAAACTCATCGAACGCAAGTCTTGGCATGGAAAGCCACAACGCAACAAACACGTGCTTCACAGACTTCCTCTTCCGAGTACCTGGGCTGCACCGAGGCTCTGAGTTTTGGCTGACGGTGCAGCGGCCCCAGCTCTTGTGAATTCAAGCTTCTAGAAAGACTCGTGAGAGGGTTGAGAGAAGACACTCTGCTGACACAGAGCCGAAACTCTCCCACCGCCTACCTACTGGACCCGACCGTGGAGAGACCCGGTCTCGTCTCAATGACCTGCAGTGTATCCACTGAGGGAAATGCCACCCGTCTAACTTGGACATCTGAAGCTCTGATATATTAGAGTCACCTGCCGCATATTCAGAAACAAATCTCTCCTGGTTCCCACACCTGCTATTTGCTCCCTGATTCTGGTGCCGAGGACACCCTCACGGTGGCTGTCCGCCAGTACCGCTGGGCCACAGTCTCCCTCCGTCCCTTCAGCTGGCTGGGACGAGCTAAGAAGAAATAATAATGTTATCTTCTCAGAGCCCAGCCATGTATTGCTCTGGCTTGTAGGCCCAGGTATATCAGAGGAGTGGAGGAAGTCCATTGTCACTTCCTCAGCTGGCTATGACAGCTTCGAATGAGCAGAGAGCCACAGATTACAGGGGGCGTGGGCGCACTCAGTCTTCTCCAAGACGGCTTGAAGCCCCTCACGGAGGCCTTATCAGCCTGGAGTGGGGTACGGAAGATAAACTCGAAAAGCAAATGCCCCCCCCCCCAATCCTGATTGTCGCCTCCGCCACCTCCCCCACGTCTGGCCAGCAACGTGTTAAGTGGCTTGAAACTGGATCTTGGAGAGGCAGGCACAACCCAGTTATCAGTGGCAGTAAATGGAAGATAATAGCCCCACTAGAGTTATGAAATGGCTTGTCTTTGAGCTGCCAAAGTGTTTAGTCTCTCTTTTATTATATTCACAGCAGTAATCCGATATGTCCTGACTCCTGTCATGTGTGTGTAATGCTTATCAACTCCCTGTCAGTGATTCACCCTCTGGTCAGGGACAATTATTCCTCAAAGTGCCGAGGTTACGGCTGAAGCCATATTATGACTGGGAAGAAAATATGGAAGGTGTAACGAGCCACGGTGAGCAACCCGAGAGCTGACGTCAAAGGGAAGGAGAACTTCGTTGATCAGAGGCAGGAGGGGGGAGGTTTGGCTCTCCAGGCTGGGGTGCAGCCACGGTGGCCAGCGGCCAACAGAGGGCCCTCTCCCGAGTCTGCCAGGTCCCAGGGGCCAACATGTGCGCCTGTGACCCCACAGCTCTGTCGCCACCTGCGTTTCATGTCCCGGAGCTTAGAGGCCTGGGTTGGGCTGTTGAAGTGAAGAGGGTTGGATGGAAATAGCCTGACACCAAAGCTCTTTTTCCAACACATCAATTCACCAAGTGGACTGAAAGCACCTACTTGGGAGTCGGAAATGCTTTCATTTTTCCCACAGTGCGCATGCATTATCTAATAAAGGAATAAAAATGACACATTGAAAAAATGAATCTGTTATTAATTCTACAAGCCACAGAGCATCTCTGTCTTACTTGTAGACCCATGAAGGAGGCCCCTCTGGTTACAAAGGTGACAGTCCCATCTCGTCCTGCTTATCTTCGTTTACCGACACGTGTGCTGTCGGGTGCAGAGCATACCAGTCACGGTCCCCCAGGTCATGTGCATGATAGCAGCCATTGATGGGTAGATGGAGCATGTCATGCTGGGGGCACGGTGCTGCTCTGTGGACTGCGTGGGGGTCATCGCAACGGGAACTGGGGACTTCCAGTCATACGTACACTGTCCCTTGATCGGACTTTTTTTTTTTTTTTCCTTGAACCCATTTTAAGCTAAAATCCATGCAAAGATCTCAAGGAAACGGAGATGAGCAAGATGGGTTTCTGCCCCGCAGAGGGGGATGTCTTTGGGGTTGGGAAGGTGATAGAACTGGAGTTGCAGAGAGCAAAGCAATGGTGGGAAGGGGACACAGACAGGAGTGGGGACACGCTGGGACAGGAGCACCGAGGTCCACGTCTGCAACCAAGTTTCGTGGGCCTGGTGAGGGCTGAGTCTCCACCCAGCGTGGCACCAGGGAGCCTTCAGCGAGTCTCTGGCTTTATTTCAGACGACACTGTCCACATGCAGCTCAGTGAACACCGGGCTGGGAATATGCAAATCGACAACACATTCTTTGCCCTTCCTGGTTTGTGTCAGAGTTGGTGTGGAGGTCAGCTTTTACCTGTTCTTCTCTCTTGCCCCTGACCCTCTGGACCTTTTGCAGACTTAATTGTGTCCAGCTGGGTGGACTTTGCCCTCTTTCCTGAACAGGACAAAGGGATACTTACCCTCGCCCATTTTTCAAAGGCTTTCCCTTTCCCTTTGGATTTGTGGTTCAGCAGACCACATCTTTCTTGACTCAGCGCCCAAATTATCCTAATAGCCTGTGGCATCCAAAGGGTGACCTCCACCCTGTCCCGGCTTCTCTGCTGCCTTTAAGTCACACCTGCAGTCATTTAAAACAGTGTCACCAAGCTGTGGTCAATTCCTGGTCCCAGCTGCTCAGCCTTTCATTCCTTGCTGGACAGAGTCATGGTTTGTAATTAGGAGTTCTTTGTTCTTCATTCTCAAATATTAAAAATAAATGACCCTTTTCCCCTCCCCACATGCCATATCATAGCATCATAGTCTGATCAAAAGAGCATCTTTAAACTTCAAAACATTGGGTGTCAGCCTACACCTGATAGCCTCAATTGTCACATCAAAGCCTCAGTTTCTTCACCTGTAAAATAAATAGCATGTTATGTTTGAGGGAAAAAAGAGACAATAACAATGTTAAGACTCATGAACTATGAATAAAAATAAAAGTAAGCAGGCAGAGGATATGGGCAGCTCGTTTTAGGTCTAGAAATCAGGAAGACTCTCTGAGGATGTGACATTTGGACAAGGGGCCAGAAAGGGTGATGGAGGGACCCATGGAGTTTTCGGAGCAAAGAGCACCTGTGCCCCATGGGCTAGAGGACCAGAATATGACTCATGTCCTGTGTGGACTTGGAGCCAAGAGAAAGGTTGCAGATTGGGGTAGTAAAAGCCATTAGAGGATTTGTTAGCAGAGGGTGGGGAGGGGTGATGCATTTGCAAGGCCTTTGTCCTGGGCAGTTGGATGTGTGGAGTTATCTGTCCTCTGCTGAGACAGGTGAAGCTAAGGGTGGATTGGCGTAAGGGGTGGAAATCAAGAGGTTGGTTTCAAATACATTGAATTTGATGTGATGAACAGATGTCCAAGGGGACATTCAGAGAAGGAAATCCAAGTTCAGTTTAGAGATGGGGCTGGAGAAGAAAATTTGGAGTTGTTAGTGTATCTGCCAAATGCTGGGGGGCCATCTGGTACAAAAGAGGCTCGGAAATTGACGTCGCCCGTTAGAGTTGTTGGTGACTGAGATGTGTTTGAATTGGTGCCTTATCCACTGTACCACCAGCCAGGGCACAGCTTAATATTTTTATGACAGTTGCAAAAGTCTGACGTTTTTTGGTCATTCTGATCTGATCACAGTTAGAGGGAAATAGGGCCTCTTGAAAAGGTGTGATGAGTTGGGTGCTCCCTATTCAGCCAGTCACTGAATGGGGGGCCCCTGCTGTGTTGGGGGTTCCCTTTGTTGCCTTCTCCCTCTTGCACGCGATGGCCCACAGCTCTGTGTCCACTGTGAGTTCCCTATCAATTTTGAAATCTATTACTCACTTTTTATCCTTAGTTTATTGGTTAATTTTATGTACCTTGTCTCTAGCTTCTTTATTGGTCTTATTCGTCAGCTCTTGGTATCTTAAGACAGTAAGGAGCTGGACACACACTTGACAGCAGGCAATCCTTCCACTGGTGCTTTGTCCACCGATGGGACGTGCTGTGGGGATGCGATGGCCTTTTTCTCACGGCGCCACTGTAGATGCTGCCATCTAGGTTTCCCTCTTCCCACCAGCGCCCTAACCAGGGGAGGATGGAGGTTCTTAATAATGGAGGTTCTTAAGAACATGAAAGTTTTTTAAAAGATTTTATTTATTTATTTTTAGAGAGGGGAAGGGAGGGAGAAAGAAGGAGAGGAACATCCACGCAAGAGAGAAACACTGATCAGTCATATGCCAGGTGGGGAACAAAGCTGCAACCCAGGCTTGTGCTGTCTGGGAATCGATCCCGAAACCTTTCATTTTGCAGGACGATGTTCAACCAACGGAGCTGCACCGTTCAGGGCAACACCCAGGGCTTCTCAAGAAAAAGAAAGGCCTCCTGGGTAGTGTGATTCAGGGGATTGGGTGTTGGCCTGGGACCCAAGATGTCACCGGTTCAATTCCCAGTCAGGGCATAGATTGTGGGCCAGGCCCCCCAGCTGGGAGCGTGTGAGAGGCAACACACATTGATGTTAGAAAATAAAAGGAAAATAAAAGGAAAAGAAAAGAAAAAGGAGGGGTATGTGGATTCTGGATAAACAAGTAAAGTATCTGCCATATTGGACATTCTTATCTAGCTTCTTAAAATCCTAGATTTAGAAAATCAGAATGGTTTCACTTTATGATTATTATCTCTGCGATGTGCTTCAGAAATAGTAACATAAAAATCCCTTTTTGAGACTCATTTTGAATCTATCAGTGTGACTTTAACTTAAGTTTCTTAGCTTCATACAATAGTAATTTTTATTTTGCATAGTGAAAGAAAAAACTTTGACTGTTTGGAAACTGCTGGCTATAATGAGGGCTTTATAAATAAAGAAATCCAACTCGAGCCCTAAATCTGCCTCTCTTTCTAGTGAGGAGGTAACATTTGCTTCAGAATTCCTCCAGGGAAGAAGGAATACATTATTTGTGCTTGGCTCAGCCAAGATCTACTTTTATATCTGGCATATATAGGTCTCTTAATGAGTATCTATTGACTGAATGAAATTAGAGAAGAACTATATGTGTGTGGATAGTGAAGCCTTTGTCTCAGCTCCAAACCATAATAATGGCATTGCTTTCCAAAGGGAAAAATCACAAAGGAAAGAGTGCTATCATTTTGACAAAATGAAGAGCAAAATGTTCTCTACAGCGAAAAATAACATAAAGCAAATTAAAAGATTTTTTTTTTAAATGGGGAGAAAACATTTCATGCAAATATTTAAAATTTAATGGTCTTAATATTTCATGAAGCCATACAGATCTTTAAAAATGTGTGATAAGTATACGGGGAAGGGAATGAAGAGACTAAGTCTGAAGGGAATGTAAGCAATTAAAATGAAATCCAGATTCACAAGTTACAGAAGAAATGCAAAACAAAGCAATGGCAACATTTATTTTTAAACGTTGAGGTACACGGTGCTGACCAGGTGCGCTGAACAAAACCCTCACCGACTCATGATGGGCTATCATTAGTGCTGTTTCTTGGAGATCAGCTGGGAAGTACGAATCAAAGGCTTATATATTGTGACCCAAGAATGCCCTTCCTGCCTGTTTTTGATTAGGAAATTGAAATCCAGGTAAACTTTTATGAATAAAGCTAAAATTACTAACAAAAGGTATCTATAAGTTGGAGTATTACGTAGTCTTCATGGAAACTTTCTAAAGACCTAGAAAAATTCTTTCTGTAACTACAAAGTGAAAAATCTAGTTATAAAATTATTTCTAAATTACCACCTCATTATGTAAAAGGTAATTCAGAGACACTTAACTAGCATTTTATGTAACTTCGCTCTCAGAATTTGTTTGCTTACCTGTATTTTTCTTCTGTTTCCAACATGTCTATCTTAAGGAGAGTTTGCTTTGACCAACTGTAAAATCCAAACAACAGCATAAAATACCTGTGCTCCTCCTGTCTGAACATACTACAGGCTTTAAAATCCTCCCATGTTACTTTGGTTCTTCTGTTCCTGTGAGTGTGAAAAGGAAAACATTGCTTCCTCCACCTGGAATTAAGGGACATGTGTTCATGGGGACACAATGACATTGAGCGCCTCCACCAAGGACATCAAGCTAGACAAGGTGGGAGGACCCAACACTTGCTTCTTGGTTTCTAGTTGAATGTTCTCTCCACCCAGCGAAAGAGATTCTTTTCTTTTGTACAGAGTGTCATTTATTGCTTGGAGAGGTCAGTGTAGATTATTTTGGGTTTGGTGGATTATCGGAAGCCCCTGTCTGGGTTCCAGGTAAACACTCCTGAGTTGTTCTCAGACAGCTGCCAGTAGCCGTGCTGGGCTAGGGTTTTCTGTGATGTTAATATAGAGAAGTGGAGTCCACCCCCAGGACGAGGCCTGCATATAAATGCAGAACAAGGGTCTGGGTGGGGACCCACGCTGGAACCCATTGGAAAGCCATGTGGTGGTGAATCTGGAGGAAAGTAACCTAGTGCAGGTCAGGAACCTTTCTGTCCCCTCGACCTAAGCATCTGCGTGCTCTCTTCTCTCTGAAATTGGGGGACACTCCTCTTCATCTGGATTCTGGAATGACATGGGAATTAATCATGCTTCTTTACCTAAAGATCCCTCTTCAAAACAAAAACACCTGGGCACACAGTTAAATATAAACTTATGAAAGCAATTGTTTCCTCTTGGTCTTTGGTCTAATGAGTACTGTACTTGTCCTCTGGGACTACTAGCCCTCGTGTAATAGATTAATTTGGGGGAAATCCAACTATAACCACTATTGTTATATGATCAAATTAGAGAAAAATGCTCTGAGAATATTTTTTTTAAATGCCTTATTTTATAAAATAAGAAAAAATACAAATATAAATACCCAGCAAAATTCTAAATTTGGTCAGTCTTTATTACTTTTTAAATTCTTCTATATTTCTTGATTTTTTGAGAGAGAGAGATTGAGATTGAGATTGATTTGATTCTTGTATGTGCCCTGACCGAGGATGGAATCTGCAACCTTGGCCCATTGGGACAAAGCTGTAACTAACTAAGCCACCCGGCAAGGGCCTCATTACTGTCACTTGAAAAGACTTTAAAACTGTTAGTGTCTCAGCCATACTTCTTTGGAAACTCTAAGGAAAATCCTTCTTTCACAGAAGGGGTAGGGGTATAGAACCTCAGTGACTGGGCCCTGATAGACCGCTCCCCATTCTGAAAACAGAATACATTTCACTTGTCTAGGAACTTGTCTTCTTTCCATGTGGCCTTCCCTGCCTTCCCTGCCCCAGTGCAAGGCTGGCTCCACCCGGAGGTCCCCTGATGATCCCTTTGTCAAATCTTAGTCCTTAACTAAGCATCTCACTTACCGCAGCCATTTTTAACTAGCGCAGTTACTTGCACACACAGCAGGTTTTCCCACTGATCATGAATTCTCTGGTGGTATGGACACCATTGGAGGGTCTTTGTCACTGGGACTGTAACAAGCACTCAAAAATGTTTACTCAGTCGAAATGAATGAAATGTCCCAGTAGCTTACTTATATTCTGCTGCGGTTTTTCTCATGTAGTATGGGAATAAGTGAATGTAATTAATACATCATTATATAATGTTAATGTTAAGTGAAAGTATTTCACAATATGGATATCAACATGAACAATTTTTTTTCTGGATCTAAAAGTGACTTGCAGTGGAAATGGATTCAGATTGGGCATTTCAAGTTGAACTGAACATCTTCAGTCTTCACTAGCAAATGGAGCAAGATAATTTTTGATTTTTCCCAAGTGTCCGAAGACATCAACAAAGAACATCAATAATGTTTAAGGCACACACAGCGTTAGCCTGTACAGCTAAAGGATTTTGACCAGATAATGGTGCTCAGTACCGGGGCCTTGGAATCACCTGGAAGCTCTACAAGATACTCCTGCTTGGGACCCACCCGGTTGGTCAGAGGTGTGGTGGGGTTTTTAAAGGATCCCAAGGGGAGTCTCGAGTGCAGGTTGGTAACTTCTGCTTCATGGCCAAATAGCTTCCAAATGCCATACCTACCAAATCTGGAAACAAAGTGTAACCTGTTGCCAATATCCAATAGGTACCGCAACAAAAGGCAAGTTCACAGCATATCCAGTGATGATTTTTAACCCTCAGTCAGTGAGCTGTACCTTCTTATGGTGCGCAGCTGTTTCATCTCATGCTCATAAATAAATCACAATACAAAAAAAAAAAAAAAAAAAACTTGAGGAACAAAGAATTTGCATCAGAACACAATTAAGTTTTCCCACAAAATCCAGATATGCCTTTTGCTCAGACTAGCAGCAAGCTGTGATTCCCACGTGAAAGGTATCAATCTGCTTCCTCTTTGTGTCAATCACTTGGGCCATGCAGGGTCCTGGTATGACGGGTCTTGACCCTCCTCCTGGACATGCGCCAAAAGACACTAGTAATTTGACTGGTGTAATTATTTAGACTGTTTCTAATAAGCCTAAAAATGTGATGTTAACATTTTTCACATGTTTGTAGGCCTCTGGCCTTCAAGTAATCCTCAGCAAGACATTGTACACTTTTCTTCAGTTATATTGGAAGAAAATACATTCTTAAATAGGTGAGCTTTCATCGTTGCTTTCTATTAGAAACTTCCTTGCCTATAGGGCCATGTGCCCTGTTATTCCTTTAGCATTTTGGTATTTTCCCACAATAAGCCAAGCTTTTGACAGATAAAAACTCAACAGAAATTTACTGAGCATCTGCTATGTGCTAGGTGCAGAGAATTAAAAAAAAAAAAAAAGGCCCAAGTTGAAGTTCTTGAGATGAGGTGATAAAAACAAATGGACATTTTGTGTGATTAGTTGAGATGTATGGTTTTGTTTACAGCTTTTATGGGTTAGCCAGTTTTCTGACTTTGGATATCTATTATTGTACAGACTGGGAAACTGAGGCACAAAGCTTAAATGGTGGCTGCACAGCAGAGCTGATAGCTACCCGAAGAAAAATGGGCTCTAGAGTCTCTATTTTTTAACCACTGTGATCGCCTGGTCTAGAGTCTGAGTTGATTGCTTGATTTAAACAGGGAAGAATATCCAATAACGGCTTGAAGAAGTAGGAACATGTGGAGAATTCACGTGTTCCAACTCAGCAGTATGCAAAGAATCCTGTGTCTTTTGCCTGAGCCAATGAATCTTTGTGAAGCTTTTCAGGATCAATTTTCCCAGACCAAAGATCCAGGGAGAGTGAAATAACCTGATGTTTAAGAAGTGATTCCATAGAGGCAATGCCTCATCTAGAACCGTCTTCAGGGTTGGTCTCCATGCCTGACCCAGAGGCCTGTGCCTGGGTAATCACACGGGTCCAGATCCGTAGCCAACAGCAAGCCACATGAAGCAAAGCCCCACGTTATTAGACTTCCTTCTTTGCCATTGGATGCAATCAGTTTCAAAAACATTTTATTGAGTGGAAACTGGGTGATGGGTAATGTTCGGTGTCAACTTGAATGGGCCACAGGTTGCCCGGATCAAACACGCTGTCTGGCTGTGTCTGGAAGGTGTTTTCCGAGGATGAGCCTGGGTCGGTCCACTGGGTCAGTGGACTTGGTGCAGATCACCCGTCCCCATGTGGGTGGGCATCACCCATCTGTTGAGGGTCTAAGTAAGTAGAGTTAGAGTTGGAGGGAGGAAGCATTTGCCCCCTTTCCATGCTTGAGTGGGACATCTCATCTCACTTTCTCCTGCCCTTGGACTGGGATCTAATCACTGGTTCACCTGATGCTCAGGCCTTGAACTTGGACCTAATGGCACCACTCATGTTCCCTGGTTTCCACCTTCAAGACGGCCTTCATAATTACATGAGTCAGTTTCTCTTAGTAGATTGTGTTTACTGTCCCACTGGTTCTGTTCACGGAGGCCCTTGACTAATACGCTGGGTGGACAATGGAAAACAGAAAAGGACCCTCCGCCCCCTGGCTGTGTCCTGGGGTACACGGGCAGGTACATGGGCGAGTGCACCATGGCGAAGGCAGCAGGCACTCTGGGGAGGAAGGCTCAGGGCTGAGCGGAAAGCATCTGGCAGGGAGAGGCGGCCAAAGGTGATTTTCTTCTTCTGTCCAGTTGACAGAATGGGTATCCTATGGAGATGCACAGTCAAAAAAGGCAGATGAAGTTGCCATCTTCCTCATATCCTTTTGCAAAATCCTTTCAAGGAGTTAAATTACGAAATACATATGTATCTAGTTTATTTTGGTTTATAGCCTGGCTTGTCTACTTCCTAGCCATGTTGTTTTTAGCATGTGACTTACTCAACATACCCATGACTCAGTTTTTTCTTCTCTCAAATGGAGCTAATGATGATCTCTAAATTATAGATATATCATGGGGATTAAATTGGAAAAAAGTAAAGCTTTTAAGTATAGCACCTGACAAGGAAAGTAATTTTTATTGTTTTATAATTATTGTGGTCAAATGGACAGGCTTGTGAGTATATAAACACACACATTATTATGGAAAATAAACCAGATAATGGCCTTTTCTCTGAGGAGTCTGAAGGAGGTGTAGGATTTCTACAGTATGATTCCAAAGTAGGGGGGAAAAAAAGGCAGGGTGGGGACTTAGGCTGAAAATTGCCATTCTAGTCAACTTTGCTCTTCAACATCACCACCCCTTTTTATTTCCTCTGCTGAAACCTCCCAGGTGGGATTTCCGCAGGGTGACCATTTACATTCAAAAAGGTATCTTTGGGCCTGAAACAAAAAATGCAAAATTGCAGACGGTTGAGGCAGTTGTCCCCAGCCAGTGACGGAGACATTGGAAACACATTTGCCTTCGTATTTCAAGTTCTGCTTTCAGCACGTCCCAGAGGCAATGAAATATTCTTGCCCGTTGAGTTTGAGTATTTCACATTTATCTATAGAAGTGAGTGAGGGCACCTAATCGCACCTCAGCCTTTCACGTGACTTTATCTTCTTGAGTGACAGGGCGTTGCTTTCTTAGGCAGGCACTTTCCATTTAGTAAGTCAGTAATTAGAGGCACTGCTGCCAGCTGTGAAATTCCTAACTTGTAAAAATTTGTTGCTTTTAGAGACAGAGGAAGGAAGGGAGAGGGTGGGGGGGGGGCTCAATTTGTTGTTCCATTTATTGCTGTATTGCTGTATTCATTGGTTGCTTCCTGTATGTGCCCCGAGTGGGGATCGAACCTGGAACCTTGGTGCATGCTCCAACTAGTGAGCTACTCAGCCAGGGTCCTACCAGACTTTCCATAACAACATAGTGGAGGCTGTTGTGGTCCTCCAAGGTGTCTGTCTGATAGCTGTAACTGAGCCTCTCAGGTGTGTGCACACCTGGGGTGGAGGCCCAGGCTTTCGTGTCCTCTCTTTCCATTCCCATTAGCCAGGACAGCGAGGATGTGTCCAGAGAACGTGGGAAAAGGGGAAATACAAAACGTCTTACCCTTTGTGCGCTTTGATTCTGCCCTGGACTTGAGCCTCTACTTCATTCAGTGACCATCACCTCGCCGGAGATGAGTGAAGATATCTCAGCCCGCCATTGTGGAAATTCTGCCTGCACAAAGGGATGTGCTTTGCTTCTCAAAAATCTTTTTTTGCAAGTAATTTATCATTTTTTCCCCCCAGGGGGGAAAAACCTTCAAAAGAAACAAAGAAAAGGTGAAGGGGGCTAACAGCAGCATGCTAATTAGCAAATGCACCCCAGTCACTTCGCATTTGCCGACTGAGACACATTATGTTTTATGTCTTTGTTCCTGGGCGAGGACTTCCAGCAGATAATGATTCACTCTCCGACCAGCTTTATCAAGGAGACACTATGTTTTAGAAACTATAAAAGATCATTTAGAGCAGTAACAAATTACTGCTTTTAATAAAATGTTCTTTGTTCACTCAATAGGATACTGTAAAAAAAAAAAAAGTCTATAGAGAAGTAGTCTATAGAAAAGGAACGTTTTTATCTTTGAGAAAATAATACCAGGAACATGATAATGTGGTAGTGACTTCATGGTACAAAACGGGGGTAAAAAGGCTCAGTCTCTGACATCTGTCTCTCTAGCTTTGCCTTCAACCTGTCTGATCATTCCTTTCTGGTCTTCACAGCCTCCTTTTTCTCCAGGACCCACTGATCAGATGTTGGGTTCCACAAAGATCAGCATTTGGCCATTTGCTCTTCCCACTCTTTCTTCCCACCCTCCCCACGGTGGTCTACCTTGTAGGCCATTATTTCAGAGCCCACTCACACATTAGAATAATTGTCCAGGGGGCATTGCAGCCATGCAGACCCTGGCCCCACACCTGACCTGCTGTGGAAGAACCACTAGGGGCTGAGCGAAGGAAGCTGCTGCCACAGCTTTTCTAGGTGATGCTACATCCCGGAACCTAGGCGGTAACCCACTCGTGTCACGTAAGCTGCCAAAGGCCGGGAAGATTTGTACTTGGAGCTCTGACTCCTCCCTTCAGTGGCAGGCATGGCCACCTAACACCCTTCTAGACATTTACGCTGGTATTTCTCAGACTCAGTGCGTGCAACGCGCCCCAAAGCAGTGCCTCTGGTGCATTCATTGGGCGACCCCCACCTGGCCGAGAATACCTAGACACTGGTCCCTCCCTCATCTTCTACATTTAGTCATAAATGTAGAGTAAGATGGGCCCCTTGCTCTATTCCTCTCTCCTGTCCCAGTCAATGGTTTCCTTACACCTTGTTTGGATGGAGGGAACAATGACCAAGTTCAGAGCAAATTACCTGCTAATTCCGGTTTAGGCTGCCGCCTCTCACAGCTGGGAGTTCTAGTCTCTCGCCGACCCTGCACCTGACTCCTGGGACACGGGGCCCTGTTGCCCCCAAAGGGCTGGAAGACCATCCAAACTCCTTAGGTCTGCCCTCATCACGGCCCCCAGGTCCTCCCCGCCCGGGAACCTCCTCTTTTCTCACTTCCAGGGACACCCTTCAGGTTTCCACGGCTCACAGTGGACCTCTGTGGCCAGCCCCCCAACTCTGCTAGGGATAGGTACAAGGAATTCATGGAATTTAGAAATCTTTTATTTGCTTGACAAAGCTAGGCTTTTAAGATCATGCACTTTAAAAAAAAAAAAAAAAAAAAAGCTAGTGTGAAATCCAAGCTCTGCAATGACTTCTTTGTGCTCCGTGGCCCCGGGCCCCTGCATGCCTCAGGAACAGTGGCTGTCATTGAGCCGGCGGGTGAGGAACTTGAGGGCCATGTGATTGACAGGGAGGAGAAGTACATTGTTTTCAGCATCGCCCCCCCACTGCCCCTCACCACCCACCCCAGACCTTTGCACCTTTGAAAAGCACACTTGTTCTCAGGAAAGGGCTCTGCGCCCCCTTCCCACCCCTGGCTTTGTGGGCGCCCCACCCAGGCTGAGCGGGCTCCATCTTGAGTGATTCAGGACAGACGTACAGTACCTGAAATGGACAGTGGGACCTTGTCACCCAGAGGAGACAGAATTAGGGGCCCAGGTAACATTCTTACGACCTGTGTTCAAGGGATACTCATCACGCGTGTCTGTGTGTGTGCAACTTGCCCTCACTCCTAAGAAATTTTCTCCCCAGGTTGACTGGAACTGGGAGAGAGATGTCAACATTGGGCCTGGGAAGAGGGGAAAGCAAAGAAGTGGATGGTGGAGGTGAAGTTAGATGGCTTTTGTTTTTGTTTCATTCCATCTTGGTTTACAAAGAAGCTTGAGGGGAAAGAAGGTGAAGAAGGGAAAAGTTTGGAGTTTTATACTGACCGTCTCTTACGGACGGAGGTGAGGCATCCTCACCTGCAAAGTAACCTGTCACTGAGTTACCATGAGTAGAACTGAGTCTATGCAGTTTTATATTTTTTGTTCTCTCTCTCTCTCTCTCTTTCTCTCTCTCTCACTGTCTCACACACATGTATGAAGTTGGGAGAGTAAAACTTAAAAATACATTGCACAGTTAGACACAAGGCAAATACAGTTTATCAACATTCTGTAAAAAGAAAACAAATGAAGTAAGGTTTGGTACATATTTCAAGCAATTATGATAAAAGGATATACTTTAAAATTTTTATTTATTTATTATTTTTAGAGAGAGGGGAAGGGAAAGAGGCAGAGAGGGAGAGAGACATCAATGTATTTGTCTTTCACCTGCCTCCAACCACGGGCCTGGCTTGCACCCTGGTTATGTGCCCTGGCTGGGGATCAAACCAGCGACCTTTAGGTTCGCAGGCCAGCACCTTATCCACTGTGCCACAAGCCAGGGCTAAAAGGATATTTTTTATTGTAACTATATTTGTTTCAAAAGATTTACATGCTAGTCGAGAGAGTACATGTCATATACTGCCCTGGTACTTCTCCCCCTTTCACTTTTTGGTAATACATTTTTTTTTCCTTTTTCATGCTTTTATTTATTAATTTTGCCTTCCCATTTAGAAATTTTTATTTTTGAGTTACTTTTGACGTATAGTATCATTAGCTCAGGTGAGCACCCCGATATTACATGTGTACAACTTACTCCGCAGCCATCCTGGTGAATCTCATATCCACCTGATGCCTCATGCAGCTGTGTCTCCTCAGGTCTGCACGGTCCTTGTCAGACTGTGTCATGTGCAAGGGGCAAAGCTCCCAGCACAAGCTCATTAAAAATGAACTATTTTATTCACTGGGGATCCACATATGAAGAACTTGGAAACAGTTTTCAAATCCTCTTTCCTCAACGATCCACGTACCTTAGACCCCAGTTACCCAAGTATCGCTTTTCCCTAAAATGCACTTCGTTCTTTTCACCTTCTGCATCCAACATAACTCTGCTTCCTGTCTTCCTCCTTCTGCAACTCTCATTACTCGATAGCGTCTAGTGCTAGGTGCTTTCCTCTTTCCCCCAGAGCTTTTGGTTCTTTGCCTTCCTCAGTCTATAGATTTTACATCATAAAAATCCAGAGAATAGAACATGATGTTCTGTGTCATATCTGTCTTTATCTAGGTCCCCATTGCACCCCGGAGCCTGGGACACAGAATACCTTGTCCATGGGTCTTTGACCATGGGAAAGACAGAGGGGACAGTGAGAGGGCATGGCTGGAATGAGAGGAAAGGAAAGCTGGCTTCCTCTAGGAATTCTTTTCAACTATCTTCGCTTGGAGACTTGACTAAAGAAATTTTAAATACCGTAAAATTTTGCCTTTTGGATTATTTGATAGAGAAGCAATTTTTAAGTCATTTTCACCCCATGGCCCACATAAACTAGTGAAATTTTGTGGCACACCAAAAAATATATTTTTTGTAAATAGGTATAATTTTGATTCTTTCAAAAAATTTAAATAAAATAAACCAAGGAGGAGGAGGAAAGGAATAAGAAAAGTAAATATCATCAAAGCAGAATACAGAAATGTAAGCCATTGATTAATAAATAGAAGGGCTTTAAAAACATAAAATCAATCCAAAAAACACTTAAATCACAGCTAAGCAAAAGGGTATGATGCTGATTTTTTTTTTTTTTTTTTTTTTTTGGAGGATCAAATAGTTAATTTAAGAAGGAGTTAAGATATAGAATAATCTGAAAAGCCTAAAAGCTATAAACAATATTAAAACTATTTTTAAACATTACCTCTCATGTCCTGTGCCCAATTCCATTTTAGTTAGCACTGAATTAAACTCAGCTCGGGTCTCATAAACTGTATTATATTACTTATTGACAGTTCTTTCAAAAAAGAAGGGAGGAAGGAGGGAAAAGAAAAAAGGAAGAAAGGAAGGAAGAAAAAGAAAACTTTGAATTTATAAGAAATGAAGGAAAAAATCCAATTGAACTAAAATTGCATTCTGGGTATTAGAAAACATGGTACAGGTTTCCCTCAGCTAGTCTAGTAGAATTTTTTTCCATTGTATTTTAAATCTCCCAGTGAGTGTCAGACTCCTAAAAGGATAGTATGCGTAGAAGGAAAAATGTAGAAAAACTGCAGGTTAGGGAGAAAACAGAATTTTAATTTATGGTTGCTAGGTTCTCTCATTAATCATGTCCTATTTAAAGAAGATAGTACTACTCTGGAGTTCAGAAGTCACACAGAAATTCTCCTGAAGCAAAAATGACAATTGAACCATTTTTACTTTTCTTGATTCAGAGAGGGAGAGATAGAGATACATTTGTTGTTTCACTGACTGATACATTCATTGATTGATTCTCTTGTAAGTGCCCTGATCAGGGATCAAACCTGCAACCTTGGTTTATTGGGTCAATGCAGCCCAGCCAGGGCTCTAGAATCTTCCTATCTGCCCTTTCACTGGTTAGTGTTTCAAAGATGAGGGGGGTGTGTACTTGGCTTTTCTTCAAGTTAACACAATGCTCAAGATGATTCTTGCTTTAGCAAATGTTTAAAGACATAATGTCAAAGACAGATTTTTTTCAACTAGAACCCTCCAGAAATGTCACTCTGTGTCTTGCCAAGGGAGATCCAACATTTTCTCTCCATAAACATCCACTGGGAACATTTTAAAGGGAGGCATTTTAAATAATGATGTTCGTAGCTTCTTGCTTTAATAAGTTTGACATAGAAGGAAAACGAATTTGGGTTACATTGCCTCCCAAAGCAACTTTTCTTTGTTGGCATGCATCACATTGGATGGTTAGAAAGTGAAAACATTAACATTATGTTGGGTGGAAATAGTTAAAAACAATTCCATGAACTCTCCGTATCAATCATACCTGAGAGATACTCATAAATCATAGGTTCCTTTAACTCCAGAAACTCCCCCAGTTCATTGTTATGCCTGCTTGTTTGTGGCAATTATGCTATGTTTATATTTACATAATAATTGGATTTTCTATTAAATTAAACAAAAACACCCTCAAAAGCGAGCGTCAGAGAACCATAAGTTAGCTATACAACCGAACAATGCAAATTCATTTGTAGTTAGAATGGAAACTTCATCTTGTTCAAACCAACGTAGATGTTGGGGGATAATTCTCTGCAGGGAATGTAAGATATACAGCCAGGCTCTCCAAGGTTCCAAGAGAGAGACACTCGAAGATTGCCTTTGGTAATAGGTGTTTATTGCAAGGCTACAGGAGGAGGTAATTTAGCAAGAAATGCTGTCTCGTAGCTCCTCTGTGTTTCGCTGCTTCAAAGATTCAAAGGTATGGCAGGCGTCACCAAGTGGGAAAATGGCTTAGTGGGGAAATAGCTAGCTTAGTGCCTTTCGGACTAGAAACTAAGCTCAAGCGATCTGCTTTCTCTCCCTTTACCTGATATGTTTCCTTCCCCAAATAACGGACTTGATGGATAGCTTTGTCACCATCTGGAAGGGAGCACCCGTTGTCAGGAAGTTCAGACCCAGTCAGCTGGGGGTGCTTGCCCCTGTGCTGGTTGCTGGGTAGAAGGTGGATGTCCCTTGACACACGGAGTTCAAGAGGAAGCGACCCATTCAGTGAAGGTCTGGCTTGAGCTCCTCGTGGGAGCTAGCGGTGACCATGGCCGAAGCGGCTCTCCTGGAGCTCACGGTGTCACCTGAAGCTAGTTTCTAAAGCCAAACAAGTAAACAACGGAGCAAACAGACAGATGAGCAACCCCTGGCTTAGGTGGGTGAAGGGAACCAGTGTACGGAATTGCAAGGCTGTATAATTTAATGCTCAGCTTCCACAAGAACGAAGACACCTGTGTGAAAAGAAGGAAAATGTGGCATACCCAGCAGAAAACAAGACCATGGAAATTTCTTTCAAGGAGGCCCAGCTGGTGGACTTAGCAGACAGACACTTCAAAGCAATTATTATAAATGTGTTCAAAGAAACTCATGCTTCAATAATTTACAGAAGGTCTGATGACAATAGCTTAGCAAATATCGTATATCAATAAAGATACAGAAACGATAAAAAAAATCGAATGGATACTCCAGGATGAAAGTATGATAACCAAAATTAATTTTTGGAAGGCAACATTACTCTCATACCAAAATCAAAGACATCACAAGAAAAGAATTTATAGAGCAATATTTCTTATGAATATAGATACAGAATCTTATATATGAATATATATATAGCTATAAATATGTGTATATGTATGACATGCGTATTCATACATAACCACATTTAACCCAATAAAGCACCTTTTGAAGGCATTTTTGTAGAATTTTATTACTTTAAATAAAATATTTATTATTGTAGATTTTTTGGTTTCTAAAATATTTTTTAGTTTTTGGTAGAAATTTATTTTTTTTTAATTTTAAAGATTTTATTCACTATTTTTAGAGAGAAGGGTAGGGAGGTAGGAAGAAAGGGAGAGAAGCATCAATGCATGGTTGCCTTTCACCTGCCTCCAGCCACAGACCTGGCTGGAGACCTGGCTTGCAACCTGGTTATGCACCCTGGTTGGGAATCGAACCAGCGACCTCTGGGTTCGTAGGCTGGTGCCTTATCCACTGTGCCACCAGCCAGAACCTTGTTTATTGATTTTTAAGAGAGAGGGAGGAGAGAGCCTCATTGATGTGAACAAGAAACATAGATTAGTTGCCTCTGGTAGAAACTCCAACCGTCAATTGACCTGCAGCCTAGGCATATGCCCTTAGTGGGAATCAAACCTGCAACCTTTCGGTGCACGGATGACACTTCAATCTACCTGGCCACCAGCTAGGCCAGACCTTTCCCTTGAACACGATTGAAGACATGCTATGGTGGTTTTTAGTCCTGACAGTGGGCCAGGCACATCCCATCCACACCTGGACCCTGCCATCTCCTTTCCACCTGAGCAAATGATGGAACTTCAATGAGCCTGATTTGGCTTATCTTTAAAATAGGAATCAAACCTCATTCACAGGAATGCTGTGGAGCCTAAACACAGTGGTCCATGTCAAGTGCTGGGCACAATGCCTTGGATAGTGGAAGCAATTCCCAGATCCTGTTTTCATTTTCCCTGCAGAACTTCCTGGACTCAGGTTCCTCCCTCTTTAAATCCTTCTCTGTTTCATACAATCCGATCTTCCAGACCCTTGTTTCTTCTCACATAGGTCTCCTAAATACTACAAACTGACCCAATATATGACAGCTCTGTACATTTAGTGAGTTAGCCCACCCACGCAAAATAATACATGAATAAAAGGAAGTGGAATCAGTTACAGAAATTCTCACATATCTGTTGGTGGGTTCAATGTTTTATTAGATCTAATAACAAACTCTAAAATCATCATAAAACAGGAGGGTGTCTACGTCCCAGGTAAATAACTGTTATGAGCATAGGTTGCAATATATTGAGTTTGTCCATCTGGAAATGCCTCCAGGATGCTGCAGTGATGTAAAAGTGAGGGGACAGCATCAGGGTGGGACGGACAGATAGAGTGGGAACTGTGGTCTGCTCCCCAGAATCCAGATGCTGGCTGAGATCAAACTGTGGTTGATGGTCTATAGTAAAACTTAAAAATCAGGGAATCCCTTAGATGAATATTTGTATCATGCTGTTTCATTCTGATTCAATTACTACAAGTGCTGAATGTGTTTAGCCTAATACTCTTCATAGTGAAGGCAAAATGATCTGTCACTTCCTCTTTCCTGAAGACAAGTGGAATGGAAGACTCTTCAGCCCCTCCCTGGGTATTAAACATGCCTGCACAGGAAAGACCAGACAGCAATTCACCCGCGGCTTCAGGAAGCTGGTTGGCACACCACGGACAAGTCCTAAAGGTCTCCTACCCCCGTACTAAAAATCTTCCCAGCCCAGACTTCATCTTGGGCAACATCTCCTTCTGGGCTGAGAAACTTGTGTTCATATAAAAATGCTATTTCCAGTTTCACAGAATGTATTTCTTGTGATTCAAAGTTGTTTTTGGAAATCATGCTTTTTTTTTTTTTTTTTAATTTCTCTTTGAATCTATTTACATTTCAGTGTCTCTGCCTATTTTTTTCTTGCATTATCTCAGCCAAATTTTGAGAGAGAGAGAGAGAGAGGGAGAGAAGCATTTAGTAAGTTGCTAAAATGCACTTTAGGAGATTATTGCTAACAGAACAAGTGAGAAGCCACTGTTGTTTGATTCACAGGTAACAAACAGGTCTGAAGATGACTCCTCCCTGCAAGGGAGCTATTGAATTTCTAGAGCAATTCTTGATTGAAAGATTGAGAATGCTGAGTTCACCAAAGAACTGTGAAGGGTCCCTTCTTCCCTTGGGGCATTGAGAGAAGTACTCTAATGCACAGTCTTATTAAGGCCTCAAGGACGGTATTTCCGTTGGCATTGGACCTCGAGTTCGTATTTGTGTGCCACCATTCAGATGTTTATTTAGTTTGGTAATTCTAGGGGGTTTCAGGTTAAGGACATTTCTTTCTGGGAAGATATTTATGTTTAATATGCATCGTTACGTGCCCTTCATAAATGATCTGAAGCACATTTAGGAAACAATATTTAAAGTTGTGCTCCATATGTTTTACACTCTGTATGAAGCCAAATAGCCAGAAAAAACATCAGCATTACTACTTCAGTACTGTAATATGGTAAGCACTACTTTAAATTCATCAACCTGGAAACATGTCAGTAAATACAGGGTTTTAGAAAATAGAGAGCATTTTGTAAATACAACTTTAATATCAGTCTGAAACCCTTTTTATCACTCATGTGGGATACATTTTACCAAATAGATTCCCATATAATCATTGAGCTACTGAAATTTTCTATTTTCTTAATAAATTATACATAATCAATACTATGTATTAAAATAAAACCGCTGTACTAGCAGCTGGCATATATTTTACGTAAGTTATTTTTAAAGATTATTTAAATTACTCATTTGATGGGAGGGAGACAGGAGAAACAAATGAAAATGTTTCTTTTATTTTTGCTCTTTCTTTGAACTGAGAACAAAAATGTTAAGGAAACCAAAAATAGAGCAAAAAGGGGATGGATGGAATACAACAACAATAAAATTAAAAAAAAAAACAGAAAACCAAAAACAGCTTCTTTAAAAAGTTTGAGCACAGAGCTCTGTAAACAATGTAAATTATCTTCTCTGGGTGACTGTCCCTTAAATGGTGGATTCCGGACGTGGTTACAGAAACACCACAGCTTACACGTTATTATTTTCTAAAAAGCAGTCTAAGAAGAAATCAAGGGAAAAAGTACAACACAAAAGTTACCAAGAAAAAAAAGAAAAAGAATCATGGCCACATCTCTCCAAATGTATTGATATTCATCGGACCGATAATAATAAAAAATGGCATTACACGCTTAGTTCCAGAAATTCTCCATTTCCATTATTGCTGGAAAAACCATCTAAAAAGCACTTGAAGTTGATGATGTATGTTGTTTGCTCTCTTGAAAAACATCCTCTCCAAATAGGGGGAAAGGTTAGAAATGATTTGTACTGCATTGATCAATTTATCCGAGTTGTCTTTCGACAGATTGTATTAATGGAACTTCATTTTCTTTTATTCAGGTGACGGCCAATTTTTGTTGTCTCTTAAAATGATCAATGATCGTGTCTCGCCATCTTTTCACAAAACAAGATGATTTTCCCCTTAAACTTAAAAAAAAAAAAAAAAAAAAGACTTTATTATTTGGTTGTAATAGATTTCTGTCCCCCTTTCTTGCATTCCACCCCCTGTTGAGAGGTTTCGAATGCCTGCCTATTCTTTTATATTTCTTTGTAGTTTTGACTTCAATGCCTTGGATTTTGCTTTTTCTTTTCTCCTCATTCTGGGCATTGCATGCAACTGCCGCTGCTGGCCTCTTTCCGCTGCGCTGGTGGTGCTCACCGTGGCAGTGTGAAAACACAAGCAAAACAAGCAACCTGTTTTGACTGGGGCGCATGGAGACACATCTTTCTTAGTCCTTAAAAATGAAGGCTGGCTGCTCTGACCTAGGCCAGGTGGGAAGAGCTGATTCTCTCCCTGTGCCGGAGGGGAGAGGAACGGGCAGCCCTCATTGGCCATTGCTTGACATTTAAAGCCTGTTTCTATCCATGTAAATGCATCTTTCTGACTGATGGAAACCTTCTTTGTTTGGTTGCTCCTTTGGTTTGTTTTTACTTCAAGGGGAAAGAAAAGGCCAAGATAATATAAGCCAATCTATCCACCTGTCTCTTACTCGTAATTCCTGCTGATCCCTTGATCCTTCTACCCCTCTCCTGCTCCCTCGTAATTATCCCCACCACCCCATCTTGGCCTACCATGCACCCAGCCTTCTAATGTTGCATGGAGCAGCTGCACCTCTAGAGAATCCATATATTCAGTAGGGAGTTTTTCTAGATATTGGACAGCAGTGGAAGCTGTGTGATATGGACTGACTTCTCCCAGCCCCTCCAAAAAACAACAATAGCAGACACTTGGTAAGAAATTCCAGCACTTTGTGTGTAGATGGCATGGGGGGTGTGATGCCTATTATCTTGGGGTTCACAGCCCAGTGCCAATCCACTGAGCCACACCAGCCAACACTGTACGTTTCTTTTCCTTATTCTGATAGATCCAAAGCATCGCTGAAACATATTCCGAGGGGAAAGCAAAGAAAAGCCGTATTGGTGCATCTATGCGTACATGACTTTGCACAGTCCTTGTAGCAAAACAAAGTAAAATTCTGATTCCCCAAATAACGGATCCCTTCCTAACCCAGGCTGGCAGGGCAGCGAGTCAGCCGTGACTGGCTTAGGATCAGTGGCAAGCCACCCTCCCCCGCCAGCACCCGCCTCACCGGGCCAGTGGGCTTCCCACGAGGAGGGCAAGGGTGGGGACTCATTTCCTTCTTCCTGGTGACTCTCATCCTTACCACCCACCTCACCCATCCTTTAAAGAAAGGCCAAATTTTAATCTTAGTATTTGATATCTTTGCGGATCAGGAGAACAGCCATTATTTATGGCACAATGTGCTGATGGCCATGCAGCTAATCAGGTTCTCTGATCTTTCTGATCTTCCTGAAACTCGGAGAGGAAAATACTACACTGCCCATCTGAGCAGATCCTTGGGAGGTCTCAACAGGAGGAATCTCTGCTTAAATCATAAGGTGCACTGGGATGATCACCTAGTATGTTATATAATGTGTAATCCGTGAGGTGCGCCCCTGGAACTAATGTAATAATGTATGCCAAATGTACTTGAAAAATAAATGTTTTATTTAAAACGACTGATTATCAAAAGTTCAGACTGCATCATGTAAGTCAGAAAAGTAATGAAAACAGAAGTGCAAGTTAAAAAAATTAAAATAGATACATCCGGCTCCTCTGCCTGTCACCTCTCTCTGTCCCTCCAGCACGTTGCTGGTTCCGGGGCTTCATTCTGGTTCAGAAGGTGCCTGTGGGCCAGGGACTCGGTCAGGCTCATTAGTTTCTGTCATGTCTCAGAGACAGAACTCATCTCTGGTACCTCCAAAGCTCTTCAAATAAGGATATGGAAGATAGGGAATTTTTATTTACACTTTCAAGTTCACAGTTCCCAAACCTCTTTTTGAGAAAAGTAAGAAGAATATCAGGTTTAATGTGGAAAAATAAGAGTACACGCCCCCCCCCCGCCCCAGCCTGTACACATGCACACACACATATACACATACATACATACAAAGCCATATGGCCTTTTCCTTAACATCATGGAAAATGACATTCTTGTAACGTATTCTTACAAATTACCAGGAAATAAAGGTGCACGAGTAACGTTCCAATTCATCATGCAGACCATGAGCACCTTTAACTATGGGAGTAAGCAGATGTTATCAGTTGGAATCTTTTTCTGAGCATGGCTGTGCGAACACCAACTTGATATACAAATTCGCCCGTAGTATTTCCTAGCCATTTATTCATAAAGAAACTCATGCGTTTGAATGTTGCATAGCTTGTCCTGTGGTGGAGAGACTTGGGAGAGATAAAGTCTTCATGGTGCCTCTCTTTCATAACATTAATATTTTCAAGGAAATGAAAAGAAAAATGGGAACCGCTTCAGGATTATTCAACAAAGCAGATATGTTGCAAAAGCATAAAGGAAACTGACCTAATACAATGCTGATGAATTCCAGCAGCCCCGATGCAAACAAAGCTCAGCAGCATCTGCCTTTTTCAGCTCCATCTAATCTCACCCGGCGCTGCTGTTCCCTTCTTTTCATCGATGATGATCAGCATCAGAGATTGTTAGGAACACGAGGCGGAAAGTCGAGACTCTGACCTAAGAATTTATTGACCTCAGCATTTATTCTCTAAATGTCGACTGAAATCCTACCCAGCGAGGGCACCAAATTAGGTGCTAGATTAAGGAGTGGCCTCTCTAGTTGCATAAATCTGAGGCTTCCCGCCAAAACTCAGCCACACCCACCAGTGAACTGATGAGATGCCCCTATTTTTAAATATCACAAACCATCCTGTCTCTTGAGTGAGGCCTAGTGCTCTGTGGACCATTGCCCTGAGCATAGGATGCCTAATACGAATAGCTTGTGTAATGATAGAAGAATTGGTGCATTTGCATCTATAATTATCTCATGAGATTTTGTATTCGAGTTGTAAGTTTCCATAGCATATTGTTGTGAAAATCTGTCTTCCCTTCCTGCTTTTTTGTTTTTCCTTCATCACTGTCGAGGATGTACATGGTGAGCAAGTAGTGCCATCCCAAGGAGGCAAGCAGACAGATGAAGCAACCCGAGTGTGGTGAATGCTACTATTTCTGAATAACAGAAAGTGATGACAATGCGAGATAAGGGTAAGAGACAGGAGAATGTCTCTCATCAAAGTTGCATTCTTGAGATTTCATAGGCCTGTTTTCACAAGCATTCTGTCGGTATTTCTTGCATGGCTACTGCGGTTTTATGTTCAAGAATCCAAGGGTTCTGATAAGAAGCAAAGCTTCCAAGAAGGCTGTGGCACTCAATGTCAGAATGGAGGGACAATGACCTGACACACGATAATATCACTTTCCAAGGGGAACTGGCTGGTCGGCAGGCTGCACTATGCGAAGCAACCTATTGATCCAAAGTTCTGATTTCTCAGGCCTCTTAAGGAGAACATGACCAAGACACGATAAAGTGCTAAAGCTAAAGGAAGACTTGCTGATGAGAAACAAATGATTCTGCCATTAGCATTGATTGCTAATTGATTAAAAAGAGAGTAAGTCCAAACCTATGCAATCAGTTCAGACAAGAGACACATTGACTTGCAGCTGCAAAGTGTCTGTTTTAATCTTGTTCTACGAGGTGTTTCCCAGGAACGTGTATTCCAGCCAGGAGCTGTGCACCCTTTGGCAGAAGGGGAGCTTTGCATAAAGAATCTAGACATGCAAAATACAGAATCGAGTTCCTACAGACATAGGGAGACCTGACCATTCTTTATTGTGCAACTATGTTAATTATTAGGTACACATCAAGCCATTTACCTAACTAGTTGCTTCTGTTGTACAAAAGATGTTTTCCTTCAGGAGAAAACGCTACTTTTTAAAAAAGGGATCTGGGGAGTAACCTAAATGTCCATCAATAAAGAAATGGTTAAACAGATTGTGGTCAAGAGAGAAAATGAAGTGACTATAAAGAGTGAGATGTTTCTATTCTTCCTGATACAGGAAGAATTATATCCCTGTTCGCTATAACTGAAAATGATTAAGTATAACGAATCCCCTTTCAGAAAAAGAAAAATAAACAATGCACATTTGTCTGTAAGTATAGAGAGCTATCTGTAAATACGTCTGAAGAAGCCAGGAGCACCTAACATAGTGGGGGTGAAGGTGCAGGGTAAGAATGGCTCTGGTGGACTGTAAGTTAACATGTTACAGTTTGTGTGTGTGTGTGTGTGTGTATGTATGTTTGCAGAAAAGTATGGTTAGTCATCCTTGGGTTAATTATATCATTGATTAATTTTAAATTTGGGTGTTTTGAAACAAAACCATAAATGAAAATTAACTGCTTTGAGCTCTACACTCATTTCTGATTTTAAGGGAAACTATTTCTGAGCATGAGATCCAGAAACGTTTTGAATCAATTCTGACGGCTGACGGGATGGCTTTTGGCTACTGCTCTCTTGTTGAATCGTATGTAAGGGCTCCTACATATCAAAGGGAATGGAGTCCACATGATGGTGATATCTTGGCACAGCGACAGATGGTTACTAGACTTAGTGCCATGCTCACATCATAAGGTATGTAAATGCCACTATGTTGTAAACATGAAACTAGTAAAATAATGTATGCAAGCTGTAGTTTAAAAAAAAAAGATGTTCTCAAGAGTTTAGAATTTTAAGTCAACTTGGATATACTGAGGTGAAGTCAGTAGAATTTAGAATTGTAGTCTATATATATGTATACACTATATATATATATATATATATATATATATATATATATATATATATATATATATTTGGATTGAAGGCAAAATGAGTCCCAGATAATACATGTTTGCCAGGTCATAATACTTTATCCTTGTCCTTCGGACCTGCACAGCTTCTGGCCCTGGGTAGCTACAACGGGTGTTTCAGTGAAAGTGACAGACAGCATTGACCTACTCCTTAATCCCCAGAGTGGCACATTCTCTAACTATCTTCTGTCCCTCTTACAATTGAACCACTTGACCTGGTCCCTAACTCTGGGTCATCTGTTGGTTCCTCCCCCTCCCCCAGCGAACACGCCTGGACTTAGCCCGGGCAGAGCTGGATTCAAGTGCATCTCGGCCGATTCCCAGGGCAGAGTGGAACCTGCTGTTGTCATGGGTCTGCCTTGCTGATTTGGAACTAGGACCCCTGAACCCGCCTTCTTGTCACAGTTTGAGTTCAGGTTGACTTAGAGAGGTTGCTGCGTGATCAGGGAGGTACCATGAAACAGTAGCTTGTGCCCAGGGGTGGACCAAGATAGGCTTATAGTTGTTGCTGGCGTAAGTGATACAATTAACACATGGTTGATCGGCAGTTTTATAGCAAAAGCTAATGCATGGGAACTCATTATCATCAACAACGTTTGGCCTTGAAAACGCGAGTTTTTCTGTGACAGTCAACAATGTGTTCATGAGAAAGAATACAAGAAGCAGCTGTGTCGTGTACTCATAACTATAGTGTTTTTGCCCCACCTTATCATCGCTGTCCTGCGACTCACCTCCTCCAGCTCCCACTGGATCTTACCTTCAGGCTCTGCAAGTCTTAGGTCAAGTTCATGGAACACTGTGTGGCCAAGGGCGTCAGCTCCTTGTGCATGTCACATGCCACCCAGGTTGCTGTGGTGAAGACTGGGACAGAGCCATCTGTCCTTGCTTTATGTCTGCACTTCATGTCCAGCTCTTTTTCCCAAACTGTGACTCTGCTGACCTGTGGGGTCTTAAGGCCACTGCCAGTTGCCACTGTTCTGGAAGGGCCCATCCCTGACATATTCTCCTTACCCTCTACCATTCCTCTTGGCTGTGCTTCCCTGAACCCTAAAAAGCACAGTGGCTAAAGCATTTGTATCAGGAAGGTCCAAAAGACAGAGGAGGGGTCCCGGGGGCTGGGGTGTGTCACTCCACCTTTTAAGGAGCATTTCCCCACCGAGTGCATGCGTGTTTGACCAGCTGAGGGGACAACAGAGAATCCCTCGTTGGAAATCATTCAGAACAGTTAGTTACCACCAGGCTCAGGCCCCTCAGCAAAATGTTCTGTTCTTTTTAAAAAGAATTTTACCTATTTATGTATTTAGAGGGGAAGAGAGGGGGAAATGAGAGGAAGAGAAACATCCATCTGAGGGAGAAACGCTGATCCCAAAACCCAGGCCTGTGCCCTGACCAGGAGTTGAACTGGCGACCTATTGGTTTATCAGTCAACACCCAACCCATCGCACCCTGCCAGCCAAGGCAGCACCATTTTCTTCAGCAGCCCCTCATGGGAAAGGAGTTTTATGTTCTCCCTCCTTTCTCTGATGGCAAAAGAACCTGAAACACAGATGTGTATATAGCATTCTTTGGTTTCCGTCGGTGGCTGGCAGTGGACAGTTTGCGCTTTCCTGACCTGGAATATAATGAGTGTCACAAAGTGAAAAGAACCTGGAGTTGCTTGAAATTTGGGGGGTGGGGGGGAACTCCCTTCAAGAAACCTAAGCTGGTTCCCCTCTGCTCCCAACTTGGAGTCAGCTGAGTGGTCCACACAGTCTGGTGTGCGGCCGCCCCCAACCCGGCCGCCCCCACCCCCCCATGCACGATGTCTGCTGTGGTGACGGCTGATTCGCACGGTCATTTGCACATCCCCGGTGCCAACCACAGACCTGGCAGACCAGGGGACTGTCAGCAACACCATCCGTTAACGGAGTCTGTGGGCACGACCAGGAGCTGCTGGAGAATGCTAGGTGGTAGAATTTCATTGGAGTAGCAACTGTTCCAAAGTAAGACGAAAAGGACCAATCGGTCAACGTGGATTTGGTGACACCTAAAAAATCGTGTGCCGGGTTTGATCAATGCTGCTTTCAATAGGGCCCATCGGCTGGTTGGGTATATGTAGGTTTGAGAGCACAAAGGTTCCAAGGGGTAGGATGGCCTGTCCCTAGGCTGAGACCCTTGTTACTTCAGGAAAATTGGATTGTTAAGCAGCAGCACACACAGATTGAACAGGGCGGAGCCGAGTGGGTCCAGAAGAAGCTAGGTGGGGCGTTTGGAGACAGACAGACTTCTTTTTATCCAGACCGAGTGTGGTAGAGCCCTGCCCCATCTCTTAGACATCTGCACCAGACACAGGAATTTATAAAGCATGTTCGCTTCCAGGCCTTGAGTTGGGGAGAAAAGCAAGTCTGGTCTCCATCGCCAGTTGGTTGTTGGCTTCCACCTTGAGTGTTGCCAGAGGGTATAGGATGTCACGGATTCTCACATGACCCGAGTGGGCGTTGTGATCTGACGGGCAGCAGTGGCTTCCTAACACCCCTTTGTGTCTCCTGAAAAACCTCAGGAGACATTTTATTAAGATTTCTTAATAAACATTTTATGAGGGTTAGAGAATAATCCCGGTGTGCGTTATAATTTGGAACAGGGTTCATACCTGCAAACCCCCATGTTTTCCCCTCTTTTACATTCATGATTGAATTCAGGTACTCCAGCACATTCATGATTCCTGTTTGTAGTCAGCTAACCCACACATCTAAACTGGGCGTTGAGTTGACTTACTTGCTTTTTACTGTTAAATAGATTGAATGCAGCATTACGCCCTTACAAACATTCATTTTAAAGCCAACTTGAAAGGGACCATGTTGAATTTAATTGATAATGAAAGTGATTGTACAGTATGGTTCAATACAATTTATTTTCAGTAAACTTTTTGGGGGGAAAATATCAGGTCAGATATAGCATTGGAGTAAGGGCCGTGATTACACAGCAGCGCTGGGTGGCCAGGACAGGAGGTGACAGCTGGTGGCTTCAAAACAGATTTTAGTACAGGATTTTCTGAACTTTTTTCTTTTCTTTTTTTTTAAAAGATTTTATACAGTATTTTTAGAGAGAAGGGCAGGGATGGAGGAAGAAAGGGAGAGAAACATCAATGTATGGTTGCTTTTCACCTGCCTCCAGCTATGGACCTGGCTGGAGACCTGGCTTTCAACCTGGTTATGTGCCTTGGCTGGGAATTGAACCAGCAACCTTTGGGTTCACAGGCTGATGCCTATCTACTGAGCTACCAGTCAGGGCCTTGAATGTTTTTTTTTTTAACTTATTTTTTTAAAGATTTTATTTATTATTTCCAGAGAGAGGGCAAGGGAGAGAGTCAGAGAGGAAGAGAGACATTAACATGGGGTTTGCCTTTCACTTGCCTCCAGCTACGGACCTGGCTGGAGACCTAGCTAGCAACCTGGTTATGTGCCCTGGCTGGGGAATCGAACCAGCCACTTTTGGGTTTGCAGGCTGGTGCCTTATCCACTGAGCCATCAGCCAGGGCCTGAACATTTTAATATGAGTCTCCACTTCATCTTTTGTCCCCACTTCAATAACAAAACCACGTTCTAGGTATTGCCTTGAAATGTCAGATTGGTTAGAAAACAGATACAGGCAAAATAAACTCAAGTGGCATTAACTCAAAATATTTCGGAATATCTGATACAGTGTTAGAGTAACATCAGGGAGGAGAAAGGACGTTACTGGAAAGGAGAGCGCTTGAGAACATTTGCAAATGGCAAGACAAATGTAATATTTTATTCCTCTGCGTAAGTTTCCTTCCAGTATATTCTCTCTTCCCAATCCTTGCATCTCCCAGCTTCTGCCAAACTGGTCAAGAAGGCTAGCCAACTGCAGGTGGCTGGAGGGATATAATAAAAACTGTGAATAGTGAAATCGACAATGGCATTGGAGGCCTTACTCCTATGAACAGTTCGCGTGTTTCCAAGATGTTAGCCGTGGGAGGGGACAGTTATATCTCTGTCCCACCGTATGTGTGGCGTGCATTGCCTGTCTCAGTGAGAAGCGCTAATTTACGTCTCTTGTGCAGATCTGTAAATACATCCATGACAGCTCCTGTGTAATTGCTGACTGCGGGTGGGGGTGGAGGAGGGGCGTGTGATCAGGTGCCCGAGTACCACCCGCACCATGTGTGCGAGACACAGCACAGGGGGTGGGGCTGCCCCCCTCCAGCTCGAGGGGAGGCGAGAAAGGCTTCGGAATGGCTTTTCTCTGTACGAATGGATTCGAACTCACCGGTCAGTGAACCCTAAATCCTTACCCCTGAACCTGTGGAAGTAATGCAGCAGGGTGCTGGCGCTGGTCTGTTGGAGAGTTGGGCCCCTTCCTTCCTTCCAGCGTCAACAGTTGCTTGAGATTTTGATGCATTCTGGCTCATTCATTTTCTAGCTCCCAGCAGACTGCAGATCGAGTCCCCCGTCCTGAGACTCACCACAGACAGTAAGATGCGTTTAGCTCAAGGATGAGAGTAAAAAACAATACCTGTGGGTGTTTCCACCATCACATCTACCAGTTTTTCTCCCACCTGCCCACACTACCGAATGCACTTCTTGGAGAGAGGGAAGAATGTTGAGATAGCTGGAGGATCCATAACCATGTGGATTTGGATTCCTTAATATTGAGTGGTTACAGGCTAAGAGTGTTCCGGCCACAGCTGGGACACAGGTGAGCTGAAACATTTAGCCACAGAGCAGTGTAGACAAATGGAATCAAGAATAATACTCTTCTCTCTGCTGATCCCGGCTACACTGGTGGGCAACATGCTACCATGAGAGGGATTATTTTGCGACACCATGCAAAAAGAATTTTTAAATATGTGTCTTTTAGTAGAATGTGAACATTAAGATTATCTGTGGATAAGTATGACATGATTCTTTAAAAAAAATTACTTCGCTAGTAACTTTCTAACGGGCAGGTATTTTACTCAGATAAATACCAGTCAAGTCTTTTGTACTAGAGCAATGGAACTATTTTTCCAATATCATCATATTTATGCAAATGATTTTTAAAATGTCAAGGTGCTGTGACCGGTGTGGCTCAGTGGGTTGGACATTGTCCTGCAGAGTGAAAGGCCACTGGGTTGTGGCTTCAGCCCCTGGTCGGGGTAGGTTCGAAAGGCAGTCAAGCGGTGTTTTTCATATCAGTGCTTCTCTCCCTTTCTTTCTCCCTCCCTTTCTTTCACTCTAAAATTAACATAAGGAAATAAATCGTCAATGACATGTAAGGTATTTTCCCCAAATTAAAAGATGTCCACTTTTTCCAATATCAGGATTATGAAAAGATACACTGCATTTTCTCAAGAGTCAATGTTTATGTCCTTCTACAATCATTTCATAATTTGTATACTCTGGCCTTCATGTTTTTAGAACCAGTTTATGATCACACACATGCCTTAATACACACATGCGTGCATTATTCTAGCACAGTTGCATTAATGCACAAATACGTACCTTAAAAAAAATGCCATTCAAATCCATGTTTATCAAACTTTAGGGAAGCTCTTATACCTAAACAGAGGCTCCGGATTTCAAAAAAAAAAAATCAATAAAAACACTGTCTATACATAGATTGCCACAAAGGTCTTAAGTCAGAGCTGTAGAAATTCAGATTTAAAAGGTGAGGGGAGGAAAAGCATCAGAAGAGGCAGGCTGGAGGGAAAGAGGCAGCCCCTGCAGCGTGGCCCACACCCTTGTGTTTGCTCCTCGAAGCTCCTTCATTTCCTGAAGGCTCTCAAACAAAGTCTGGCGTCCTAAAAATATTTGCAACTATGACAAAGCATAATTTATAAACGCATCAAGGAGGTGGCAAAGAAGGTGTCTCGGGCCTTCTCAGAGCACCGGATGATCTCAGCCATTATCCGACAATGAGATGAACATCTTTTATTTCATTTATCCCGAATGGTTCCTTCTGTTGGCTGGCACTTTCCACTCAGCGCTGTGTCAACCATTACTGGCTCGGCGGGGCACCCGTGTACTTTCAGCTCAAGTGTTATTACCGACAAATAAAACAATGGGCTGACCGAGAAGCCGGCTGGGCTCCTTATTTAAATAGGCCGTGTTCAGGAGGAGAGAAGGGGAACCTGCTTTCCCTTCAAAAGGAGGAGGGAGAGCTCGGTTTCCATTTTGTTCAGCTCAAGGACAGGGAGTCAGCGGAAATGCCTCTTTAATATAAACCTCTTTTCATTTCCAGGGGACAAAAACCAAGGTGATTGAAAAGAATCCCTCTTGATGGAAGAAGTAATTACATTTTTTTTTTTTTTTTTGCAACTCTCAGAGGAATAAGTCTTTATATCCCTGGAGCTGACCCACTTTGCTCCGTGATGTGCTCCCTTAACCGTACATGTGCGGATGCCTGCCCGGTGCAGATTCCCTGTCGCACTTCTGAGTCATTGGCATCCCCGCCTCTCCACGTGCAGATGCGACTGCAGACAGGGTATCCCCCTGCCCGCTGCCCCTGATGGTGATGTCCTGTTTGCTCCCTCTTCCCAGAAAAGCCCTCAAGTGAGTTTCCCGCAGGTCTAACCCATCTTGCCAACTCTGGCCTCCAGCACAGGGGAGGGGAGAGCAGGATAAGAAGCAACCTGCCTGATTATTGTCCAGGGAAAGGACCAGCGATGCCGAGCCTGGACTTGAGCAGGTGGCTGTGTGGACTAGGAAGTAGGGTTCCTTACCCTGCAGTCACTTTTTTCCACCCCGTGTGTGTGTAGGGTCTGTCTCAAGGACTCTGCTGCACAGGGCCCAGGATTTCAGGGATATCTTTTTCTCTGCAATAAGAAATAGCATTTCTTCTATTGATTTTTATTTATTTATTTATTTATTTTTAATGTAGGAACCACACTGGTCAGCGTAGTTTCCATTGGTTGGTGCATCATCCTGTAGACTGAAAGGCTGCAGACCAATTCCCTGCCAGGGCACACACTTAGGTTGCAGGTTCAATCCCTGGTCAGGGCAGGTATGAGAGGCAGATGATTGATGTTTCTCTCACACACGCCTCTCTCTGTCTCCCAAGCAATGGGAAAAATATTGTCCTTGAGCAAGGACTTAACAAAATGTAAGGACTTAACAACATCATTGCCTATGAAGACTCCAGAACAGCATTTACACACCTTTGAAACATTCTTTGATTATTTCAACTGAAATGCTTCAAGCACTCTCTGGAGGTTGGTTTATTTGCATTTGTTATAGGTAGGAACCCACTGAGCATGATGCTAAGCATAGGTTTGACATGCCAAACACATCTTTGATGACCTCTGGCTTGTAAAGAAGTAAACATTTACCAAGGAAAAGTAGATACTTCCTGTTTTAGTTATTCACCAACAAGCTGTTGATGTTTGGGAAAGCGATTATTCATGATGTCAGGTAACAGGTTGACAAATCCAAATCTTAACTCTTAGCCTCCCCCCATCCCCTCAAAATAGATGCTCATGTCAGTCATGTTAATGAGGGCCCTGTAGTTTTTCAAGGAAGTTTTATAGTTCTTTAGTTCTTTTCATTCATTTCTCATATCAGCTGGAAGGACAACCACGTGGGTAATTTGGGGTGTTTTGTTTTGAGAGCTAACAGGGACGTGCAGTGATTCAAACCCATCACTACAAGTACTGGATTAGCCAGAAATCCAACAGACTTAAGAGAAGTGGTTTGTGTTTCACTGACATGCACTGCCAGTGCTTCACCTGAACTATCAGAGAATGGGTGTTCGTTGGTCAATGACTATATTTACCTCCCTGGCATTGTCTGATTACTTATGCTCTAGAATAAAACTGTAAATCAGGCTGATTTCAATAATGAATCGTAAGGCATAGAAAAATCTCCAATATGGCTATTTTTTCCAGTGACAGAAATTTATTGGTGATTTCTGGCTATGGGTTGAGGGGCTACATAAGAAAAGGGGAGAAAAGAGAGAAAAACTTAAAGGAATTAAAAGCTCATTTTATCATTGTAATCTTTCTCGTATTGCATTTGAATGATTTTACCTGGATTTGTGTGTGGGCTGCTCATTCCAGTCGAGAGATTTCCCCCCACTGACCAGGCCAAATTCCCTGATTGTTTACATCAGTTTTGACCCTTTCCAGTCCTTTGGTATCTATTTCATTGGATGGCGTAAGTGGAAATAACTCTTGAACTGTCAGCCATTTGAGTTAGTTGTTTTCGCTTCTAATTTGTTCAATATTTTTTGAAAGAAGCTTCTGAACTTTGAGGTGCTGCCTAGTAATGCGGGTAGATCTGGATACAATATATTAACGGGAATGTCATATTTTGAGTAGGAATATATGTATTTGATGCCACAGCTATTACTGGAAAAATATCATTGATGTGCCTAGATTAAGGAACTTGCACCAGAAAGGAAATGAATGCACTGCTTCCTTCATTGAGAATGTCTTGCTATTAAAAAAAGTGAGCTGGCCCTGGCTGGTGGCACAGTGGATAAGGAGCCGGCCTGCCAATCCAAAGGTCGCTGGTTCGATTCCCAACCAGGGCACATAACCAGGTTGCAAGCCAGGTCTCCAGCCAGGTCCATGGCTGGAGGCAGGTGAAAGGCAACCATACACTGATGTCTGTCTCTCCCTCTCTGCTTGTCTGTGAAAAAAAAAATAATAATAATAAATAAAATTTTTAAAAGAAAAATAGCTAAACTAAACAGTGACTTTTAAATATGGCTGGAGAGTGAGGGGGCAATTGCTAGAGCCACATCTACGGAGTTGGCCTTGAAAGTGAATAGGGTCCAGAGGAAATTACAGAACTGGTTCATTCATGAAAGGAAGGCCAGCAGGCAGGCAAAATATATGTATGCTGGTGATCCATGTAGGTAGCGAGGATATGGGAAGTTCTGATTATTTCTACTTGCCCATTGATAAAGGAAACAAGATTGCTGATTGAGAGTAAAGGGGAGGGGTGTATTGGGAGTTCGTGGACAAAAGGGAGCAGATGAAACAGACGCAAGGCAAGGAGAGAGAGAGCCGAATCTGCACCAAGAGCCACCATAGGCTGTGAACACTAAACGGGAGTAGTTGTCATGAGTGTGGCCACTCCAGCCTCGTGGAAGAGTTCAGTGTGGGTTCTGGATCCCCTGAGAGTTGGATTTAGTGTGGTTTGGTGTTTTTCTGCTGTCTGTGATAAGGGAACGAGGACTAAGGAATGAAAGGGACAGAGGATGAGATGACATCAGACCAGTGACCATCAGACTCCAATGTGCGTAAGAATTACTGGGCATCATCCAGTGAGATTCAGGATCAGTAGATGGTAACAGGGTTCGTAGATTTTCATTTCTGTGATAGCAGACGTGCCAGTCACAGGGCAGTGTTTTGTGGACCGTGCTGTGTAGGCTGGATAAACAAGAAAGTGAGGAACGAGGTGTGATGCCCACCTGATGGTGGCAAGTTTGATGCCTTGTCAAAGCCTCTGGGTTATTAGAAGTGAGAACGAAGGAGAGAGGCTTTGGATAAAGATGATGGAGATGATAGAAACTGTTGCTCATGGCGGGCCAGGGACGAGATGTGCGACAAGATCCATGGGGGTGACCTGCTTAGGGATCTGATAGGCCAGGGTGCACTGGCATTGGCTTGCCATCTAGATATTAGCATCACTAGGAATTTTAATAAAAGTGGAGTGTAAGAAAACAATTGTGCCCTGGCTGGTGGCTCAGTGGATAAGGCACCAACCTGTGAACCCAAAGGTCGCTGGTTCGATTCCCAGCCAGGGCACATAACCAGGTTGCAAGCCAGGTCTCCAGCCAGGTCCGTAGCTGGAGGCAGGTGAAAGGCAACCATACATTGATGTTTCCTTTCCTCTCTGCCTCTCTCCCTTCTCTTCTCTCTGAAAATAATAAATAAAATCTTTAAAAAAGACAAGAAAAGAATCGTGAACCAGGCAAGCACCAAGAATCTGCCAGCACCTCCTACAGTCAACTAGTAAGAGGGGTGCAGGAGTGAAAGGAGCCAACATTTCAGAGGGTCCTTGGGAGGAACTGGGGCTCTCAAGGGTACTTGGGTTTCGGTCAGAGGCTTGAATCATATTAGAGAATGTTCATTCTTTTCATGTATTAGAGCATGGCATTGATGGATGACCTAGACGTGTTGGCCTCTTAGTGAATGACAGAGCAGAAGTAGGGGCCTAATGGGATTCCTTCTGATGGGTGTCCAGGGTACATTGTGCCCCATACTAGGGAGGGAGACACAGGGTCTGTCCCCTGCATCAGGGTTCTGGAGTGCCTGCAGTCCCTCCTTCTGACTTCTAATAACTCATGGGCTTTACCATACATCAATCTTTCCATCCATCACATCTCATTCTCGGTCCCAGTTCCGAAGGCAGGGAGTATGGACCTAATCCTGATAGATGTGTTCTCTTCTCGTGGGACAGACATGTAGTTTGGAGACCAAAACTAAATAAGTAAATGAATCAGTAAGTTCATACCTAAATTCATTTCAAAGAGTGATCAGTCCTACCATGAAAGTTGTATGTTTTAAGTTAAAGTATCATTTGGAGGCTGTTTCTGATAGAATGGTTAGAAAAGCCTCTCTGGGGAGAGACCGAGCTGTGAGAAGAAAGAAACAGGTGGGAGAAGGTGGACGATTATTCCTGACAGAGGAAATACTCAGTGCACTGCACCCGGGGTGGAAATCAGCTTGATTTGTTGTAGACCAGAGAGGCCAGTGAGCTGGGCCACAGATCGCAGAGGTGTAGGGGACAGGAAGTCACAGAGGACGGGCCCCGATCAGCTGAGTTGGGTCTCGCGGCCCCGAGAATGATGGAAGGCTTCGGAGTGTTGTTAAGTAGGAGCTTGACCTAAACTTATTTGTATTTTTAAATGCACTTTCTGGGTACTATGGAGAATGAACTGTGGGGGCAGTAGACAAAATAAAGGTGAGTTTTGTTTCCAGAAGTAGGATATTCAAGGCAGAGACCCGGCTTGGGGTGGTGAACACACAATGCGATGTCCAGATGTGCTGTGGAATCGTGCGCCCGAAACCTGGGCTGATTTGTTAACCAGTGTCACCCCAGCAAATTCAATAAAAAGGAAAAGCTTTTCAAACAGAGTGGGACTTCCAGTGATGTGCAGTAGGCATCTGAAAAGCACAGGTCAGTCACGCCAAAACCAGTTCAGAGCTTGATGTACCAGCCTCTCTGAGTCACTTGTCATTTCACATCTAGACCTTGACTCACCTCTCTAGTTCCTCTCTAGAATACATTTCCCCTCTACCTGGATGTTCCATCTGTTTGGCCTGGTTCTCCCGAGAGGCTCTTTCACTGCAGAGTTAGGGGGAGTGTTTCTGTGGACAGGAAACATTGGCGCTGCTGGTTTAAGGCATTTTGTTGACTTTTACATCCAGCACTTGGAGTTTCAGCGACTCATAATCGGAAGAAAGATCATGGCCGCTTTCTGTCAATAATTTCACCTGTTTGCTGCCTCCAGGTGCAGTTATTTACTTTAAGTAAGATGGAGGGACTTTTTTCTGTGGGAAATACAAACTTTTACATTAATTGACAGCTCTCGGCTCAGAACAGTGGGTGCTAACCAGGCAGGGAAGGACCCACCACGGAAGGAACAAGGGCCAGGCCTTCATGCCCACAGTTTTTATGCTTTTGTCCGGTTCTGAACTAAATGCCAAGGAAGACAACGAATTGAGTTGTGAGTGATGACTTCACAGGTTTTATAATGGAAGGGTCCCTGAGGATCAGAAAATGAGGATGGTTACTCAGCTCCTTCACATTGTGAAGCAGACAATCATACCATTTGTGATGTACCAAAGACGAAAGCACGGCCAAACAGGATGCAATGCCTTGGCTAGGATTACACAACAGAAACTGACCGATCTAGAGATAGCATCTGCTTATTTTACTATGTTTATTGGACTTCCAGTGCTGGATTACACTATCCTTTTTTTGTTGTTGTTGTTAGGTGGGAAACACATTCCATCTATCCCTATATGGTTCTGAGCTGGAGTTATCCGAAAATATTGCTAAGAAAGTAGATCTTGAGTGTTTCCGCCTCAAAAGAAAGAAGGAAGAAGGGAAGGAAGGAAGGAAGGGTAATTATGTGACATAATGGAGGTCTTAGCTAACACTTTGGTGGTAATCATTTTACAGTCTGTATCAAATCAGCACTTACATGTTATGAGGGTCTCATCACTATTGTAGCAATAATGATGGATGCGCATGGACTCACCTACCTGGGCTTCCACGCACCAACCTCAACACAGTTGCAGCTGCCCTGGACTTCTTACCTTGCGTAAGAGCTCGCCTGTCATTCCTCCGCTTTCTGACTGAACCTAAGACAGCTTCTTTTGCACCGCATCCTCTTTGAATGTCAGTCTGGATTAATTTGCACCGCGTAACATCAGTAAGGCCTGGAAAATGGATTTATCTTAAATAATCACAAATATTTTGAACTCATTAAAACTGGAATACCATTTTAGCAGGGAGAACAATGGAATCTGATTTTTTACCTAAGATGTTACGCCATCAAAGTTTCCTAGTTTTGGCCAAGATTGTATAGAGAACAGAAAGCAAGCAGACTAGCTGATTTAAAGCTCTCTCGTGTCTAGGGAATGTCTTGCAAACCCTCCAGTATAATATTTATTCCCCGTGCCCATCATGATTTACTCTATAATTTATAATCGCACTTGAACTGTCAGTTCTAAATCAAAGAACATTTTTGAGGTGGTAACACAATCCTGCAGAAGACTACTAAATCTCTCCCTTAGGCATACTTGAACTTTCCAGCACTCATTGGGGAAGACCGCATAAGATGCAGTACTATGGTATGCAAGCTACTCATGTGAAAACATTATGATTTTTGCTAATGGGACCATTAAAGTACAAGTTTTGATCAAATTTGCACTCAGCCTTGAATAGACTCAAATCTGATAACCAGAATATAACAGTTTTTCATACCATACTCTACAGAGCTAAATAGTCCTTTCACTCAGCAAGGTAACAAATGTACGTTGGTGGGTCAGAGAAAATGGACTTGTCTAGTCAAGCCCAACTGATAGGATCTAAATATCAAGCAACTAGCCTGACTGCCACATTAAAAATAAGAAGAAGATTGAAACTTCTGGACAAATTCAGTGGCGTTGAAGAGTCCGGAGGGAGTTAGAATTTTGTTTCTGAGATGAAGCCGGGTGTGGGATATCAGAGAGCAGAAGGAATATGGACACTTACCTCCTTTTCCAAGACCGATAACCCTGCACCATGCTTCTTCCTTTCATTCATTCTTTCCAGTCAGTCAACCTGCCTATTCAGAATCTAAGCTACAAAATATGTGGAAGATGGTTGGAGAGTCAAACATCTGCAAACCTCTTCTTATTCTTTTGAAACTTATTCTTTTTCCTTTTGAAACTTAGGAAACCCATGCACAGGGTTGGAAAGCAAAGGTGCTGACCACTGTATCTAAATTGAAAATAATTGGATGCTTGCATGTCAAAAGCACTAAGACACACAAAGCTCAGTATCTGAACATCAATAGAAAGGCAAGTGGGTCAGAAGATAACCTATAACTCCTGGATCCCTCTATACCTCCATCTTCTGAGGCTCTTGTTAGAATTCATGGCGTTCTCTCGTAACCCATTGGAGCCCAGCCTCTTGTTACAGCATGTTAATAGTACTGGACAGGCAATTCAGATAAGACCCCTGAAATGGAAAGAAGTCATCTTTGAAGGCTTGAGAGAATGTAAAAACCTAAAATAAACCTTAGCAAATCCCTCCATGATAAAAGAATGTATTTGAAAATATTCCTAAACCAAGTCTTCGAGCATAAGGAACTTTTCTAAGCTAATAGGAAGGTGAAGAGAATAATTGGACAAGCACAACTCAGTCACTTTTGTGTGGTAATTAGATTATAAATTGGTGCAAGTAACGCTCACAAAACAAAGTAGGAAACTGCTAAATTTCACTCAAGGTTTATTCTCCAAAGATTCTGAAATAAAAGCACATCATGTCTTGACAGTGAATTTAGTTACTTTAAAGTTAACCTATATATTTTGAAAGGAGAGCAGTATTCTGATTTCAGAAATTCCTCAAGGAATGAATACATTTTATGTTACGTCTTTGCTTGCATTCCAGGCTTCTTATGACACTGAAGTCTTGTATGAAACATTATAGCCCTGAGCACTGAAAAATGATTCCACACCCCACCTTGATAATAACTTCTGATAGATTCTAGGAGGCAGTCCTCTACAATCCAGAGAAGGGTTTGGAGTCTGAATTCGTCAAAACTGAGCTTGGTCACATTCTGGATTTTTGAATTCAGGAAGGGCAGTTCACTTTTCTAAGTGGTAGTTAGCCTTTTCCTTCCTGCAGTGGGAAACACAGCAGCGATTACATCATCCGCTATGGTTATTCATTCCAGTCAACCATTTAGAGCAGTAATAAGTGTTTAATATACATTCATGTCTCCTGCCATTCTGACTTTTTCCATCATCAGAGAATTAAAACTAGATTCAGCTCTAATTGACAGAATACCCAAAATAATAGTAGCTTCAACCAGACCAACGTTTACTTTCCTCTTCTTAAAAAGGAGGGCGAGCCAGGGCTCTCATGGTGGCTATGTGCTTACCATCTCAAACTCAGTAGAGTCCCCCACAGTGTCATGTCACCAGTGAGATAACAGGGGACAAGGTCAGAGGGGACTCATGGCTTCACTTCAGGGACAGTGATAGAACTCACACTCAATACTTGCGTTTTTATCGCATTGGGCAGGACTTATGGTGACAAGGCTGGTACGGTGGCTAATTCGCTGTGTCATCTTGATCTGGTCATGAGGTGTCCTGATATTTTGGTTAAACACTACTTCTGGGTGTGTGTTGAGGGTGTTTTCGATGGGATTAGCATTTGAAACACGAGACTGAGTAAAGCAGGTTGCCCTGCATTGCCCTCCCAGTGTGGGTGGCCCTCATCCAAGCCATGGAGGATCTGTGTAAAATTAAGTGTTGGGGAGAGGGAGAATTTGATCTGTCTGATCAAAGGCGGGGACATTCAGTCATGTCCTTGAATTGCACCTCCTAGTTCTCAGGCCTCAGACAGACTAGAACTCAACCACTGGCTTTTCCTGGACCCCCAGTTTGCAGACAACAAATTGTGAGCCTCCATAACATGTGAACCAAATTGTTATATACAGGCATACATCTAAAGAAGATGAAAGTAGTCTTTGTCTATGTGGTCAGATGCCCAACTATAGACAGATTAGTGTTTCTTTTTTGTTTTGTTTTTTACCAATCTTTAAAAATAATTATGGAAAAATGGAGAAAAGATAAGATGAAAAACTCCAAATCTCTGTCAGGTCCTGGAGCTTTGAGCTTTGGGCCTGATAGTGGGCGGGCCTCTGGTCTGGTGACAGATTTATGCGGAACTCTCAGGAGATTTTGGCATGCTTTGTTGCAGGTGGCAGGTTTACGATCACACAGGCTGGGCAGTTATGTTGGTGGCATCCCCATGCATGGTTGTCCCACCCTGATCACAGCTGCCTTTAGGTAAACGACCGCAGAGAGAGTCTAGGCGCCCTGCACTCACTCTTTGTTGCGGGCAGCCGGGCAGCTTGCGAGGATGTCAGCGTTCCATGAACCCTTTGCAGCAGCAGCGCGCGTAGCTTACGGCAGGGGTGTCTTACACACACACTGAAACAAAGGAGGCTGTGTGTACCTTAGAACAAAGAGGCAGGCAGTGCACCCAAAGGCGACACCTGTCTGCTCAAGGCCGCTGCAGTGGCTGCTTCTGGCACTCAGTGTTCCAGGCCCTGGGGTAGGGTTAGCTGCAAGGCCAGCTAGTTGGCATGCTCCGACGGAGGGGCCAGCCACATACAGAGGGGTGGGAGACCAGCCCCCGAAACCTGACAGGAGCGTCCCTCCTGCCTCCTGCCACCGCCGCCTGAATGAAGTCAAACATTTTGGTGGAATTATAACAAAGGGTCATTTCAAAGGGAAGTATGGGGAGTATAGTTCTTATTGCTATAAACCCAAAGGACTCCTTGATCCTGCAGACTAATTTCAGTGAATGACTGAGTGGGTCAGTTGACTTGGCATTATGTAGAATGACTCCAAATGGAATGCGATACCTTATTTATAATCCAAGTAGTTAATGGCTTTTTCTGCGTCTGGGTTATTAGCCCTAGTCACAAGAAATTTAGAAAATAGTGAAGAGAAATTATTATAAATTCCTAGCTAAAGACATCAAGTTTCAGTAATACCACAAAGCTTTCTTTTAAGGGGAATGAGTTGGGATATTTTAATTTCAAGAATCACCTTTTTCTCATATGCCCTCCAAGTGAAAAAGGAAAAAAGGAAAAGGAAGGTGTGTCTTTGCATTAAGAACCCAATTAATGGAAGAAAACCAGCAGCTAAATGAGTGGGAGAGCTGGCTGAACAATCTGTTTAATTGTACGTAAGTGGACCTGGAACAAAGTAAAACTTGGCAGAAATATATTTTACTCAGGGGTTCAGGCATGCAAGTTAGAGAAAGGGTGTTAGTCTGAAATGAAATTACAGATAGCAGAGTCTGTGGATTTAACTGGGGTACGTTTAGCTGGAAACTTTGGAATGGCACCTTTTTTTGGCTGTACCACACCTGGCCCTGGCCCTGGCCCTGGCTTGGGCCTGATCATACCTGGAGACAGGAGCACTGGGTGGATTCCGGGTGGGTCATCCCCCAAAGAAGGTGACCTGGGAGGGAGAGGCTGCTGGGAACTGAATGAACATGATTTCAGGATGGCTCTTTCTAGCGCTAGGATTCTTTGTCCCTGCGATTTCATCACTTGACATTTCCTGACAAGCTTCCCAGTGTTTCATGTCGGATAGAAGTGTCTCATGCAAGGTGACATGGGGCACTGTGACATCTCTGCTTGGTGAGCTCCTGCTAACATTTGAACCTCTTCTCCTGTCATGCGTGCAGCGTTACCTTGGATTTTCACTGTTTTCCACTGCTGCTGTTTAAATGGTAACAGTGGGTTCAAGTGATTTGCAAACTGTCAGAAACTGGCATCCTCGTTTCCAGTGACTGTAGATGCACCCTTAGGCTAAAGCCACAGCAGAATTTTAAACAAAGCAGGACAGATCCAAGATGACTAACATCTCCACTTCCGACACTTGCAACCACTCAGGCTCCTTCAGCTTCACTCTTGTCCTGGTTCTGGGAGAAACGCCACGTTATCTGTAGAGGGGCACCCAAGAACTGTCATGTTCTAAGGAGAAAAATATAACATGCTTTACATTTCAATGTGATCTCTACGCTAACAATCTGAAGGGCCTCTCTGTTCCTCTACCTCTGAATATTTTCAGGATATTTTCAACACAATTTGCATTTATTGCAATAGTTTCTTTCATTCTAAAATCTGACTTCCCTACCAGAATTTCATCCTTTTAAGAGCAGGGGCAGAGCCTATACCACTTGATACTGTTTCCCATTCTGTCTGGCTCATGATGGTGCTCCATAAATATATGCTGAATGAATGAATCAATGAATCAAAACGTGATCCAAATTCAGAGGAAAGGCCTTATGTGAAAGTCCAGGAGAAGGCATAACTGGGGGGTGAACAATTAATCTCTTTCATTGGTGCTACTGCATCCTTCTGACACAGTCATGACCTTCCTCGGTGTCGAGCCTGTTTTCACTCGCCGTGAAGTTCTGTTGTTTAATTAGATTTCAAGGCATGTCATTTTTCCCTCTGCAGTAATATCCATTTTACTGTGCTATGGGTTTCCTAAATGCATGCAAATGCACCCAAAGTGGCCCGTTTTGTTATCAATTCCTCAACGGCTGGCGTCCTAATCATTAACTAATCGTCTCTGCGCCATGGACAACTTGGCCACCTTCTTGCTAATTTCTGCTGACACAATGGGGTCCCCAAGCACTGGGCCAACCCTTGGCTGTTCTCTCAAGAGCCACAGGTGGGCAGGGCATCGATCCGGCTGGCCTTTGTGTCCAGGGGCACCTCATCAGCGTTCCAAGTGATTTATCTAACGAGACATCATTAATTGGTAACGGGCAGGTAGGTGAAGAAACTTCTTTATCGTGATTACAGATTTTCTCACGTGGACCACAGAAGCCTGGGTAATCATGGAATAAATGATGATGGGCTCAAGACTGCCTTTTAAGCGAAGGTGAAAAACTGAGGCAGCACCTTGAAGTTTTTAGTCACGAGCAGAGTTTACGTTAAGACAGAAATGCACATGTGAAGGGGTGCGCTATAAACCCACCACCGTGAGTATTTCTGTTGTAACTTGTCAGGTGGATTTGTGAGCACAGGATTGGGGATGTGGATATTTGTTTACTTTCTTTTAAAAAAGACCCAGCTGGGACAAGATAGGGTAGCGCCGGGAAGTGACTGGCAGAAGCTGACATTGGACTTGATACGACCTCCTGTACTAAGTAGCCCAGTTACACTTACACCTACGTATTGGCCACCAGTAACATTCCTACATCCAACCAGCATGGGTCAAATACCTGTTAGGTACCAGAGGCTGCTCTGGTCCATGTAAATAGTTGAGTTGTTGGTGCGTGTGTCAGTTAACAATAAAAATAAGAGTCCCATGAGGAACTTACCTTCTAATAATGGGAGAGAAACAAAAAATAGGGAAGAGAATCAATAAGCAAAGTGTATAACATTACAAAGTTTATAGGTGCTCTTTATTGAGAAAACAAACCACAGAGTGGGCTTAAGGGGCTGGGAATGTGAGGTACAGGGCAGTAACAAATTTTAATAAGGTAGTTGAGGTGGTTAGAACAGGCTTCATGGAAGATGAGAGAAGTGGAAGAAATTACCCAGGATGGAAGAGGAGCCAAGGCAGGCAGCGGGAACGGGCATGCAAAGGTTTGATGTATTCAGGAGTGGACTTGGCATGCTGGAAGAGGTGGAGGGGTACATCTGGGCGAGAGGGGACAGCAAAGGGAGGTGAGGTCAGAAGGGTGGGGTGGCTGGGGGAGCAGGGGCAGAACAGATGAGAGGTTTTTTGAATCATAACAACTCTGGCTTTTTGGGAGTAGAGCAACTATAAATCATGACATAGAACTTTAATCTGGTCGATAAACGAATCTAAGATGTTCAGAAATAACTTGGTACTATGTTGGAAATAGGAAACCCACAAACCTCTGCATCTTTTACTAAAAAGACAATGTGCATGGCAAACTGAGTCATCCTCACTTAAGTGGTAATTCTCAGTAGTCATCAGATTGCTTGTTTCCTGGGAGGTGGACATAGAAAGGTTTCGGTTGGTTTGAATAGGAGTGAATTGTCTTCCAAGTGAACGTGCCCAGGAAACAGTAAGAGAGGGGACCTCGCATGGGTGCGTCATACTATTTAAAGGAGCTGAGCTGTAGTGGTCTGGTGTGGAATGCCAGGGTGGGTGGGGGCCATGGAAAACGAGCAGCCCGCTTTGACTGAGCCCATGCTGTTACCAGGTGCCAATAATAAATACATAATCTGGCATCTAAGACCCAATCCATTAATTGGTGTGCAATCAGTTTCAGGAAGAGTTTCTTTGTCTTTAGCTGCCTGGCCAACCAAGGGACTGAAGAGGGACAATTGGGACTTTGCACTGTTTCTCACTTCGCATCCCTTTCGGAAAACACAGAAAAGAGCAAGGAAGAATATAAAAAACTCATTATTCCTACAACCCAGAAAAAAATCAATACTGATACATTTTCATGTTTCATGTCCACCTTCCAGATAATTTTTAAACTGCTGAGTGCTTTGGGTCATTGTGAACTCAGGTTACAGGGTGCCTTGAACATAACGTACATTCAGTGACCACTGGCTCAATGCATATATTATGTGGCATTTTATTATCTATTTATTTATTTGCTTGTAACATTTTAAAATTACAGTTGACATACAGTATTATATTAGCCTTGAGTATTCAACATAGTGATTAGCCATTTATATAACTGATGAAGTGATTGCCCAATAACCTGGCCTCATACATAGTTATTACCGACTGTATTCCCTATGCTGTACTTTAAATTTTTTAAATTTATTGTTGTATTACAATTGTTTCATTTTCCCCCATTGCTGTCCCCTGCCCCACCCTCGCTGCCTCCTCTCCCGCAGTCAGTCCCACCTTGTTGTCCATGTCCATGGGTCCTTCACACTAGCTCCTGGACTAAACCCTTCTCCTCCTCCCTCTAGTCACCGTTATTCTGCTCCCTTTCCCCCCCGTGTCTCTTGTTCCATTCTGCTTGTCTGTTTGTTTCGTTCATTAGTCTCCTATTTTAAGTGAGATCATATGGTATTTGTCTTTTGCCGCCTGGCTTATTTCACTAAGCATAATTCTCTTCAGTTCTATCCATGCTGTTGCAAATGATGGAAGTTTCTTTCTTTCTTTCTTTCTGCTGCATAGTACTCTATTGTGTAAATGTATCACAATGTTTTGATCCGTTCATCCACTGATGGGCACTTAGGCTGTTTTCAGCACTTGGCTATTGTAAATAGCGCAGCTATGAACATAGGTTCTTCTGAATTGGTGTTTTAGGGTTCTTCTGGTATAATCCTAGTAGTGCAATCACTGGTCTTAAGGCAGTTCTATTTTTAGTTTTTTTGAGGAAATTTCATACTGTCTTCCATAGTGGCTGTACCAGCCTGCATTCCCACCAACAGTGCACCAGGGTTCCCTTTGCCCCACATCCTCACCAACACTTGTTGTTTGTTGATTTGTTGATGCTGGCCATTCTGACAGGTGTGAGGTATATCTCATTGTAGTTTTAATTTGCATCTCTCTGATGGCTAGTGATATTGAGCATTCTTTCATATGCCTATGGACCCTCTGTATGTCCTCCTTGGAGAAGTGTCTGTTCAGGTCCTTTGCCTACTTTGTGGGGGGGAAGGAGTTGTCTGTCTTCCTGGTGTTGAGCTGTGTATGTTCTTTATATATTTTAAAGATTAAACCCTTGTCTGAGGTGAAATTGACAAAAATGTTTTCCTATATGGTTGATTCCCTTTTCATTTTGTTGATGTATTTTTTAGCTGAGCAGAAACTTTTCAGTTTGAGGCAGTCCCATTTGTTTATTTGTTCCTTTATTCCCCTTGCCCTGGGAGAGATCAGTGAAAATATTGCTGCATGGTATCTGCAGTTTTTTTGCCTATGTTTTCCTCTAGAACTTTTATGGTGGCACGGCTTTTAAGTCTTTTATCCATCTTGAGTTTATCCTGGTGTATGGTATAAGTTGGTGATGCTGTACTTTTTATATCTCTGTGCCTGTCATGCTCTTATCAGGTCATTAAAGGCCCTTGAAAAGCATAACTTTAACTACACCTACTGTTCTATATGGGAGGTAGGATAGTGAATTGGTAACACAGATGAGTCTGGTTTGAATCCTGAACCAGCCACTTATTAGCTGGGTGTTTTGTCAAAGTCACATCATTTTTTAAAGTTCCATTTCCTCATCTGCAAAATGGGAAAAATTATATCTACTTCATATTTGAGACTGTGTTAAATAATCCACTGAGCACATTTCCAGATACCTAACAATTATTTTAAAAAGTTAGCTATAGGCATTATTGCTATATCAACCTACCATTAAAATAATCCACATGAACATCTTTGTAGTAAAGTTTGTGCTCATTCATAAATATTTCTATGACATTTAATCTTTAGAGTTCAGATTAGAGACGACATATGTATTTATGACATTTGAATACAAGTTCTGCCTCAAAAGTACTGAGCCGAAACCCTGTTTCTACTATTAAAAACAAAAAACAAAAAACTACTGAGCCATATAATGTTTTAATTATATTGACGTTGGCTCAATACCTTCAGGACAGACCTCATATACCAGTCAAATCACTTTCTATAAAGGTTGTACTCCACCATCTTCAAGTGTTAGCAAACAACTTGTGTTATTATTGCCTTAGTTTCTATTTATTTTATTAGTGATACCAAGTAATTGTTGTTTTTGTTTTTTATTTGCTGCATTTGTGGGTTGTCTTTTTGTGTTCTTGGCCCTTTATGGTGACATGGGGTGGGGGAGCTGTCATTGTTTTTTATTTTGTTTTGTTTTGTTTTTCCTACCAATTAGCATGAGCTCTGTACATGTGAACAAATTTGGTATTTTTGAAAAAAAATTTCAAAACATGAAATCTCCAAATAAGGCAGTTTCTGACAGATTTTACTTTTTCCTCTTGTTAAATGAAGGTCAATTGCTTTTTCTTCGTTCTTGGGTGACTTGGCTTGTTAAGGAGTTTAAAAGGTTAGCCCTCAACATCGACTGTTAAATTATATTTATTATATGTTACATTAGTGCAATTAATAGAGACATAAAATTAAACACCAGGTCTAAGTGTCACTAACAGTCCATGGTAGCAGTATAGCAGATCAGGTTCCACAACTTACCATCACTGCAACAGAAACGCAATAACTGGGGAAAATAACTTAAATCTACACATAGCTTGGCAATGTGGGACCTGAGTTAGAGACAAGCTCCCCTTCATACTCCCATGCTTTTGGAAACTCTTGTTTTTCCTGTTTTATTGTGCATTCTGCACTATTCATCTAGTATAAAGAGTTTTTCATTTTAATTAAAATTTTTAAAAAATTTATTGTTGCTGCTGGATCTGATTTGACAATATTTTGATGAGGATTTGAGCATCTATGTTCATTGGAGATATTGGCCTGTAGTTTTCTTTCGTTGTTTTGTCTTGAGCTAGTTTTGGGATTAAAAGAATATTGGCCTCACAGAAAGAGTTTGGGAGTCTGCCCTCCCTCTGCTGGAGCCCAAGGTAAGTGGGTGCCAATGTCTTTTGGTGCGTGGCCACTTCAGGAGTTCTCTGTCTCTAGCACTCTCTGGTTTATTGCTTTTCACAGCTGGGTGCTGTTTTATTCTCAGCTGTTGCTGCAGGCTGGGGAGCCCAGTTAGGGGTTTAGATCCCACCCTTAGGTGGAACCCCCAGCTCTGTCCCTTTGGCTGCTACCCACGGAGCCCAGCCAGCCCTGTCAGGTCTGCTTCCTACCAGTCACGTTGTGATGAATCGGCTCCCCTGTTCTCCGTGGTCATAAGACTTCTCTCCAGCTGGTGTTCTGTTGGTTACTCTGTATGATTTCTCCCCAATTAAGTTGTATTTCCAGGTTGGGACTGAGAGGAGATTGGTGCAGCTCCACTTACTCCTCTGCTCCCTTAGTTCCCTGTCTCTTTTCTTGATCAAGCCTCTCTTTAAATCTGTAGTCAGGCTCTAGTCCCTTGGGGTCCACGAGCAAATCCTATGGGTGGCACTATGACTTCTAGTCAGGCTGATGTCATTTAAGGGTAGTGGTTCTAGTGACTAATGGCTACTAATAGCCTTGGGGATGAATTGGCCATGGTTACTTGTCCCCAGCGCTACCAGACCCCCACCCCAGCCTAGGCCCAGGGCAAGTGGGCACAAATGCAACCCTTCTTACCCTTCCAAAAAGAGTTTTCCTCCCGCTGCTGCCCCTGCCTCCCAGAAGAGCCACCGTGTTGGCGTTTGTCGGACCTCTGCCACGGGACTGCTCCAAACTTTCTCACAGTCAGGGCCAGTCCGGTCACCGTGCTCCAACCGTTCCTTCCAAACTCACGCTGCAGCAGAAGGGCGATTCTGCTGTCTTCCCTGCTCCTCGCCGTTCCACGACCCAGCCAACGACGAGAGCTTCCAGGGCTGCCCTCACCTTGGGTCACACCAACTGACCGAGCTCTGCGACCTCTCAGGCAGGCACTCCAGGCCCCTAGTGGCTTCTGTCACCAACTCCCAGAGACTTACCTGCATGTGCTCCCAGCCGCCCGGAAACCAGAGCCAGCACAGCACTGCCGGCTGCCCTGCTGCCATCTCTGGACAAGAGAGGTTTTTAAATAATAAAACTGCAACCAAATTGACGTGAACAAACAACATTTTATCAAGCTACACACAATTTAGCAGGTTCCTAGCATGCTTGCGGAAATGTTTGAAAGGCTAGATTCAACGTGTAGATTGATTTTTCTCCCTGCCCGAATCTGCGCCTTTTCCAAGGGCATCTTGTGCTGTCCTATTATGATCCCCCAGGGTTGAGTTGACTCTAACTTGCAGAGGTGAGTAGACAGTTGTGACTGTGCCATAGGGAGGCGAAAGCCCCTCTGCCCGTCAGCAGCTCCGGCCCCTTCTGTGAACAGGGAAGTCCATCTGGTGGTCAGTATTTTTGTGGTGTTGGGCTAGGGCTCCCAGGCCCAGCTGACTCCTCAGTGACAGCCAGATATGGGACAAAGTGGGGCAGGCCCAGGTGCTGCCACTCCTCGACATTCATTGGGACCCAGTGAACCTGCGAGAGATCAATTTGTTCTGCTAGAATCATTGCTAATACTTTGGTCACATTATTCAGTGCCCTTAATTAGAGAGAATAAGAGTAATGGCCCTCCAGTGGTTTTGTGCAGAGCAACTAAGATCTAGGCAAAGAGTGACTTAGTGCCTGTGAGAAGAATTCAGTCATTGTCATATTATCGTTGTTACTATTATTGTTATGTTAGCGGTGGTTCTGGGTTAAATGTGACTTCGTATTTCCTCAGTGACCTCATTATTCCTGGTTATTCAGTGCTTTGGATTCAGTTCATCTAAACAATCCATTGATAAGGAAAAACTAGTAAATTCTTAAAATAGTTGTGTTACTGACCTATGCTTTCTGGTAGTCCCAGTACCAGATTATTAATTTATGCAATTCGTTTAAGAATTTGGCACTGTTAACACTGATTAATACTGAATTAAGGGTCTGAACTTGAAAGATAATTTAGTTTATGCACGTCAAAGGGTGCGTTTATACCTACCCTTGGTAACATCGCTGAGCTGAGTAGCTACTCTAAATGTGAAGTGTCAGGTAATTCTGTTTGCAGGTAAACATTTTCAGTAATTGGAATTCAGATGCATAATCTGACTCCTGTCCAGTCAAGAGGAGGTCTCCCTGATTAAAAGGGAGAAAGTAAATAGGAATGGATTGACAAAAGAGTGGAATATCCTGAAATGCAAGGGTAACGAAATCAGGAGCAGAAACAATTGAGGACAGACTGCTGTTGTTGATTGCTATGTTACAATTGAATCTGCGTCTTAATAACATCTTTCAGCCCAACTCCTCACCGGGGTTTGACATTTTCGCATCAGGTTATTATTAATGTTAACTGTTTCATTATTACACCGTTTCTATTACTAATTTACTGCTAAGAGAGCCCAAACCAGTTTCTAGTTCTTGTCCCCGAAACCTAGACAGGTGATATTTTCTTTCCTCGCCTTGTTGTTTCTCATTTGGCCAAAAAAAGATAATTTTCCTCTCCTCTGACAATTCATTTTTAATAGCCCGATAACCTTCAGTCACAGTCGTGATAATTTAGTTTAAAAATGTTTACGATGCAGTATCTTGACCAAAACATTGACAGGGAACTTCCTCTGTAGCCCACTTTGTTGCTATGCCGAGATGACATCTACTTGGCTCTATCTCTGGTTACCATGGAAATCATTTATTATTGTTGTCAAAGATAGATGGTCCGCATACATTTTAAATAAGGGGAACGTAGAAACTTTTCATATAAGAAGACTAGTTCTGTCATTGTCTCTGAGGAAGGCAGCTCTGAAGAGCAGTCCCTAACATTGCAGTTCAATTACGGACACCATTAGCATGAAACTTCCGTAAATATTTTCAAAACTACTTTAAAATATAATCCATCTTTTTGGAACTCCCTGCTTTTCAATTACTTCTCTAACCAATCTAATCTTGCAAAAGAGCGAGGAAAAGATTGCACATATTTTTAGTTATTTTGATTATGCGCTATAAATCCGACCATAACTAAGCACACACTAACACGCATACACATACACATTCCAATCGGGTAATCAGCTGGTTTCTCTTCAGAATAATAGCTGCTTGGTAAGATGTTACTGGACAGAATACAACCAGCTATCTTCCGAAAGGACCAACAAATCCCCATATTCAAAGTTGCGAACGTTTCCTCCAACACTATGTATGTCTGTCCATCTGTGGCCGCAATATTTCTAAGTGTGTCCAGTAACTTGAACTCAACCTCCTTTTGATGCAGCCTTTCTGGGGTCTGTTCAACTGACTCCTTCTCATGCTTAAAGGTGTGAGTAGAATCCTTTCTCAGATGTGCAGAATCCCAATAAACTGGCAAGTGTAAGCAAAACTTGAAACACATGGCAAGGGAACGTTTCTTGGCTCTGCAGTTTCCCTGATCAAATGGTGGAAACCAGTGCAGCACAGGTACTTACAGAAAAAATCGTGTACTCAGTTAGGAAGCTGTTCTCTTTTGCAGTGAGAAGTGGCCAAAAGGGATTTCCTTAAAGTTTGCTCCTTGTTAACATTCCCGTTCCTTCCCCACAATATTGCTACCATAATTCGTATCCATTGAATTGTAAAATGTCACCTTCTTGGAAAGCTATACCATAGTAGGGTCACTAATTCCATCAGGTTTGCTTCGACTGTCCTGTTTTTAACTGCAAATTCCATATCCCGGGAACACCCCAGTCTTGTTAAACTGAGATGGTTGGTCATCCTGTAGCCTGGTTGTATTACCTGTCACCTATCTACCCAGGTTCAGTCTATCTATCAAGCTGATGATCTGTCACTCTACCCATCTATTGATCTGTTGAGCTATCTAATTCTTACTGTGTGTCTGAAGGATTGCCTTAATGTTTTTGTTGACTTTTTAAATGGTGCCGGAGTTATGCTGTTTCCATCAGGACTGCTTGTTTCGAAAGAGCCTCCACTGGAAAGCAATTTTGAGTTCACTTTTCCTACTTCCAGCGTTCCGGGCAGGCACTGGGCATGACCAGGGTAAAGAAGCTCAGGGCCCATGTGACCGCAGCCAGCCTGCCATCCGTCTGTCCCTGGAACCCTGTAGGTGGAGCCCTGGGCTCACTTCTAGGGCTTCTCCACACAGATTGACTTCCTTTGGGTTGATGATGATTGATTATGGTGGTTTCTTCATTACTTTAAACCTAATCAGTGCTTGGAGTAATTTGAGTAATGATTGCTCATTATTGGCAATTGTGAAGTGTGAGCCTGTCTCTGCGTTGCTTCGCAGCCAGCCAGTGGGGAAGTACCGGAATGTCTCCTGCTTCACGCACCTTTTCAAGGTGGGAGTGGGAATAAAGGATTCGCAGAGCTCCGTGATGGACAGGAAGCCATGGAGGTTTTGCAGAAGCTGCATTACATATTTTCTTGGCAGGAAATAGTGACAGTTCCCACTAGATCAAATGTGATCATCAAAGAGATGGTCTTACTGGATTTGAAAGTCATTCAGCCTTTTACTGAAATTCCCAAGTTCAATAAATCATGCTGTTTCATGTAATAGTGTTATATCACTCTGTCTTATAAATGAAGATCTATGATTCTCCAACCAATTTGCTATTGTTAGGAAAAGATAATTAATGAGGCCGGCATATAAACCAGTGCTGTTTTACACACTGCAGTTTATTAAAAGGTGCATTTTGAAGGTGCTTTCCCCACTCTCCTCAGTTAAATTTCAAAGTAAGTTTGTTGGATTCATTTGCAGCCTTCAAACTGGCTACACAAGAGGGAGACATTTTAGGCTGTTCAGCAAGTCAGTAATTAGCAAAGCTTTTCGATACCTGAGGATATGACGCATAGTGGGTTTATTAAATTAACATTCCAGTACTGCTCGAAGAGCCATGAACTCACAGAAGAAAATAAATTTGAAGAGGCTGCATGAACAATCTCAAGTGCAGGTAATGAGGCCTGTTTGGGGGTATGTGTGATGAGACTGAACGTGTGAGGGTTATAAAAGCATTTATAGTTTTAGATCATAATAAACAAAGCCATTATTAATTAGGAAAGTTTCCAATTTGATGGTTACATTGAAAACATTTCTGTTGTTAATGGCTCTTGGCCTCATGGAGCCAAGAGGAAGAGTCAGGTGAGGGAAGGCAGTTTCTACATCTGTGGATGGACTTTCCCTGCCTTGGCCTTTGGGAAGAATGCAGCCATGACCATGGGAGTGTATACGTCCTTCTGCTCTCTTGTTTTCATTTTCTTTGGGCAAATACCCAGAGATGAAATGACAGGATCCTATGATAGATCTCTGTTTCATTTTGGAAGGAGCCACCCTCTTGTTTTTCATTGTGACTCAGGGCCTAAGAGTTTCCTTTTCTCCATCTCCTCACCAGCATTTGTCATGTCTGCAATGGACAATATCTAATACCGTGAAGGGCTACGAAGAAAGAATGAGGTTATACTATAGGTATGATCATGGACAAAATCATCAGGATGCTTTCCAACTGAAAACAAATGAAGGCTAAAACTCAGCCATCAAACAATATTACATATGAGCCCTGTCCTGAAAGTATTGGCTGTGCAAACTGTTTTAATTATATTGACATTGGCTCAATACTTTAGGGACAGACCTTATATTTCCCATGAGTCCACATGTATGGCATGTTTCCATTAAATCAAAGGCAGAAGGCCACCTGTGTTCCATTGGTTCCGGGGTTGCTGCTCATGAAGGAAGGTGCTGGGTGGGAAATGGTTACGGGTTGTTATATATAGGTCACTTGGGGACTAGTTGCAATTTTTAGTATTTTTTACAGAGATTATATTTATATATTATTAGGGGGGTAGAAATGAACTACATATGGTAATGAACAGGAATGCAAATAAACCAAAGCAAAGAATTCATATAAATAATGCTTTTTAAAAAAAAAACAGATGAGCCCTGGCTGGTAGCAGAGTGGATAAGGCGCCAGCCTGCAAACCCAAAGGTCGCAGGTTCGATTCCCCAGCCAGGGCACGTAACAAGGTTGCAAACCAGGTCTCCAGTCGGGTCTGTGGCTGGAGGGGGGTGAAACGCAACCATACATGGATGTCTCCCTCTCCTTCTTTTCCTCTCTCCCTTCCCCCCTTTCTGAAAATAATGAAATAAAATCTTAAAAAAAAAAAAAAGATTAAAAAAAAACAAAAACACAGATGATTAGGTGAGCTCATAATAACAAAAGCATGCCTTAAAAAAAAACAACTCAGCATTGACTTCTTTAGAATAAATACAACTATGCCACTCAGTGTATTCCTACCCAGTAGGTCTTTCTTTGCACATTACGTTTTGGGGTGAGAAAACTAAGATACAGCTAATAAAATAATGTGCTGCTTTGAGTGCGATTCGGGAAGTTCATGGGGTGAGCCCCACCCACTGAAGTCCCTGGTGTCTCCCCAACATATCCCGGCAGCTGTAAATGTTGGAAGAATCGGAAGCCGGGTGAGAATGAATTATCACCACTCAAAGGGAAAACCTCAAACATGGAGAAGATTTACGCAGGGGGTCAGCTAGAGAAAACAAGATAAATGCAAATTATTTATTGATAAACTATCTTGATTCAGGGCCAACGTTGTAAATATGTGGGGAGGGAAGTCTCAAGTTTGCAGGAGCAGACTTGGTGGCTCAGAAAAACATCATTTCCACGTTGAGTTACGAGCAGGTACAGAACCGGGTCCTTTATCCTTAATTTCAGGGAGAATTTATTGATGACCCCCCACTAAGTGCTGAGCATCGTCTTCCATGTTGTGGCTTCAGCAGCACATGAATCAAGGAGAGGCAACCCACTGCTAACCCCCCTGCTCTCCTCGCCTGAAGAAGGTGTTAGCTCATCAGAAACAAATATCTGTCCTTTCCTTCCTTGTGGCTCATCGTCTGGCAGAAGTACCGACCTGGAAGGGTTATTGTGAAATCTCAAGGATGATAATGCAGTTCCATGAAGTATGATAGTCCAGCTCCCCTGAGACACGCCAAAACAGTTGCGTTGGTTTGAATCTGTGAGTTTCCCAAGTCCTTTTCCTCTTGAAGCCTCATACTTGAACTCAGCCGTGGCCCGTGCGTGTGAACGTGCCCGTTAGAGGGGAGATTTATGAAAGGAAGCAGTGACTTAATTTTTCTAACTTCCTGGTGACAGCAAGAGCCCACTTACAACAATGCACCTTTTCAACGGCAGCTGCGCGTGTATTGAACAGGACCTGCCCCGAGGATGCGATCACGTGCACAGCATCTCGCGTTCATGGGCATTTACGGGCCCTGGGCAGGTTCTCACGGAGCCATTTGACACCAGCTCCGTGTCGTTGAGCCACGCATTCCTATGGCTCTTTTCCCTGGACAAACTGCGGAGTTCACCAGCATACGCAAGAAAATATCCCTTCCAAATAAACTTTTCTTCGGATGAAGTACACATCTTTAAACCTCGAAGGTACTCGACTGATTTTATAAAGGGCACTCATACTCCCTGTTACAAACCATCACCAAATGCGTCAGCTGCCCTTTCAGGGGCCCCCAGTCCCATTTATAAGAATAAGTATCTACACAGTAGCAATTCCCAGGGGGTGGAGGTATTCAGTGGGCTACATTTGATCACTTTTAGCCCAAGCCACTTAGACCCCCATCCCGGGAAGGCCTGCGTGCTGTAATTTAAAGTAGGTACATGTTCCCTCCTGGCATTTCCTACCAAGCCAGGGTATAATTCAACACTTAAATTCTATAGCAGCAACTCCAGAACCGTAGCCTTCCCTCTTTTGCTCTGTTCAGGCCGAGGTTGAAATTCACTTTTCAGCAAGAAACTCTGGCATTACAAAGAGTGAGTAGGAGGCAAGACCGGGGGTGTGTTGGAAACTGGGCACACAATTGATCCAAAAATTCAGCATAATCGAGTTCTTCCTGGATTCACCCAGGCCCTGCTATGTAAATGGTGCTGAATATTCCCTTTGTAAATGAATGAATTTAGTGACAGGATAGTTTGTTTTATGTATGTTGAGTGCCTACTGAGTGCTACAGAGTTATTCTCCAGAGGTTTAAAGACAGACAGACAGACAGACAGACGGGTGTGAAATGTTCTCATCCAGAGTGGCATTCATAAAACTGTGGCATTGGAATGTGACACCCCTGAACTTAATGATGATATAGAATGACCCTCAAGATGTTTTTTTGCTTCTAATCACATACATTCTCACCTGAGGAAAGCACCTTCAGGGCTGGAGGAGCTTTGTGGGCAGGTGCACACCCTGGGAGCAGCCATGACCCTCAGGCTTCAGGAGGTCAGGGCCAGTCAAACCCAGAAGACACGCTCCTTGTCTTCCAAGCCTGCCACCAGCAAAGCCTGATTTGTTCAACACTTCAATCAGTGTTTGCCTTGATGAGTATTTGACTAAAACTAACTCCCCGCCAGGCCTTTAGGAGAATTCTACTTTGCGCCAAGCGGTCTGTTCGCATGGTGCTCCCCAAGCCTGTGTTCCATGACCCCACGAATATGAACAGCTGCTTTCTGTGCAGAAGAGGGAGGGTCTCCTCTAGCCCGGCTGTAGCTGCACAGTGTGTGTGAGCCCCAGTGCCTCTCGTCAGACTTGCTTTACTTGTAATTTCCAGACATCCTAACGTATTTGTAGAAAGTCAACAGTTCTAACACCTTCAATCACATCATCTCATTGAAGTCTTCTCATAGCCCAGCAAAGTTTTGAATAGATACCTCTAGTTCCATTTAACAGGTGGAAAAACTGAGGTTCGTGGTCATTGACCATGTTGCCGATTGAACCTGAGCTAAGTAACTCAAGCCCTGGTATCGGAATCCAAATTCAGGACCATTTCATTAGACCACACTGCCTGGACCTTTTAAAATCCAGGTTAGTTTGTATCTAACATGGGGTGGAGGGCGAAGATAATGAAAAGACTTCAGAGTATAATCTGAATCACTGTAACATCACAGGAATTTCCAGGTCTCATCTCATGTTAGAGCAGCCTTTACACCACACATATTAAGTTTTATATATAAAATTACATGACTGATTCTTAACTTTCTGTTTGATCTACTTCCTCGGTGCCTCTTGTATCTGTTGGTGATTTTGACAAAACAAAACACAGCAAAACGCCTTCTACCAGTCCAGAAATGGAGTAAAATCACCTTGAAGTCATCACTTCTCCTAAAATAACCACATTGCTTTGCGTTACACACATCAAAATCAATTGAACTTTTGAAACCCGTTTGATCTGGTGGTTAATTTGTCGCTTTGGAAATCACAGCTTGTCGGACCTTTGCTATCCTCTACTAAAAAGCCCAAATATATAAACTTCAACAATTTTAGTTAACCCTGCAGGCCACCTCTGTCCCAATTCTGTGATCAAGGTGCAGTTCCGTGTTTGGGTTTCTTGTCTGCAAAAAGTTTGAATGATGATCTCCGAGTTTTCTCCAGTGTTTGTGTCAGTGACTTGTGCCCACGACGGCTCCACCACAGAGGGCCGGGCACTAACTGCTTCTCTAGCTTAGCAAGCTCAGCACAGAGCTTGACGTAACATCAAGGTTCGTCACCCAAGGAATCTTGCTTAAGAGATGACATCTAACACCTATGCGACTTCAAAGAACAGTCAGCTCTGTATCTGTTCGCACAAATGACTTTGCCATAGATTCTAACCTGCACGTGTACCATAGAGATGTTTATACAGAGTTATTAGCATCTGCTGAAGTCTGAGCTAAATAGCTGGTTGTTGACTAAGTGATCACTGACTCTCAAAAACAGTGTTGATTTTGGGTTATAATTGCCTTTCTGTGCAAACATTTATGATACATAGCTTTAATGTATATGAATATTTTTTGTTCTTCATAGATTTTATACTGCTCAGAGATTTTTTAAATAATTCTTTTTTAGTGGACTCATGATCTCTGAAGACCAATTCAGCTGACTTCCAGGCACCCAAACCTTCCAAAGAATGAACCATATTTACAATGGTTATTTTTAAACACCACGCTACAATTGAGTCCTGTCCAATAGGAGGAACCTTGCGTTGATGCTGTTAAATAAGGAATAAATCCTAACTTGAAAAATAGTACCATTAACCAATATCTCGTATTGAGTATGCTCAGCTCAGTGCCAACAAAAATATCAGCATAATACATTGATTTGGGATACAGCAAATTCACAAATGCATAGATCGGGAGGGAGGGAGTGGGGTGAGAGAGAGGCAAGGAGAGGGAGGGAGGGAGAAGGAGGGGAGGGGAGAGACTGATGTATAGAATCATATGTGGGTTTTCTTCATCCTTTTGTTTGCTTTTAGATACAAGGATGTAACCCATAATGTAAGTCAAGAACATAACCACCTGCAACAGGGCTTTCCCAGGCAGTATCTAGAAAGAGTTGCACTTAATATTGGAGAATGCTAACTAAAGACACATTTTATTGTCTGATTATTGTTAAGTCCTAAATAGGAAGTTATTCTAAGCTGATTTCAGGTTAAAAAAAGACACATGAAGAAGAGACACTGCTTGATTATGAAAAATAGCTACAGGTATGCCAAAATAGGTACCAATATTAGATTTTAATTTTAAGGCTTAGGATACATATTTCCAGATAAGTATGACTTGCAATAATGGACTTGAACTGTGGGCAATGACTTCATCACAAATTAGCAAAGCATAATCTCAATGACTCCCGTATCTCTTCTGGGAGGTGGGTTGGAAGCCCCTGACGTGGTTGTATTTCTACAGCCAGGCTTCTCCCTAATATTGCTAGCAAATGAACACAGCATTTTTTCCTTCTTCACCACATTTATAAACCGTAGTGCACTTACGAGGATGCCAGGTGCCAGAGACTTCCAACGCCAAGATCCAAGTTGGATTTTATTTTCCCGGCCAGGCCAAAAAACTCAATAAACCCAATTGCTCAGGAAGCTGATTTTTTGGTTCTGTTCCCTTTAAGAGCGCAGTATATATGATAATGACTCCATTGTCATCAAATAGAATACAATTAATTTTATTTTTTAGTACGTTATCAGCAAGCAAAGCACCGGTATTAGCTCGATGCCATCTGGGAGCGACAGTTTCCTTATTACAAAATATGTAAAAATATGGATTCCCTTAAGGAATCTGTTGCATTACATCTGCTCAGATTTTTGTTATATGCTAATGGTTTTAACCCAGCATCTGAGGCACGCGAGGGAAAAAAAAAAAAATGACTGAAAATTTTCAGCTCAATTACGCATTTCACGTTTCAAGTGTCTCAAGGACGGAGGAAGTGACATGGGTGCGTCAGCAGCAGAGGCTGAAGCGGAGACAATGGAGGAAGAGGGCAGGTCCACCCCAGCTCTCTCTCCAGAGACCCCGGCTGCCCACACAATTAAGACCACTTGATGTGTGAGGGACAGGGAGGGAGAGGGACTGTTGGTGCTAAATCCCAAATGAGCCCCGCCGATAACAAAGAGATGGTGACTGATAAGACAATTACTCTCCTTAGAGCTCCGTGTTCGTAATATATTAAACAATCGCAGTGATTAAAAGGAGCTATTATAATTATGAAACCATTCTCTGGGGTAAGGTTTCTTTTCTGGCAGATCCTGGCCTTTTCCGTATTTTCTCACCTTTGCTCGGATGTGGGAAATTTCACTTGAATGAATTCCGCCTATTGACGGAAGGCGGTGCGGCGCTTGGGCCGGAGCCAGGAACATGGAGCAGGTTTGAAACGCTGGACTCGGAGTCTCTACCATTCGGAGAAAAGTCCCGTTTGTGAAGGAGGCCGCAGTGACACACTGGATGAGGTTTCCGGAATAGTTCCAGGGCAGCAATTTTATGCTGGGCCACTGCCTCTCCCGCGTGGGCCTGCAGAGTGCCCTACCTTAGGCCAGTGGAATGAATTCTCACGTGGAGGACAATTTGTTGCGAGTTGCTTTTCCACGTACGTCTGTCCTCAGGCTCCAGATCGTGAGGCACATGACACATAATGTTTTCATTAGCATCATCCCAGGTTCATCCACATATCCAATTCCGACATTTTTATCAGTGCCTTGAAATTAAAACCTTGCCCACAATTAGTACTTTTCTGATGATAATAACGGCCCGGTGCTTCTTTGTAAGAGACAGAACGGACATATCACTCTGTCACCCATGATAACTCTTGATAATAGCCACCCTGGTTCTCCATATATAAACTATTCTCCAGAAAGACGGAGGGTTTGAAGAACGGGTTGATCCCACTAAACGAGGTGATGATTCGATGAAGAATGTACCAGAAGTTGTGAAGTGTACCTTTTGGCCACCCTTTCAGGCCCCTGGAATGTCTTTTGGGGGTTCACTGATTTAAAAAGTCTAAGGTGCCCTGGCTGGTAGCACAGCGGATAAGGCGCCGGCCTGCGAACCCAAAAGTCGCAGGTTCGATTCCCCAGCCAGGGCACATAACCAGGTTGCAAACCAGGTCTCCAGTCAGGTCTGTGGCTGGAGGCAGGTGAAACGCAACCATACATGGATGTCTCTCTCCCTCTCTGCCTCTCTCCCTTCCCCTCTTTCTAAAAATAATGGAATAAAATCTTTAAAAAAAAAAAAAAAAAAAAAGTCTAAGGTGCATTGAGCAAGTAAATATCCCCAGACTGGAATAACAGCCTATTGATCAGGAATTGTATGTTTAAGAAAAAACACAAGTAAAAAACAAAACTTAAATGCCTTTCTTTTTTAACCTGTCCATCATGGAACGATTTACTTTTATTCCTCCTTTACCCCAGTTTCCTGTCCTTCTCCCTGCTGTTAAGCCGTGTGCGTGTGGGTTACGTAGACTGACCCAGATTAATCAGTACTTTGACTCACACAAGTGCCAGACCAGGACACGATGCTTTGTGACAGAATTTGTAGACTAGTCACTGCCAGGCTGCTCGTCCCAGGAAGAGGGCAGCTCTGGTTTTTGTGCACAGCAAAATTAGCTGCTAAAATCAAAATCGTATTTAGCTGTGATCAAAATGAAAAATTTGCAGGCTTTCAGATAAAATAGCACCTCATCATCCAGAAATAGCTTGGGGTGGGAGAATGTGGCTCAGGAAAAAAAAAAAAAAAAATGGAACAAAGACATCAAAAAGCGATGACTTTGGCTGAGTTTGAGCAAGCACATACCAGGAGGTGAGCTTCCCTTTCTCCCCAGCAGACACACGGGGAGCTCCACACCTGAATGTGGTCACCTGCGAACATTTCATACATAACAGCCTTTAACCTGTGTCCACTCTGAAATCTCTCTTTTTGTTCATATCACTTGGATTGTTGAGAACTTGAGCAATGCTGGGCTCTGCGATGAATGCGTAACCTGCATTTTCTCATTCTGTTCTTGCACTAACGCTTTGGATAGGTGGTGTTGTAATCCCACGCTGCTGAGCAGAAACTGAGAGCTGGCGCGCTGGCCTGGTAGCTGAGTTGGTTAGGACATCGTCCCAATACACTGAGGTTGCGGGTTTGAGCCCTGGTCAGGTGTTTAAAAGAATAAACTGAGGTTGAAAGAATGGAGAAAATGTTTCCTGGTTCAGCGGGAATTGGGAGCCAGGCATCTCCATGAACATAGTTCAACATCCTAATGATGATAGGCCACAGGGGACAAACTGGGACTTTTGTCTTATCACTTCTGCTGTGAAAAACTGGGTGCATTAGAATATTTGTCACAAAGAGGACACTGACTCAAGATGTGTTAGGAGGTATTTAAAAGTTCCGTGTGGAGCCCTGACGAGCCATCGTGGCTCAAAAGGTTGCAGGTTCAATTCCAAGTCAGGGCTCATACGTAGGTCGTAGGTTCGATCTCTCGTGTGGGCGTCTGTGATCCCTGGTCCAGCATGTAAGGGAGACAAGCAGTTGATACTTCTCTCTCGTATCACTGTTTCTTTTTCTCCCTTCCTCTCTCTCTAAAAAGCAATGAAAATTTGTCATCAGGTGAAGGTAAAAATAAAAAATTCCACGTGGAGTTTTCCTCATAGTTCATTTTGTGCCAAACCTCGAGGAATTCCACTGAGGCACTTAAATCTTTGCTTAAAGTGACCTCATACCAAATAGCAGTGTTAATACCCTCCGAAGGCACGTGTGCTGGAAGGTCTCTCTGGCTTCCGCAGCACCGTCTTCTGTGCCAAAGAGCAAGTGAGGACCGGCCTGACAAACTGAATATCCTGTTGACTTTATTAGTTTTTAAAAGATTTTATTTATTATTTTCAGAGAGAGGGGAAGGGAGAGAGGCAGCAAGGGAGAGAGACATCAGTGTATGGTTGTCTTTCACCTGCCTCCAGCTGCAGACCTGACTTGCAACCTGGTTATGTGCCCCGGCTGGGAATCGAACCAGCGACCTTTGGGTTTGCAAGGACGCCTATCTACTGTGCCACCAGCCAGGGCCCTGATGGCTTTAGATTTGACTGTTAATTGATGAGGACCAGAAAGAAGGATTAGTCTTCATCATCTTGAAAGCGCAGGACTTTTGTGTGTGTTCCAGTGAGGCACTGTGTGAAGACGGGGCCAACGGAGCATGTGTAATGGACCGCAGTGCCATCAGACTGAAGTCTCTTAATGCTTCCCACTGCACGTCGTCAGTAGACTTTAAATAAAATCGACCTGGAGTGTAGCTTTGAACCTGGGGAGCCAGGAAAGTGTGCTAGAACTTTACTGATGAGCTTGCAAAAGCTAGTTCAAGTGCATGAAGATATAATTTAAAACACGGCAGCAGGACACTTGCTAAAGTCCACCTTTTCAATAATTCAAGAGATGAAACATTACTTTTTCTCTATACCTTGATGGGATGCTCCTTGAGATACGAAAGCCATTTGTATTGAAATTTTATTACTGGGCTTAGAAAATGTACTCATATGCTATTATCATTTTATTTTATATTTAAAGAAGAACTGTACTAGCCTAATGGGAAGAATGAGTTACCAAGAAATTTAAAAGTCCAAAAAATAGTGTGTTTTGGGTCTGTGTGTAATAGACATTTTAGAAGTTTAGAAAAATGGTACTTTTAGTGCCCCGTATCTGGTAAGAGCACTTCCCACTTTGGGTGAGAAACTACCTCGCCTCCTCAGTCCAGCGGTTTTGGGGATCAGAGATGCTGGCCTTCCTCCTCATCTGACCCTCCCCACAGGGCATGACCTTGGCCTCGCCACATGGATATCACTGATGGAGACACGGTGCATGTGGGTCCAGCATATGTTCATCCTAGGTCTGTGCTTGGGGGCGGAGGGCAGGGCCTGCGCACCCCGCTGGTGGAACCTGAGGTTGCGGGAAGCGGAAAAGACATTGTAGCGGGGCAGTGACCTGGTCAGATTGCATTTTGGAGAGTGTTTTCATAGGGTATCTCATTTAATTTTCGTAACTGATGTATGTGTTTGTGGGGGCGGGGTGGTGGTTATTCTTCATTTCAGAGCTAAAGAAACAGATGCACAATGAGATGCGAAGGGACGGGGCTGGTTCAACAGACACCGAATTGTGGGTCTGCGTGGGAATCCAGGCAGTCTGGCTCTAGGTTTCGCCTTGTGAACGTGCTGAATATACATACAGATGTCCTGTAGGCATCGCACTCGTCATGGTGGTGCTCAGATGATTGGAGCTCAGATAATAGTGTGTAGGAAGGGCTCATAACTTCAGGCTTAGGAGTCATTGATATAGAGATGGTGACTGGAATCATTTTAGCCGGTGACAATGTCTAGGCTGAGAGCAGAAAGGGGTCTGACCGATTTCTCGGACCTCACTCTGAGGGAGGTCGTGTCTTTCCTTTGTTTGTGACTTATTATTTGCTTCCTGTTTGTTTTGTGCCTGAAGCTCACTTATTTCTAAGCTGATCTAGCACATGGCATTTGAGGTGGCAAAATGATGGCAGGAAAAATGAGGGCACATGTCCTCCTCCCCCCAACCATTCCTAAGTGCTACACTTCAAAGACTTTGCAAACCCTGGGATGACAGCGTTCCTCTCCCAGTGTCCAAAAAAAGTAACTGTTTAGATCATTCGACAACAAATTTATCTTTACTTCTTTTGAACCCTTTCCCCTCCCCCCAAAAAAATTTGTCATGTAATCTCCCATAAGCACGTGGTCTATTTTCCAAGGGGGAGAAATATGCATTTCCTCCACTTCGACCTTCAAATTCAGTCGATCACTCATCGTCAGCACAGTCCCCAGTGAGCCTCGTCAGCTTCCTCCTGTTGGGAGATTTTTTAAATAGCAGGATGATCGGGACCCATTCCTTTTCATCTTTGCCTCCATCATTTTCTTTGGCCGAGGTCTTACCCAGAATGCTCGAATTTTTTTTTTTTTTCCTTCCCCAATTAGAACTCTTCAAAGGAGAGAAAATGAGACTCGGAGCTTGGGCTTCATAGCAAATGCTTCGAGGACCACAACAGCTCTGGCTTTTGAAGTTCCCCATGCCCGGCGCCCAGCCATGCGCACCCCCTAATAGCTGTGCTCTCAGCTCCATTTTCCAGGACGATCGGGGGAGAGTGGGGAAAACCTTTCATGTAGGCCTTTGCTCTCTGCTACCGTACTTGAAAGATGAAAATTATTTTGATTTATCTGGCCCTAGTACATATAGATAGAGCTTAATTTCTTTGCTTAGTAAACAGTAATGACTATCACTCTTTTTTTTTTCTTTTTTTAAGTTTTTGACTTATTGATTTTTTTTTTTTTTGTTAGAGCAAGAAAAGAAGGAAGCGAGGGAGAGAGACAGACAAAGAGACATAAGGAGAGAAACACCAATTTGTTGTTCCACTTATTGATGCTCTCATTGGTTGATTCTTGTATGTGCCCTGACTGGGGATTGAACTCACAACCTTGGCATATGGGGGATGATGGTCTAAACAACTGAGCTACTGGGCTGTGGCAGAGAGAGGGAGAGGGAGGGAGGGAGAAAAAGAGACAGACAGACAGACAGACAGACAGACAGAGATAGAGAGACAGAGACAGAGAGAGAGACCAATTTGTTGTTGTGTTTTGTTTTTATTCCATGTTACTTAATGGAGATGAAAACTGGACGTAACTAATTTAAAAGACAATTACTCAAGATGTGTCAACTCAATGCAATGGTGATATGAGACACAGCTTAAGGTCCAGGTAGTCCAAATAATAATCTCTTTCTACTTCTCATCAGAAATGTCTAATGAAAGAGATGAATATGTATTAAAAGAATGCCTTTCCATAGCTAAAGACAAAGAAAGTAAAATAATTGTTTCTATTCATCCTAAAACTTAAAAGAGGAAAAATGGACTAATCAACCTTTTCCTTTCATGGAAAACCATTTAACATGTCTAACTTTAGCTGCATAAATGCAGCCTCATTATACGTTATGTGATATCATTTTTCTCCATCACTAACAACCCCACAGTTCCAGGTGAATAGCTTCTTCTCCAGGACAGAGTCGTACACTTCTAAAAGATGTGGCCAGGGGGAGTGGAAAAAATCAGTAAATTCCTTCATCAGAACCCCTTTCGCAGGCAGCAGTGCTGGAGACAAGTCAACAAAAGCTCCCTGTGAAAGAAGAAGCCAACAGCTTCGACACCCAGAGGTTTGGTAAAGTTTCAAACCTGATCTCATTGGAGAAATTCCAGCCTTCGCTGGTTCTAACGAAGGTCGGGAAGTTCTCACAGAGGGACATGTGCAGATTCTGGGACGCAATCCTTAGCAGGGAACTGATGGACGACCTTGATGTAAACAAGTCACACTGGACTTAATTTTCTGAGCATGCAACAGAAAGACCACTATGATTTATGCATTGATAATTTCTGCCGTTCACGCCCAGCCTGGAAAGAAGTTTAATTGCAACCAACACAATAATCTTCCGAGTCAGTCTTCAAATTCCCAATATTTTATAAAAGGATCCCCAATTTTTAAAGAAAAACTTATTCTACTTCTCTCTCCTTCCCTCTTTCTGTCTCTCTCCCTCACTTTCTCTTATTTTCTTTCTTTTTCTGTATTAGTTTATTTTAATTAATTTTTAAAAAGATTTGATTATTTTTAGAGAGGCAGAAAGGGAGAGAGAGATCAATGTATGGTTGCCTTTCACCTGCCCCCAGCTACTGACCTGGCTATAGACCTGGCTGGAGACCTGCCTTGCAACCTGGTTATGTGCCTTGGCTGGGAGTCGAACCAGCAACCTGTGGGTTCACAGGCCAGCACCTTATCCACTGTGCTACCAATCAGGTCCCTTTCTGTATTAGTTTAAAGCAGATTTATCTCTTACCACCTGGGACCTAAATTAGCCACCATTCACAAACCTACAGGTAGAATAATCAATTTATTAAAACCCCTGGACGGTAATCCTCTTAGTAACTCAAATGGGGAAAATACAGCAGTAAGTCTGGGCTAAGCAGTAATGTAAGATATATGAAAAGGGTCCCACTGCAAACAGCAGCGATTAGAAGACACCTGGTGGGTTGGTTTTCCAACACAGTTTTCCTGCTGTCCCAAGTTCCTCCCTCAAAGTGAGCTTTCACAAGCCATTTGCTGTTGGAAGAACTTGACTCCTGGCAAACTGGTCCAGGATTGGGTCCAACGCATAGACACCTACTTTCATCGGAGCCAGTCAGATGCTATGAGTGTCAGGGATGAGTATAAGCCAGATGTCCCTGTCAGACAAGAGCAGCGCCCAGAAAGGCCCGGTACTGAGGTTTCTGGATTTCTCCTGGCTCTTCTTACTGAAGTTGGGTCATTCAGCTTTTCCTCTGGTTCTGTGCAATATGTCTTGATGCAAAGCTCTTGATGACAGACTTGCTGAGTGATTTGCAGTGAAAATAATTTTAACTTCTATAAGGCGACTCCGCTAGCCATGAGAAAATATCAAATCAGGGATTGGTGATAAATCTACAGTTATCTTTTTCTCAGCAGAAGCTCTAAGGCTTGGTCATCTTGCCTGGCCCTGAGTCTGTCCCTGTTGATTTTAAGAATGGCTGACGATAATAAGAGGGGACTTTTCTTTGTCATTGATTTCTGCCTATTTCGTTTATTCTTCCAACAAATTTTTTTTTAAAAAAACAGTTGAAATGCAATCGAATGCAACCAAAATATAGACAATTGATTCCTAATTATGGTTCATTTAAATGATAAAAACACACATTCAAATGAGGAAAAATATTCATTCAGACATCTGCCAAAATCTCAAAGTGAAATGCTGGAAAAGTTGAAATTGATTTCAGTGTATTGCATTTCAGCTCCTCAGGTTTTAATTGGTTGTTCCTTTTATTTTATTTTATTTTATTTTTTTTTAGCAAACCTTCCCATGTTTCCAGTGAGGTTATCTCCCAGTTTATTAAAAAATGTCAGATACTAAAATTTTTTTAAAAGATTTTATTTATTATTCTTAGATAGAGGGGAAGGGAGAGAGGCAGAGAAGGAGAGAGACATCAATGTATGGTTACCTTTCACCTGCCTCCAGCTACGGACCTGGCTGGAGACCTGGCTTGCAACCTGGTTATGTGCCCTGGCTGGGAATTGAACCTACAACCTTTGGGTTCACAGGCTGGCGCCTTATCCACTGTGCCACCAGCCAGGGGTAGATGCTGAAATTTTATGGCTAGCTTAATTTCTATTCAAATATCTTGCTGCCCATTCTGATTCACAAATTATAATGCATTTTATACCATATGAATTCTTAAAGTTTAGGTGATTCATGGGTATTTCCTTCCTTCCACCTGAATGTATTATCCCCTTGGTCACATCCATCACACTTTTGGTAGACAAAAGATGCCCTGTTCTGAACCAGGGTGATAAAAATCAATAAAATAAAATGTTATAAAAACATTATGTTATAACAAAATACTAGCACATACTTAAAACATTTAATGAGTATGAATAATTCAATTAATATAGCAACTTTATGTTAATCACCTCAAAATTTCTCCAGGGAGGACATTTTCTTCAAGACCTGAATTTGCTGAAGATGTGTGAGGGCAAGTCAGGGAAGCAGCCCTGAAGGTGCTGTTCTCTTTTTGGAAGGTTCCCAGACCTTATCCCCATTGCTTTGCTTATTGTGGGAAAGAAAGTTCTAGTAGTGTTCTAAACTAGGATCATCAGTTGCATACGTGTAGAGAGAATCCATAATTCTAGTAGAATGTTCATCCTTTATTAATGATCTCTCTATTTTTCCTCTGATAAGCTCCTGATTGCTGAGCAGCTATGAATAAAAGCCTATAAACCCCATCACTTATTCAGGATATAACCTGAAACATATCCTCTACCTCAAAAGTAACTGAGGACAAATTGAATCTAGACAGACATATATAAACATTCAGATTTTAGTAGAAGGGAAAGTAGTGTCTATTTTCCTTTCAGTAGAATAAAATATTTTCAGAATTTTTAGTTATCAATGTAAAGACAAATCTGCAGAAGTAATGGAATGCAATTTTAAAAGCCAGAGGACTAGAGCAAAGTTAGCAAATGTTTTTTTTGTTTTGTTTTTAAGATTTATTATTTTAGAAGAGAGTGAGAGAAACATCAATGTATGGTTGCCTTTCACCTACGTCCAGCTACGGACCTGGCTAGAGACCTGGCTTGCAACCTGGTTCTGTGCCCTGGCTGGGAATCGAACTGGTAACCTTTAGGTTCACAGGCCAGCTCCTTATCCACTGTGCCACCAGCCAGGGTAATGAATGTTTTTGAGGATATTACATGTCAAGTCATTTTCATATCTTATTTACCTCATTTTTACAATATCCCAGGTGGTAAGTAGTGCAATGTCCATTTTACAAAAGTTCAGAAACATTAAATAAATGGTCTGTCTACATACAAATATCTGGTAGGTGGAAAAGCCAGAATTTAAACTCATATTGATCTGAGTCTAAAGCCCTTTGCTACTCCCATTATGACATTTTATTAAAGTCACATAGTGAGAAGGGAAATGAAATCATTAAAATATGTGTTTTCTTACAGAGAGTGATCCTTGCCATCTAATTTCTTAGGTATGTTTTGAGCCTTGGTAATTACTATAGTTTTTTCATTTGCAAAGTCCCTTTGCCTTGTGGAATAAAGTACATTACGCCTAATGCAAAGTTATTAACAGACAGAGTAGACTGGCTTCCTTATTCTCATTAGCTGCTAAGTGTGTTTTTGTATAACACTAATCTTAGTCAGAAATGGGAAAAATGACAGTAACGAGCGATTAAGGAAAGGAAAAGGTCCTGTTTCCCCACAGTTCATCGCAAGACAGTGCATTTTTACTCAATCAGAAACCGTCACCAAGTTCCATGAATGTTTAGGAAGTGAACCCAATGGCATTGATCACATCTTGTATACAGCTTTGTCACAAAACCTAATGTTGCCGTAGAATAGAGGCAATGTAAGCGGAGGAGAACCCCCCAACAAGATGTGTTGGTCATGATTATGAACATGTTATCTTATGTGACAAAGGGGATTTTGCAGATGTGGTTAAGTGAAGGGCACTGAGGTGGGTAGAGGATCTTGGGTTGCCAGATGGCCCCAACGGAATCGCCAAGGTCCTTGCGTGAGTCGCAGCAGATGTGCAAACTCAGAAAGAGGTGAAGAAGCTGCTGGCTTTGGAGATGGAGAGAGTGGCTCTGAGCCAGGGAAAGAAAGCAGCTTGCAGAAGCTATTGAAAAGACAAGGGGCCCTGGCTGGGTCGGTTGGCGTATCGTCCCAATATGCCAAGATCATGGGTTTGATTGTCGGCCAGGTCACAAACAGGTATCAGTTATGGAAATGCCAAATTGGTCTCTCTCACTCTCTCTCAAATCAATCAGTATATTTTTTTAATTAAAAAAAAAAAAAAAAAAAAAAAAAAACAAAGATAAGGGAATAAATTCTCCCCTGGAACCATATTCAGGACACATCAGAGCCCCCAATACCTTGAATTTGACCTAGGGAAACCCATTTCCATTTCCCTGACCTCCAGAATTATGAGATGAGAAATGCGTGTTGCTTTTAGTCTCTATGTTTATGGTAATTTGTTACAACAGCAATGGGAAACTAACGCAATAGGTGATTTGTAAAAGGTCTGGGTTTTGTTGTTTGCAGTTCTTCCAGTTAAAATGCAAGGCTCTCAGTAGGAGTAAATACAGAATAACTACAGATCAAGTTATTTTGTGGGGCATTTAGACAGGTGCATTCTGTGGAAAGATATTTCAGTAACACAAATATTCAGGAATAAAGTTCATTTGGTAAATGCATGTAATTAAATTAAAAAAAAAATAACATAAACAAGCCTTGCCATTGATCTCTTTTGTTTGGTATTTCGAGTTTCTGCTAAACTCCCTATGGTTAAGAGGATAATATCTATCTCATCATTTTAAACCCTGTATTTTCTATTACACATGAAGAGTCTCTTATTCCTGGTCTCTGCCTCCTAATTTCACAGGTCAATTTGTTTTTAATAATATGAGCATCTTTGTCAACATTTCCAATGTGAGTCCCTCTAGCACAATGCCTGACACATGGTAGAGATGCAACAAATGCACTTTGAAAGCATGCAAATTAAACCAGGCAGCTGTCATTTTTCTCCCACTGAATGAATTATGGAAATGGCTGAAGAGAGAGGAGTCAGAACAAGGTGGTACACCTGACCCTTCATTCACATCAGTGGAGGCTTTAAAAGGAACAGCAATTCTTTGAAAAGCAGTTTGACGATACGTACCATGATCTTTAAAATGTTTATATCTTGTGGTGGAATCGTGCACCTGAAACCTGTATAATTTTGTTAACCAGCATTATCTCAATAAATTCAATGAAAAAGAAAAACATAAAAATAAAATAAAATATACTTTCTATACCTTTTCCCTAATGTTCCATTTCAGGGACTCCACTGTATGCAGAATAAATCAGATATGTACCAGGATAATTATGATAGTGATGGTTAGTAACAAGGAGAGGGGTGGGGACAAGTATGTGTCAATTCAAACAATTTTAAAAATGTTTCAGTAGATTTCTCTGTAGAACAATACAGGTCCTTGCTTTCTTCTTTAAATCTTTGTCTAAACATACTAAAGTTTTCACACTGTCTACTCCTGGAAGGGATTTCCAAGTTTTCTGTTAGTTCATCTCTAATTTAGTGCCATTATGGTTAGAGAGCAAATCTGTATGAGAATAATGCATGTTGAACGATTTTATTGAGGCCTGTGTTGTGCCTTAGCATATAGTCAGTCATGGAGGAGGCGCCCTAACTACTTGGAAAGAATGTCTATTGGGTAATAGTTGAGTGAAATGCTTGGATATGTTTGTTAGGTCAACTTATTTGGCAGCCTTGTTCAAGTCTTCTGGAAACTTTCCGAATGTCTCTCTGTTTGCACTATCAATAATTGAGAGTAAGCAGTTGGTATCTCCAGCACTTACTATTGAGTCCTTGCTATTTCTTTTCACTTGGTCTTATATTTCATATGTTTGGATTCTGTCCCTGGATGAGTATATACACTTTAAATATGATGTATCCTGGTGTACTTACATTTTTCTCTTTTTCTTTAGATACCTTTAAAAATTTCCAACTTTGTTATTTATGTCTTTGACTCTAAAGTGTGCATCTTGTAAGGGTTATAGAATTAGTGTTGTTATTTTTTAAAAATTCAATCTTGTGATCTCAGTTTTTTTAAGTATAGAGTCCATTGGAAAAGTTTTTCACTGCAAAGCAGAGACCAGTTTTGTTTTTTTTTTTTTTTTAACAGAAATTCACAATAAAGACCACTGTAAACCATAAATTAGTGTAGAATACATTTCAAAACAATTCATGATCTTTTCCTGGTGCAAGTCCATCATCCTTAAGCCAAGTGTGACCTACTATTCTATTTCTGCCAATAGGCTAAATACTCCTGTTTCAGAAATGTCTTTAAGTTGTTTTCATTTTTATCTGCCTCAGCACTGAAAATCCTCTCATTCTTTTTATTTTGACCAAATTCATTTTATGGATTATTTGCATATAGCTGAGAATGAGATTGCCCTATTTTTAATAATATTTCCACATTATTAAAATCCATGGAACTGTTTCAGAGCCTTTTTATTCTTTTCCTTGAGAGAATAATGGTGTACATTGGAGAAAGTTGTCTGGTTTATTACATACATGCACCAACACCCTGTCCGTGTACACTGCTCTGGGGAAGGTACCCTGCTCACACTAGTCAAACTATGTCCATAGACATAAAGCATTCTTTTCCGTCGCACTAAATATGTCACAATAAACTCACAATTATTTTTGTTCTATTAGAAGGTAAAACTTACATCTGTCTAATGACTGAAACACTTATTTCAGTCTTCTTTATCCCTCGTGAAAAAAAAAAAAATGTAGATTTTACTACCCACCCACCCCGTCACTCACCAAATTTATGGCTTGCATAATTTCTGCCTTCCTACAGTATTTCACAGTAGTCCATTTAAAGATTCCATCACCTGATGTAACCTATGTTTGCAGCTTGATGTTAAAACACTCAATAAACCACAAGTGGGCAGGGAAGTCAGGGACGTGCCCTTTGAAAGATGAAACAACAAAGAGCCTTGTCCGCCGCTCACGTCACCCCTTTCTGTTACCCTTCCTCTCCGACTTTCCTTTCCATGAGCCTCACTATGACCCCTAGTTCTGGTTAGCCGTCTTCAGCTCAAGTCCCACAGGTGCTTAGGGTACCATGTCCCGCATGTTAGGAAAAGGGACTATGTTAAGACTCTAGGTCTGACCAGTGTGGCTCTGTGGGTTGCGCGTCATCCCGCAAAGTGAAAGGTCATTGGTTCCTAGTTGGGGCACATGCCTGGGTTGCAGGTTCAGTCCCTGGTAGGCAGCCTACCAACCCGTGGTTCTCTCACACATCAGTGTTTCTCTCCCTCTCTTTCTCTTCTTTCTGAAAATAAGGAAATGCAACCTTCAAAAGAAAAATTTTAGAAAAGAATCTAGTCTTTGACTCCAACAGAATTTGGAGAAGCAGCCCCGTCTCCTCCTGGGAGAAGGACACTCTGTTTTGTGGGCGCGGATGCGGGGCCTTGGCAGAGAGCCAGGGTTCTGTGTGAATGTCCAGAGCAGAGGTGATTTTTAATGCTCCAGCATCATTCATGAAATATTATGTATATAATTTGTACTCACAAGAGCAAGCGTGCTCTCCAAGGAAACATTAAAATAAACAGCTTCTTTAACTCTTTTGTACCTCGATCATATCTTACTTTGATGAACCCATAAAAAGGAGGAGGTAAGATTGATGTTGGACAGACCAGCAGGGCAATCATGTAGTTTATTACATATTTATGGCTCAGAAAGATCAAAGGATGTTTTTATGCACATAACTTGGCAAATGTATTTCGCCACGTTCAGATAAGTTCCAAGTGGCTTCAGGGGGGAGTGAAAGGATCTGGCGCTGTGCCCGTAATGCTGTTTGGCAAGACCTTGAATGATGGTGGGACTTGAGAACACAGGAACATACTGCATTACACGGGCATATATACACACTCTCTACATGTATACACACACTCACTGGTCTATAGGAAACGTGTGACTGTATACACACGTGAGGTAAATATGCTCCACTACGCGGTCAGAGTGATTAGATAAAATAGCAGCATCTGTATTTACCGATAAACTATGCGTTTGGAAGGACTGCATTATTCTACCTTATTATAACATCTTCCCCAAAATTGCAAGTAAAAATGTGTTAGCATTCCGGTTTTAAGAGGCCATGTTTATTAATCAAGTCCCGTGTGATTTGAGTTGAACAGTCTTAACAATTTGATTGATGCACAGATGGTGTCCTGTGGCACCGTCAGGACAAGGGTGCTCAAGTAGAACAGGGCCCCTGTCCCCAACACTGGAGCCTCCCAGCTTCCAAGCACCCAGGGACCCCCTTCCCATTCTGTCTTTGCAACATTGTGCTTCGTATATGGTGTGTGTGTGTGTATGCGTGTTGGGTATGATTCAGTGTGGACATTCCTGGATTGTCAGAGAGGTCTCTCACCAATAACAATAAGTGCAAAGGTGGAATGTGGAGAAGCATAACCTTTAGTTAATTTTTCCTGTATTCAAACTGTAGCTTTTCTCCTCTTAAGTACCAAGATTGTCAAAGTTCCACTGGCTTGGGATTTTTCAAAGCATGGTGCAAACACGTCACATCATTTGGGTCTCGGATAGGGCTCACATCAGAAAGAATGAATGCATCACTGAACTGTACTTGGGGGAATGTAGAGTTACACAATGTCAAATTTCTGTAGGATGGTCTAGTGTTAGAAATTTCCAGAAAGCGGCTCCAGTTGTCCCCAAAATGATCAGAGTTAATAATTCCTTTATGTGTTATGTCAGGAGCCTGTACAGAACTACTCTCACAAACCTCTGATTTCCAGATGGGCTTGCCATTGTAATAATCATTTATAATCTACTTAGGACTAGCCATTGACTACTTACACCTCCTTGCTTATTTTACTAAGTACTTACCTAAATACATCAAATTCAAAATCATTCTGCAGAGGAGAAAAGTGGATCCAGGAGAAACAGCAGAGTATGTGCCTGCATCAAGATTTGACCTAACTCTGTCCAGCATCCAGGGCAATTATTTAAATCACTTTGAAATAAATTCATCATGTTGGAGTGTTTCCATCGAAGTATGAGCCTTCAGTAGCTCCCGCGTGCTGAGAAAGCACCACTCCATCTACTCCCTTGCTCTAATGACAAGTCCTGGGACGTTGTCCTGGGACCAAGTGCCTCCTGCTCCAGTTACAATGTACAGTTGATGGAAGTCAAATGCCGGCTTCCATTTGCACATCTTTACCACTAACACCATCAAAGGGCAAACATTTACTGCTGAGGATATGTGTGTCTGTTCTCATCAGGGTTATTGGACTGTAATTTTTTTTTTTTCTTTTAGTGTCCTTATCTGGCTTTTAGCATAAAGGGTAATGCCAGCCTCATGAAGTAAGTTTAGAATTGTTCTTTCCTCTTCACATTTTTGAAAGAATTTGAGAAGAATAGGTATTCACTCTTCTTTAAATGTTTGGTGGAATTCACCATTGAAGCAAATAGGCCTGAACTTTTATTTGTTGGAAGGTTTTTGATGACTGATTCAGTCTTTTTACTCATTAGAGAGTGGTTTAGATTTTTTATCTTTTCATAATTCGGTCTTGGTAGGTTGTATGTTTCTTGGAATTTATCCTTTTCTTTTGGGTTATACAATTTGTTGGCATATGATTATTCACGGTAGTCTTTATGAGCTTTGTATTTCTGTAGTATCGGTTATAATGTGTCTTCTTTCACTTATAATTTTCAAGTTTTCTCTCATTTTTTCTTAGTCTCACTGAAGATTTGTCAATTTTGTTTTTCCTTTTAAAAAGCCAACTCTTGGTTTCTTTCATCTTTTGTTTTCCTAGTCTCTATTTTAATAAAATAGGATTCTTTTTTCATTTTATATGTTAAATTAATGGGAAATGGATTCAAGGCAAATATAAAACCTGAAAACGACAAAATTATTAGAAGAAAATGCAGAGAAAATGTTTTTTAAAATATTTTATTATTATTTTGAGAGAAACAGAGAGAGAGGGAGAGATATCAATGTATGGTTGCCTTTCACCTGCCTCCAGCTACAGACCTGGCTGGAGACCTGGCTTGCAACCTGCTTATGTGCCCTGGCTGGGGATCGAACCAGTGACCTTTGGGTTCACAGCCCAGCGCCTTATCCACTGTGCCACCAGCCAGGGCTTGAGAAAAATTTTTGATGTTGCTCTCAGCAATGGATTTTGGATCTGACCCCTCAAAGTTCAGAGAGCAAAAGCAAAGATGAACACATGGGACTAAATCAAATAAAAAACTTCTAGCAGCAAGAGAAACAATCAACAAAGTGAAAATATAGCCTATGGAATGGGAAGATATATTTGCAAGCCATATAGATGATAAGCAATTAATATCCAAAATATATAAAAAATTCAAGCAACTCGATAGCATAAAAAGAAGTAACCTGGTTTAAAATTGGGCAAAGGATCCGAAGAGGCACTTCTCAAAAGAGGACATAAAAATGAACAACTCTACATGAAAAAATTCTCAACGTCACTAATCACTAGGGCGATGGAAATAAAACCACTAGATAGCTAGATGGTAGATATTAGAATAAGATATTTTTCAGGCATGAAAAAACAAAAGGGAATCAATTCAAATGCTAATTGAAATAAGCCAAACAGAGAAAGAGAAATGTTGAATGATCTTCCCTATTTGTGGAATCTAAAAAGAAAGGAGGGCTGTCTGCTGGGGCAGTGGAGAGAGATAGAAACAAGGAGTTGTAGACAGAAAGTACATAGGTAGGAGAATTAGTCTAGCGGTCTAATGGACCAGCCTGATGACTGTATCTCGTAACACTGTACTGAATACTGGTAATGTAGTAAAAGTAGATTATTTTAGGTGCACTTACCACACACAAAAAATGGTGACTACGTGTGGAGATGATATGCTAATAAGTTGATGATAGTAGCCATTTCACTTTATATCAATCGCCACATTGTACGCCTTAAATATTTACAATTTTATTAACATGCAAATAAAAGAAGAAAGGCTGAGATTTGTATGAGAAAGACGTCATACTGCTCATACATGATGTGCATAACTGTTAAGACCTAGACATGTTTAATGTGCTGCAATCTGTTGGGGCAAATCACTTTGTTCCCAAATGATAAATTCACGTCCGGGTTTGCAAGCACTTTGCTCTTCCAATGGGATAGGTAAATACCAATACTTAGGTTTGAGCTTCATCGGATTGAAAAAGAAGAGCAATCTCTGATTAGGATTTCATATAACTTGATTGACTCACAAAGCTAAAGCAGGAACCTGTCAAAATGTGCTAATATATGCAAACCTGACAGCCGTGTGGAAGGAAATGTCAGGATTACCTGCCGCTAGGCGACTCAGGGCTGTGTGTCACATGGGGATGGCTCACACGGAGAGGATGTTTTCAGTGTGTGTGTGTGTGTGTGTGTGTGTGTGTGTGTGTGTGTGATGCTGGGTACTTAATGGTGTATTCTATACTTATATGTAGAATAAAAAGAGAGAGAGAGCCTAGGAAATGGTTCCCTCTCTGTTCTGTAAAATTATCACTTACAGATAAAAATTTGTGAACAAAGGTAAACAAAATATATACAAGATCACTTGAAATCATATTTCTTGAATAACCCTTCACAGGCAAATCTTTTTTTTTTTTTTTTTCTTCAGGCTTACTTGATCCTGCTTTTGTCAAATTCCAGTCAGATTTCCCCACTGACTGGAAGAAACGCTCATTGACCTTTAAAAGTAGATAGAAGCAGAGACTTCAGTGAGGGAAGCATATGCTAAGTCCTTTGAGATAAAATACCTACGTGATTACTCAGCAATTAAGAGCACCAACACTGTCCTGGCTGGTGTGGCTCAGTGGATAAGGCACCGGCCTATGAACCCAAAGGTCCCTGGTTCGATCCCCAGCCAGGGCACATAACCAGGGTGCAAGCCAGGTCTCCAGCCAGGTCTGTAGCTGCAGGCAGGTGATGCTGCTCTCCCTTTTTCCCTCCCTGCCCTTCTCTCTAAAATAAATGAATAAAATCCTCAAAAACAAACAAAAACAAAAAAATGAGTACCAACACTTAGGAAAATTCCAGATTCTAATTCTCTTCTCATGTCTTTCTGCCACAGAGTCTTCCAAAAAAGGTTTGCCCTCTTAGTATGGTGGGACCCTTTCCTGCAAGGATGGGCTCATGATAGGTCATGTGCACCCTGGCGTGGTCCGGTGCGCATGCAGCTCCACATACATGGAGCTTGTCTCACGCTTTCCTTGAGCTGAAAGCCCTCATTCACATGGGAGCTTATTCAACCAGGGCCTCCCCTGGGCTTCCTGGCGGCAGCTGTGTGACATTGTGACATGGGACGATGTCCCCGGTGGGACAGAACACCTCCGATGGAAAGCTCACAAGGCTGTCTGCATTTCTCATCACGCAACTAAGGCCTTTACCTAACTCCTGGGGGCTTACAGACGGCGAAGCGATACTTAGTGGCTTCCGAAAGTTTGAAGTGGACTAGAGGCAAGCCTCATTGCTAGTTCTTTTTATTAATTGGTCTCCTAATCCGTCTTTGCTCAGCTTCCTGAACACACTGAAGAGAAATAACTCCATTTAATCAAACCATAGATTTGCTAGAAGCAGGGCAGTCGCGCAGGGCCCCACGTTTATAAAGATTTTGGTCTAATGCTTTGCGGTCACCATCTTGAAAGTCTTGGATACTCTTGGGACGAGGTGCTCTGCCTTTTGATTTTGCACTGGACCTCTGCAATGTCGCCAGTCCTCTTGGTGAGTGTCGTGTTCAGTTGTCTCAAGTGAAACCTCAGGTGGCTTTTGGAATCACGGGCCTCCATGTAGCCACCCAGGCTGACTCCATCTTCCTCAGGAAGACGGTTATTCTTAGGAAGGTAGGTTTCTTCCAATTCCTTACGTTGAATGTTCCCAATCCAGTGGGTTAAGTCGCAGACTCAACTGCAATCTTTATTTTTAATCTCTCTGTTGCCTGTGTGCAAACACTGAACTGTAGGCCCGGTGCCTGGAGATTCCAACCCCAGAGAGCGGCACTGGAAGGGGCAGGAGAGAGTTAGCAGGTGCTTGCTGTTTCCCTATCTGTCCTAGTCTGGAGATGGAATCCCCGGGCAGCTGGCCTCCGGTCCACGCATAATTTTAAAACGGGAAGCCTTGTCCAAGAAAGGACCTTATCAAATCATGTAGAAACACTCCAAGGCTATTTATCTGTGACTGATTTGTGCTCACTTGGACTCTCTGATCCCCAGACTTGCAGGCAGATGAAAAAAATAATAATTCTCTTATGTAAGAGGCATGGTGGCCAAACATGGATGCGCCTGGAAAGGGGAACCAGCCCCACGTATTACCCAGGCGGAGAGCCTAGGGTTAGCTCTGAATTTGCTCAGGCAGAATCCTCACTAGAGCAGTGGAAATGTTATCTTTTCCCTTTTTGTCTCCTGCTGAAAACCTAAAACCCTTCATTTAGAGAGCAGTTTACACCAGGCGGTAGGCAGCTCCCAATCAGGACGCCCTGAGGAAAAGAGAAATCTGCTGAGAATGCCATTGGAGGGCAACAGCTTCCGTAACTAGGGGTGTTTTTCTAAACTCATTTGCAGCAGCTAAAGGGCTCTACATTTTGGAAGAAGCTGCCGAATCGGGGCAGTTCGGCTGTGAAATCCCTACTTTGAAATGGACAGGAGAACAAGCATTTTTCAACTCCCGTCTTCACAGGGCCCCTTCATTCTTTGTCCTGTGTTTAAATGTCCCTGCTGCCTTCTTGAGCCCTCTCTCCGCCTCCAGGGTGGCCAGGCCTGGCTGTGTCAGCTGATGGTCCCTAAGGGGTTGGCACTGCTTTCCGCCGCCCGGAGATTGCTGGGCCATGGACTTGGTCACCCCCGAGCATGCTTGGTAAAGGCATCTTCTTCTTCTTCTTCTTTTTTTTTTTTTTTTAAAGATTTTATTTATTATTTTTAGAAAGAGGGGAAGAGAGAGAGGCAGAGAGGGAGACAGACATCAATGTATGGTTGCGTTTCACCTGCCTCCAGCCACAGACCTGACTGGAGACCTGGTTTGCAACCTGGTTATGTGCCCTGGCTGGGGAATCGAACCTGCGACCTTTGGGTTCGCAGGCCGGCGCTAAAGGCATCTTCTTACCTCCATCGAGCTCCTTTGTCAAGTTCAACACCTTACTACAGTTAGAGTGGAAAAGCCTCACAAGGTTATTTAGATGTTCTCTCTGCCCAGCAGAGACATTTTCTGCAACATGGTCTGGAACTTTCCTTCCAAACTCAAGTTAATTGACAGAATCTGCTCAGCGAAAACGACGGGACACTGTCAAAAGATTTTCTGCGGGCTTACATTAATGTATTAAAAATTCTCTTTATTCGCCCCTCTCGCAGCTGTCTCTATGTATTTTGATCCCACCTATGAGAATTTTCAAAAGTAGTCACACAGAGCAAAGACCATTTCATTTGTAAAAAAAAAAAAATTAAAATAAAAAATAAATAAAAGCATGCAAATAGCTGCAGTGGGCTGGGTGTGTCCATGTGTCCGTCCATCTTAGCTTGGCCTTCGGTTTAAACTGCCAACCCCCTCATCCCACCCCGACAGAGAATCTGATTACATCACCTCTCCCCAGAGGAAGCTCATTAATAAAAGGCCCAGGAATGTAGAATTTTTCCCTAAAGGTGATAAATGATGTCAATCCGACTTTCTTTCTTGGAAGTTTGAACTGGAAAGGTGCAATGAAACTCTTTCAGCATTTATCTTAATTCCCTCTCATTAAAATCCACTAGCTGAGGTTCACAGGGGATGGGGACCCAAAACGTGTGTCTTTACACAGAGTCGGGGCTCCGACACGAGCAGGTCCCACCCCCAGCCCAAAGCTCTTTCTGCTGTTTCTCAGCTGTTTTCAGGCTACTGATGAGCACTACCCAGGTGATGGAAACGTCCACCTTCTTGTGGTAGGGTATCCAAGCCACGTGGTTCAGAAGCTGCATTTCTACATGTATAGTAAGGCTGAAAAGCAGGGTGCCATTCTACAATCACTAAGCGAATAAGCAAAGTTGCATGCATGTGTGCCTGTGTGCACGCGTGTGTATAACCAGAAAAAACTTCAGCTGCTCCCTCTGCACTGGGCACACAGTAGGGACACCATACCGATGTGAGTAAATGCACGAACAATTCTTGATGGAACGTTTCCTTCCTTTCCTTTAACTTGCGCATTCCGCATCATCAGGCAGATTTGGAGCCAATTATTAATGTTGGGGCATTCCAGAGAACAATGCTTTTGGAAAACAAAGACCCACGTCACCGGGGTGCACAGTGGCAGGGCCTTTTGTCCTCTCTGCAGCCAGTTTATTGTGGAGCTGACCGTTAAGCTAGTAAGTAATTAATTTAAATATTAATGCTATTTACATTTGGGAATTAGCAGAGTCATTAAGCAGCCCTCCACCCTCTCCTTTCCTTTGCATTTTAAAATAAAAATAGGAGGGTTAAGAAGTGAGGAAATAAGGGGCAGACTAAACTGGAGCTGCAGAAGGCAAACCGATTGTAGGGACTTGTAAGGAAAGGCACTCTGAGGAAGTGGCAAAGGATGGGCAACTTCTCCGAAGAGCATACGTGCGTGCGAGGCAGATGCTACATACAAATGCACCTCTGTACGCAGTTTCTAACAGAGCAGGGAGCTTGGTCACCTGATCGTATGTTCAGTGACTGCAGCTGCTGGGAAGCCACATATCCTGTCACCCCCCACGGTAGCTGGGATGGGAAGGCGGCGTGGAAGACTTGTTTAGCCTCTCCTATCTCAGCTTTGCGCAACCTGGAATTGGTCTGCCAGTGCTACGCTTCTCCTAAAAATTAACATGCCCTCTCTGGAAGGAACAAAAAAGGTATCAATTCTGACCGACTGAACAAACACAACTCCGCTGTTGAACAGCCAGTCAATGGGGAGGGCAGGCAAAAGCAATGGAGCAAGGTGATGTGTAATCTCACCAGTCAATGGGCTGTGGGCCGGCCTGGGCGGCCCATCGCCGCAAGTGTCAAGGAGATAAATAGCAGAGTGTCCTCCTCAAAAATATGATTAATACCCTCCTCGGTCCACTGCTGAAGATGTAGTGGGTGCAGCTGTCTGGACAGCAGTTGCGCAGAGGAAAAATCCGGGATGATGGCAGCGGGGCAGAGAGGGCAGAGACAGGACACAAAGCCACCAGAATAGGACAGTGCTGAGCCCTGGCGTGTGGGGAGGGTGTGACCACCGGGCTCAGCTAAAATGCAGTTAAGGAACGCTGTGCTCTGCCTGGCACCCACCCCTGCACCCCTCGAGTCATGATCTGGAGGAGAAAAGACAAGCTGAGGTTGAATCTTGGAGGAATACCCTGTACATGTGTGATCTGGAAGATACGTGGCATTTCTAGCATGACCCCTGTGTGGCTAATCCACTCCCTTCAGAGCTTTATTTAATGCTCACGGATGAGGATGTGGTCAAAAGGGAGGGTGTAATTCTTCACATGGGGAGACTGAGGTCTAGAAAGGCTAAGTAACTTGTTCAAAGTTGTGTAGCTAATAGGTTGTACAGGGGCCTGGGATGCACACATTTTCTTTGTTCTTACCAACTAGACTGGTGATATTTATTGAGGTGATATTGGTCAATAAGATTAGATAGGTTTCAAGCATACAAATCAATAATACATGATCAGTATATTGCATTGTATGCTCCCTACCCAAAATCAAATTTTCCATCATCATGTACTTTACCCCCTTTACCCTTTCCAAACTTTTGATAGAAGTTGGTCTTAGATTACTTGCTCTAGTTTCTGTTCAGCATCACTTTTGTCCCATTTTTTCAAAGGATTTTGGCCAGATTTTTTTGTCTATTTTTTTCTTTATTTACAAGAATACCAACAGAGGATTTTCAAACATTCCCAGCTGTAATACCCTTACATACACACACATACACACACACACGCGCGCGCGCGCGCGCACACACACACACACACAATGGCTGCCTATGGTGAAAAGTAAATTATCATGTTTTTTTGTTTGTTTGTTTTTTAGAGATAGGTGAAGGAAGGGAGAAAGAGAGGGAGACAAACATCAATGGGGGAGAGGAACATCAACGGGTTGCCTCTTGTATGTACCTGACCAGGGACCAAACCCACAACCCAGGCACGTGCCCTGGCCAGAAATCAAATCCACAGACATCATTTGTTTAAATGAAATGCGTTGGTTATGGATAGAAGGAGCCAGATGGAACCAGCCATGGGCCCAGCTGCATAGACTGAAAGTGCTGTTGGCACCACCTAGGGTCACAGTAGACCCATTCCCTAGAGCAACTTCTAAAGCCAGTTAGTTTCACAGAAACTGCCCCCCTGTCTTCTAATGCTTTGCAAAAATATGAGAAGAGGTCTGTGTTGACGTGACCCTTAAGTCACCAGTCTATCCACGTGACTGGGCTATGTCACCAAATGTAAAGCCAGCAGCCAGACTCCCACAGTGTTTTCTCCCCCTGGATGGAGCCGTGTATACCTGTGTTCAGTAAACAGTCAGAAGATGAAGCTATAAATAAGCAATCATCCTATTAACCCTAAAACAGTCCTACACTCTCACATTTTGTATCACAGCAACTTGTGATTTTATTGTTGACACTTACAGCTGTCCCCCCTTTCCCTCTGTTTGTCCCCCCTCCATCCAGCTCTCACCCCACCCCGGCCTTGACCACACTGTCGTCTGTCTCCAGGGGCCATGCATATGTTCTTTGGCTGATCTCTTCCAGTCTCCCTAAGGTCGCCCCTCTGAGATCTGTCAGTCTCATCCATGTAGCCATGCCTCTGGTTTAATTTTGTCCATCAGTTTGCTTTGTTCATTAGATTCCTTATACAAGTGAGAGCATATGGTATTTGTCTTTTTCTGACTGGCTTATTTCACTTAGCGCAATATTCTCCAAGTCTATCCATGCTGCTGCAAAAGCTATGATTTCCTTATTTTATTTATTTTTTGATTATTTATTATTTTTAGAGAGAGGGGAAAGGAGTAGAAGCAGAGAGGGAGAAAGACATCAATATATGGTTGCCTTTCACCTGCCTCCAGCTACAGACCTGGCTGGAGACCTGGCTTGCAACCTGATTATATGCCCTGGCTAAGAATCAAACCGGCGACCTTTGGGTTTGCAGGCTGGTACCTTATCCACTGTGCCACCAGCCAGGGCACCACAGTAATTCTTGTTGGATTTTATTTTTCATACTACAACAAGTATTTCCTGACGCTCTAGCTTCAATTTTTAAATATTATGGATCATTATTATTGCAGAGAGAAACAGATATATAGTAACACGTACCTATATTTATGCCTATTTCTATATAGATAGTCACTTCCACTTAGTATTAACCTGAATAAACAAATTAATACATTTTATTGTCGAATTACTTTGGCACATATTACAACCCCATTTGGCTTCTTGAAAATTCAGAAGATATGAAAATTCCTACTGTAAAGAAATCTATTTAGCCCTGGCTGGTAGCACAGTGGTAAGGTGCCGGCCTGCTAACTCAAAGGTCGCAGGTTCAATTCCCAGCCAGGGCACATAACAAGGTTGCAAATCACGTCTCCAGTCAGATCTGTGGCTGGAGTCAGGTGAAAGGCAACCATACATTGATGTCTCTCTCCCTCTCTGCCTCTCTCCCATCCCCTCTTTCTAGAAATAATGAAATAAAATCCTTAGAAAAAAAGAAAGAAAGAAATCTATTTAACTTCATTCAGCTTGGCATTTCTAACAGCTGTCTGAGTTCATTTCTCATTCATGTTTGTATAAGACCCTCAGATAGTGTCCTATACACCATTGCTTAGGAAAAGGGTCTTATGTCATTGGATCTGCTTCTGTCTTATGGTGGGTATGGGTGTGATTGTGGACACACCTGTATTTGGTTTTAATAATCCATGGCTTTTGGGGTCTTTGCAGTGACAAAACATGTTATTCATAGAAGTGTGAGGTAAATTGTGCCCTCTAGTATTTTCTTTCTTGGACCTTTCCTGAAATAAATGTGTTTCTAATTAATTGGTTCCTTTCACAAAAGTACACAAAAAACGCTTAAGAGATATTTTAAATAAAGGGTAAGTCAATTTAGTTTCCAGGAGTCGAGGCTTAACGATGGTTATAGATACCCGCATGCACATCACAGGAACATATGCCATATTTATGTAGCATGATAACAAACTGAGTTATCATTTTTGGAAATGCTAGAATTCCTTTATTAAGACGCAGAATTTAACATAAGGAAATGATGCAAAAATGTTCAAAATTGTTCAGCAAATCTGTCTCAATAACCAGACGATCATTTAACCTAAGTGTTTAGCTTTCAGGTGTAGGAAGAGACTAGAAGTGACTCCCTCAAAGTCACAGAGCTGGTGCATGGAGCAACGTTAGCCGGCACCCTTACCTTTGGGCACCAGGAACGCAACGCTGCCCACCCTGCCCGTTCCCTGGAGCTCTTCAGCCCACCTCTCTAATGACATTCCCCATGATGCTGTGATGGGATCTTACCACCCAAACTGCGAGCTGAAAAGTAAAATCTTAACCCCACCAACAGTGCTGTGAATGGGGCAGGCTGGGGATGGCTCCTAAAGGTAAATATAAAATCCCTTTAAAGATGTGCTACCTGTATACCATGGAACAGTGCTCACCTGTGAGAAGAAATGAAATACTGCCACTTGCAACAACGTGGATAGACCATGAGAATATCATGCTAAGCAAAATAAGTCAGGAAAAGCTAAGAACGATACAGCTTCACTCATATGTGGGATGTAAAACTGAATTTCATAGACACAGACAACAGTATGGGGATGATCAGAAGGAGGGGTAGTAAAGGGTAGAGGGAACCAAATATATGGCGATGGAAGAAGATTTGACTTTGAGTGATGGGCACACAATACAATATACACATTTTGTAGTGTAGAAATGTACACTTGAAGCCTATATGATCGTATTAACTAATGTTGCCCTGGTAAATGTGATACAAAAGGGAAAACATAATTTGACATTTTCCCACAATTTTTTCATAATTGAAATGAAGAAGTCTCTTTCCCAAACTATTGAAACAGAGACAGAGATGAGCACTTGGCATTCAGTTTTGAAAAGTGACCCATTATGTGACTTGTAGAAATCATTTTCTCGAGTCTGAAGAAGTCACAGGAATTGAAATGGCTTTCCGTGTAGTTTTCATCATCATATTTTTTGGACTCGGGGAGGCATCACAACTGAGTCAAGAAGATATTTTATTCTGTCATGGGGATGAAGAAAATCTGACATCATCCCATTTTGCTCCTGAATGCATTCTGTCCTTTCAGTAAACCACTAAATTAATTCATGGACTCAGGACCTGCACTAAGACGAGGTGTTTTCAGAGGCCTTGGTTAATGAGGAATCCTTTAAATGTCACATCTACAGTGCAAATGAACCAATATTGCATAACAAAAACCCTCACAAGAAATCTGGTCAATGGCTTATGACAAAAAAAATTAATGTTTTCTGTCAAGAATAAGGGTTAAGTTTAGTATTAATCATAAAATGACCTTTAATTGCCAAACAAAAGCACTTTGTTATTTCACTCCAATCCCGAACTCACCCCAAGCATTGAAAAAAAAAGTCATAATTTGCTCAGTATAAATATATTAAAGTATTAAGCCCGCTCTGCTACTCAATTAGTAAACATGTCAAGGGGTGGGCGAGATATTCATGGTTCGGAGGGCCAGCCCCTTTGCGCAGGGAACTTTTTTTTCACTCTAATGAAATGATGGATAATCTGGAAGTAGATGCTTCAAGAAGATATTAATCATTCCGGGAGGTGATGTGATTCGGGCTTCCATCTTCTCCAGATGTCGCGGATCGCTGTCCTCAGAGACAAAGGGTCCCCAAGCTGGGGCAGCCTTTCCAGTCACCTCTCCAGAGAGCCCCACCCGGGCGGTGACTGCCATGAGGGTCAGCGTTAGATTCCAGGGCACCCTGCAGATGACATGGCGAGGGCCGCCCCAAACTCACTCAGCCGCTTTCTGAGAAACGTGGGCTGGGTTCTCTCTGAAGCCCTAGTTGTTGACATCCCCCTTCCCCCGATTGCTCAGAGGAGAGAGGAAGGGAATTAACTGCGAAAAATAGAAGACAGAAGTCCACCGAATAAAAGCTATGAATGTGTACCCCAGCCAAGTGTTTTTGGAGCATAAGCTGCTCATCTTACAACACATTAGCCTTTGTCAGGCTAAGATTTCTCTCTGAAAACATCTCTGATATCTCTTTGACTTAATGAAACAACACGGAGCTTCTACAGAGATGCCCAGCCAATTAAACATGTTGATGTTTATTAAAAGGGGAAAAAACTTTAAGTATAATCTGAGGGTCTGTCTATCTTATGAGGCTAAAATAGCTCCCCTCACACTCATTTGGCATGCTTCTTACACCACAGAAGCTAAGAAGAAGCCAGGAAGGATTCCTGAAGCTACAAGGCAGTTCCATATAAATTGCCTCAGAAAGAGAAAACTAAGGGGAACCAGTAAGACGTCTGTCCTTATGCAAAAGTATGAAGGACTCATGCAAGAGGTGCCATTTTCTTAAGTCCACATGTGCCTACAAATGGACATGGGGGTCACAAATGAGGTGATAGGATTGCTTTTTGGGGTACAAGTCTACGTAGAAGCCAGTGCTGGATAGGCAACGGCTGACAATAGATGCAGTCACTAAATATTTGTGTCCACATATATGGTCACAGGGAGCTGGAAACTCACTTCACCTGCCTGAGAAAGCTAGTTATTTTGTCCTTTCCTCTGAGTTAAGTACTTTCCGTCATCCTTCTAGCTGTTGCCTTTCAAACTGGTTCATGGATCTCAATAACCCACCTGATTAGTAAAATAATTCTACATAGATGCATTTGTTATTTGCCTAATGAGTTGTTTACTTTATTGGGTTTTTCTAACTCCGGACACCTGCCCCACCATTCTACCTCACTTCTCCTCCCCACCACCTGGGCCACATTAAAATGTTCTCATCTACAGATTTGTCTCAACACTTTAATTATTTTATTTATGAGAGAGAGAGAAAGAGAGAGAGGCAAAGAGTTATTATTCCACTTATTTATACACTCATTTGTTGTTGCTTGTGTGTGCCCTAAATGGAGATTTGAACCCATAACCTTGACACATCAGAATCATGTTCTAAGCCCTGGCTGGTGGCTCAGTGGATTGAGCACTGACCTGTGAGCCCAGAGGTTGCTGGTTCGATTCCCAGCCAGGGCACATAACCAGGTTGCAAGCCAGGTCTCCAGTCAGGTCTGTAGCTGGAGGCAAGTGGAAGGCAACCATGCATAGATGCTTTGCTTCCTTTCTTCCTACCTCCCTGCCCTTCTCTCTGAAATAATAAATAAAATCTTAAAGAAAAGAAAAAAAAGAATGACCCTCTAAGCAACTGAGCTACTTGGCCATAGTCTCATCCCAAAACTTTACATTTCAGTAGCCAACGTCAGTCCTAGAGAGGAATGTCATTTTTCCCAGAACATCATTCCCACTTAAACTTCCTCTAAACTTCCCCATTGACCTCAGCCTGGTTTACTCTAGTTTGACCCTTCCTTGTCTGGTTCGCACCACTGGTCAGAATGTCCTGTCTGTCCAGCCCTCTCTTTTTGTCTCATGCATCCAAGTAATGCTCTCAAAATAATGTCTTTGAGCACTTTGTCTGGCATACACTGGCTCATGAAAACAAATCATCCACTCTTCAGCTTGGAGCCCTATAAATACATGCCACTGATGTCATCTAATCTCACACTTCTTGGTCAACTCCATCATGGTCTGCAGCAACATTTCTCCATGCTTCTCACACGTTGTCCTTGACTCTTCTCCTTCTTGCAGCCTCCACATTGGCTGTAGGGGCTGCAGGAGAGTCCTAGGTTCTGTACTGCCATTCTCCTCCAGCAGCTTCACCCTTGGCCATGTTCTTCTTCTTAGTCTTTGGCAATGAGCCCTTCTCTCCCTGTTTACTATTTTGTTTGTGCTCTTGATTTTGTTCTTTGCCTTTTTTCCCCAGGATTCTGTTCTAATAGTCAGGTACTCTTGCTCCAGAATACCTGATTTATCTCTGTCTAGAAATAACTTCAGTAAATGAGTACTTTATTCCACCCCTCCCTTCCAGTTACCATCCAAAATCTTGAAAGAGGAGTCTATGCCATCAGAGTCTTGACTACGTTACCATGTATTTTCTCTCAACCCATCTGACCGGATTGAAATTCCCATTCCTGGGGTCTTCAGTGAATTCCTGATAAATATCAGGAGATTGCTATGTGCCTGGCATTGTCTAGGTACTTGGGATATAGCCATGAACAAAATAGGTAAGAGACTAATAGCTCCACTTCTTGGACCTTACAGTATAGTAAATTGTCCAATGTAATGACTGTATTTTAATGAACTTCCTGGAACTCTTGACTTTGTCCTGTTTGCCTGTCTTTGCAGATTAGCCTGAAATGTTAGCTGGGGTTTATTCCATTGCTTTTCTCACTCTTGCATTTATCTACTTAATTTTATCTGCTCTCGAAGGTTCAATTATTATTTATATCTATCACTTTAAACACTTTCCTAATCATCAGACCTATATATCTCCCTGTTGCTAGATTTCTACACTTAGGGAGACCACGGACACACCAATTCAGTATCCTCCAGCTTAACTAATCATCTTCTCAGAATTAGCTCTTCCTCCTTTTCCTAACTTAATTGTGGAAATGCCCAAATCTACTGTCATTTTATGGGGGTATTTTCTGATTATCTGTCCCCTCCACAGTGCATCTGGCTAGGGGACATCCTCTATGATCTTTGATACTCCATTTCTTTACAGTAGCATTTCATTACCTCTTCAGGTCTCACGGCAATTCAACTAGATTGGTGATATTACTGGAAGTGTAGTAGTAGCCTTGTCCTTCTGCATGGCCAGGTATTTTCAGGACCAACACGGCCTTGATGGGGCCAGTTGAGATACATGGTTATCTAGGAGCAAAGGCCAGGAACCCCCTGCAGCCAACTTCCTTTCTAAGGTGGTTCCTGCCTGTAGCATTACCATTAGCTGTTCTCACTCTACATCGAGGATAAGTAGTTTCTCCATCTGCCCTGCCCCAGGTTAGGCCTTTCCTCAGAAGTCATTCAACCAACACCAACAGTATGTTTTTCCTAAAATTGCTTTCGTCCCATGGCGGTGGGTCTTCAATCACATCTTATGCTTAGCGCCTTCTGGTGAGAAGGATGTGACCTTGTTTCCTTCGAAGTCTTCCCACCAGAAGGAGCTAAGCATACACCTCATTATTCTTTCAAGTCATAGGAACTGTTGGAAACACACAAACACATTCCACTCACAAGAGTAAATACTAAATTCATGTCCCGTTTAAAGACCTAAGAAGGAAAAAGTCCAAGGGGCCTCATGAGTTGCAGAGCCACCTTGCCAGCAAAGGGGTCAGCCCTCTGACCTATGCTGAACCAAGTGCATTTTCATGATGACAAGATGCCATTGGTCATTAACTTGCTTTCAATCAAAAGGAGAAATGAAACACTATCCCATTAAGCATCCACTTATCCAGTAAATTATGTTTGTGTTTACTAGAATTAATAGCTCATAGTTAAAACATAAAATAACCCCAACATCCAATTTTAGAATTTTTTTTTTCTTTTTTTCATACACAGGCTGAAATTGAAGGAGTCATACTCAGTTTAGTAAAAGTCCTAACTCTCAAGTGTCCCTACAATGACATGACCCAAAGATCCACCTTATGTCCTTGGCATTGCTTTTCAAAGTGGAGGTTGCAATGACTGTAGAGGCATATGCTAATTTCTTGAATTTTGTAAAATTCATTGGAAATTGGGTTTTGTATCATTGGCCTTAGTTGGTGAGAATATTGGAATCTCAGACATAATACAGGTTCATGTTAACTAAAAATTCAATTTTCTCCTGTTCTAATCAATTGTTAGTGTTCTTAAATCAAAATGAGTCAGTGGAAGTGATTATTATTTTTTTCACATTTATCAAAGTACAGGTTTCAAGAAATGTGTGCAATGTCAGGGATATGAACAGTCATGTTTTCTATAATGCTAAATAGAAGTTGGAAAAACACATTTACTAGTTTGTATTGGTCTTAACAGGCCACCTAGCTAAGGAAAATGCCTCCTGGTTGAGTGGAATGCCTCATAGCACAGCTTATTACCCTAAAGATTTGGAAAGGTCACAGGTCAAAGGTAATTCTTCAAACTGCCTTAAACAAACATGCTCCTTGAAATATTTGCATAATTTGCCTTAACACCAGCAATGCTTTTGCCCCCTTATGCCAATGCTAAAACTTTCTAATTTAAAATATCAATTTTCTTCTTAAGCCCAGTGCTTTTCTTGGCATTCCCTGAAAAACCATTAATGGAATTTCCATTGGCCATGACTTACATCTTAGGATGATTTACAAATCCGAGCTGTAGTTAGAAGATGAACTAGATGGAGAGGTAGTGGATATTCCTCTGGATGTGTGGTCAAACAGCATAGTCTTAGATGTGGTCTCATTCATTTCAGAGACTCGCTGATGTCGCTTGGCAAACAAGTGAAAGATATCACAGCATAATAACAAGACGCAGACCTTGAAGCAAGGCTGCTTACGTTGAAATGTCCCACCATCACTCGCTAGGTGGGTGAGCTTAGGTCCTCTCTGTGCCATCCCTGGTATGTCAGGATCTGCATCTATAAAACAGAGATACTTGTACTTGTAAATGCCTGATTCTGTGCCTGTCCCAGGATGCCTGCTCGGTAAGTTATAGCCATTGAGCTCTTACAGAAATCTAGATCTCTGGGACTCGGAGAGAAAGAGAATCAGTTACATCCTTGCCTTTCATCAGATCACACCTAGGTGTGTATTTTTTCATATGTAGGCCCACCTCTCTATGAAAAGAGACCTTGATAGATGAGCACATAGGCCGGAAGAGTGTAGGAAGTCTAACGTATGTCCTGTGAGCAATGGCAGGGACGAGAGAACACATCAAAAGGATAGAGGGATTTGTAAAACCACTGCAGGCCCCGAACGTCTGAGAAAATACAGAACTATGCATGTGACCCCAGACAGCAGGACTGAGGCTGGAGGGTCTGCTCTACAGCTGATTTGGCTCAACGTAAGGAAGAACTTAGTCATGATCCAGCTGCTGATCTAAGGGGTGTTCTGACAGAGGCTGGCTAACTATGTGGCCGGACGCTCTGGAGAGAGTGGCCTCAATGATCGTGAAGTGAGTTGGATTATTTGCTATCTAAGGAGCTAGGTCCTAAGAATTTGTTTTGGTGCCATGTGTATTGCATAGCCGATGACTCTGTTTTCACTTGCAAAAGGTAGAGGTCTACCAAGTCCAACTAGGTAGCAGCCTCCTCGCTCTCTAGTGACCCTGAGGTCTGTTTGCCACTAAGGATTCTCTCCGTCACCAAATCCACCTGCACGGTCTGGTCCTAGCCTACCTTCTTCGTCTCATGCTGTTGCCTGCTCACTGGCATTGCTGGGTGAAGCCACAAAGTGTGACTTGTCTGTGTAGAAAGGGATACGTCTTCCCTCTGCTGATGATCAATGCCTGGAGACTTTCCTCTCCTCCTTTGGTCCTCAGAACCTCTCTTCTTGTCAGCCCCTGGAACTGTTAAAGGGATGTGACTGACTGTGCTAGGCAGAATAGTGGCCTCCCCAAAGATGTCCATGGGCTGAGCCCTAATGTGTTAACATGGGTAAAGGGGTTTTACTGGTATGATGGAATGAAAACATTTTAAGGGATGAGATGGTCCTATATTATGTGGCAGGGCCCACTGAAGTCATAGGGTCTTAATGGATTAAAGTGGGAGGGTCAAGGTCAGAGGTTCAAGTGGTGTGGGGCCAGGAGCCAAGGAATGAGAGCTGCCTATAGAAGCCCCAAATGGCAAGGACTGGATTCTCCTCTGAAAGCTTCAGAAGGACATATCCCTTTATTAGAGACAACTGATCTGCAACACTGTAAGATGATAAACATGTCTTGTTGTGAACTGCCAAGTCTGCTAATTTCCTACAGAGGCAATAGGAAACCAATCCGAGTACTCAAGAGTTTCATCAGCAAACATTTTATTTCCATAAGACATCCAGGAGAGAATTATCAGGATGCAAGAAATTGGAAAACATTGCTGATAATTCGTTCAAAGAAAATCTGAATTTTTTAGAATGACCCTTTGTAAAAAATTGATACCAAAACAAAGTGTGCACACCCCTGATACAAGGGACCATTGTATCAATTTTGAAATTCATGATTTTCAACTGAGTAACATTTCACAAACACATTCAGGCTCTCTCAGCCTTAATATTGATGACTCCGGAGTGTACCCCTCGGTTGGTAATTAATGTCCTAAAGTTATGCCTTGGAGTAGTTTAAAAGAGCCTAAATTTGTAATGGAATGGGTCGCTTGGACAATATAAGTATCAAAAAGTGAAACCAATTTCTTCTGGATCACGAGGGAAGGAGAAAAGGAAGGTGGCCTGCAATGATACCACAGACACTTCAAGTTGCTGAGGAACGCGCCTGCCTTCCATGCCGATCATTAACACGCTGAAAAGGCATTATCTTGTTTTACCTAATGTTTCTGAAACATGTTACATTGTGGTGAAAATATTAGTACCATTCAACTTCTACTCTTCTTTAGGGAAAAAAAAACCAAAACACAACAAAACAGTGAGCAGTGCTCATTGGAGTCATTATCTCCCCCTCGATGGGCCTCCGCGTACCTGCTCCAGCGCGCTGGTTCAAGACAATTAATCCTAATATCCAGCCCCTCCTGTGGTCATTTCTCATCTTGGCAGGTCGCTTTCTGTAATGACTAAAGGGGAGTGGCCCAGCTCCCCAAGCTGAGCCTTGCCCAGATGTGCAGTCCCTCCCAGGCGTGAGCAGCCGGCCTGGTGTGTCTGCCTCCCTCTCTCCCGGCCTTCCTGTTGTCCTCCTTCCTTCCCTCCCTTCCTCCTGTTTTCCCTCCTCTCCTCCCCTCCCCTTCTGTCTTGCCTCCCTCCCTGAAAAACATTTTGACTTATAAAACCAAAAACAAAATAAAGCAGAAGTCTCCTCGCCCAGGTTTACGGCCTATTGTGGAACTCGTGGGCCCCTCTCCCCAAGTGTAATTCCGTGATTGACAAAGGGCTGGTAGCAGCGGAGGTGGAAGCCACCCCTATTATCCTTCCCCCCTTACTCCCAGAAAGAGTGCCCGTACCCTAATTTTCCAGCCTGATTCCAGCCTCATATTTATGAAAAGCTGGTCTCTGCCACTCCCCAGCAATCTGCGTATTGAACATCCTTTTCTGCCAACGTAATTACACCCTCCACCCCTTGCTATCGCGTTCTCTTGTTTCATTTTCCTCTCCGGCTCCTGCTGTGCGACTGCCATCACCACACTCGGCGCTCCGACCAAGAGAATTGGTCATTGATTTTTATTTCCCGAAGCCAGGACCACTCTGTGAATTGGTCTTAATCCCTGGAGGCAGCGAGTGTGAGAGAGAGGAGTGGAGAGAGTGTGATAACACAGCCCCAGGACACTGGTCAGAGGTCCCCAGCCACTCCACTGTGGCTGCATTGTGTTTCCCGCCTCCCCCACATGCCCTGATGACAGATGCGACCGTGCAAGTGCTTACACTAGAAACTGGATGGCGTACGATTATGGTGATCACATGTCTGTAAGAGCCGGGGCCAAGATCTGCATTTGGAAACCGGTGAGCAGCAAGGAAAATGTCCATTGGTCTATGATGTGGATTTTTATTGACCAGCTTAGACAGCCTTCACATTGTTTATTCACATATGAGTCTCTTGGGCAGACGGATGACTTACCAATAATACTTTGTGAAGCTATATGGCACTTCTAATCTGACGTAACAATAAGGACAGGCCTCCGGGTATCCTGATCCTACCTAAGAAAACTCAAGAGGAACATCTTCCTGCTTAATTTGACTCTCCTTATCTGCAGCTCAGGAACAGAATAAATTTTCCCCTCTTTTCCTGTGTATCTTTGTCTTAGCAAGTATAGACCATTAAGATTCCTCTCCTTCCTTTTGAATTCAACTGATTTTGCCCTGAGAGGCTCTTCCTAGTTAATCCTTCAGGGATGATTCTTGGACATTTTGACAGATTTATTATTATTATTTTTTTTAGTTAATGTTAATTACAGGTATTTTTTTTCTTCTGTTGAAAATTCCTGATGGTGGGCAATATCAAGAATGAACAATAAACATACTCAGTTCAAAGTGAGAGATGATCTGGTCTGCAGAGGAGACTTAACATGATTTTTATTTTTATTTTTTTACAAAGTGCACCCTTGGGAAAACTCCACAAATATAGTCCATGAGCCTAGAAATAAGGCATTGTGTGGTTTTTAAAAAGATTTTATTTATTTATTGTTCAAGTGAAGGGAAGGGAGGGAGAAAGAAAGGGAGAGAAACATCAGTTGGTCGCCTCACGGAAGCACCCAGGCTGGGGACCAAACCCACAACCTAGGCCTGTGCCCTGACTGGGGATTGAACCTGCAACCCTTGCTGTGCAGGATGACAGCAGACCCACTGAACCACACCGGCCAGGGCCAGGCAGTATATTATTGAGCATAAACATTACTTCCCCGTGAGATGGATTATGGCCAGGCTGGCCCAGTTTCAAAGGGTTATTGCAGCCACGCTGTTGCTGGCATTGCTGGATAAAAGGCAAGACCTGTGGAACTGCACACCACCACATTGGGATCATCGCAATCATCGGGATCAGTGTTACCCATTTCTAGGTGTGAGGAGAAAATCGCCCTACAACCAGAGCATTTCCTATCACACAGCATGGCTCTCATGACCCCAAGAGCAAGCCGAAGACTTAATAAATCCAACAGACAGGCCCTGGCTGGTGGCTCAGTGGATAGGCACCAGCCTGCAAACCCAAAGGTTGCTGGTTCGATTCCCAGCCAGGGCACATAATTAGGTCTCCAGCCATGTCTGTGGCTGGAGGCAGGTGAAAGGCAACCATACATTGATGTCTCTCTTCCTCTCTGCCTCTCTCCCTTCCCCTCTCTCTAAAAATAATAAATTTTTAAAATCTTTTTAAAAAAAATAAATACCTTCTTAAAAAATAAATAAACCCAACAGACAGCAGCTCTAAGCTAAATGAAATCCAGCATGATTAATAGAATTATGTGATTCAGTAAACATAAATCATGGTAAAAATTGGAGCCAACAAATAAAATAAGTTCTACCACTTGTTGCACCATATAAAACTTTATGAATAGGGATGACTGTGGTATAATCCACAGAAAGCTATTCTAAGGACTGTTTTTGTTTATCTTCCTTTGGTTCAATTACAGGTTTTCTGGTTTGGTTTCATGTTCCAACACTTGTTTACACATTGTTTTAGTGTTATCTCCATTCGATAAATACCAGATATCTGGTGGAGAACCTCACTATACACAGTAACGTCATCACTGAAAGTTGTATTCTACAGGACCCTGCCACCCTTGGGAGGCTGTGGTGTTGAGAGTGTATCAACAGTCCATAGTATGGTATTGAAAAGTTCTCATTGATTATATGAGGCAATTGATCAGTAATAACGCACTGTAGGCCCCCAACTCCTCTGCCCGCCACGACGTAGCAAGTATCAATGTGAATGGTTGCCTTGGTTTCAGAAGCACACATTCCAGTTTCTGGAACAGCAGAGGTGGGCAAAGGGATACTTGACTCTCCGTGAGTCTCCTGACACTGGCTTAACCAGAAACATAACTCTCAGGCACTAACTCAATGTAGGACGCAGCCTCACCCAACTTTTCAAATGTTGCCTCCTTTCCATTGTACAGTTTTATTGTTTTTTTAAATGGTGATGAGAGATATACTGTCATCAGAGACCATGTTTTCATTTTTCCGCATAGAAAACTCTGGCTCTGGTATCTAAATGTTAAACACATCTGTTAATAGACCAAAGATTGACCCCCTGCTTCCCCGCCCCTCTGTCTGTGATTTTTTTTTCAAATGTGGCAGTTAACAAATTTTCAAAAAATAGACTCAATAGCAAATGCAATATCACTTTGATTTTTTTTTTTTATCCATACAAGTAACGGTTCACACAGATATACACACTTGCACATGCATGGCAGTGCCTAATAAACACACGCCTCTGTGGAAGGACAGGGAGCCAGGCTCACTCACTGTTGAAAAGCCCGCCTGAGAGGCAAAGGGCCCACCTGTTTACTGGGACCTGGCACCCGCTCTGGACTGGTGGCCCCAGCTGGTGGACTAATGCCTCTACTCCTGGAACTTCCTCTCTATCGATTCCCACAAGGAGCGTCCCTAGGCGATTTTAGTAGGATTGCCCGGTGCAATCTCAGAGGTGCGGTTCCCAGCCCATCAGAGACAGAGCAGGCCTGTTAATGACACTCAGGGCCACAAATACCAACAATCCGTCACCACCGCTGACTATAGGCATCATTGGAGGTAGCAAGAAAATTCACTCCCAAACCCAATCATTTGTCCTGGCCTGAGTCCTGTAGCGCAAAGCAAATAGGAAACACTGGAAGTACCTGTCTTGTCCCATCTTTTAGGGTTCTCCTCCTCCTCCCCACCTTCTTCCTCCCCCTCCCCCCTTCCTCCCCTTCTCATCCCCAAAGACTGGATTACTCTGGCCACTGTAGCAGAAAGTTGGTTACTTTGTAATCTTTCTATCCCAGAGGAACAAAGTCATATTTACATGTATGTCCTATATCTTCCAAGAAATGGTACTGCCCACAGGGCCTAAAGTTTCACCTGTGAGTTGCCTCTCTCCACAATCCCAAAGGCTCAAATCAGAGATGCCACGTTCCGCTATTCAAAAGGTGATTTTTTCAGATGAATGCAATACAGCAATAAAATTTTAAAAACTTTTAATGTGATTTTCATAAAAGAAATGTTATTCCAAATATCTACCAAAACATTTTTTTCTTCTCTCAATAATGGGAAATAATTATCTTCTGGGAGAGTTAAAATAATGTGATTTTGCTTTTCCGGCCTTAGACATGTCTCTTTCTAGTAGATTTTTCTACCTCTCTCTCTTTTTTTTTTAACATTTTCAAATTTGCTGGCATAATATCTTTTTATTATTGTTGTTGTTGTATTACATTTACCCTGTTTTCCCCCACTGCTCTCCCCTGCCTCACCCTCCCCATCCATCTCCCATAGCCTATCCCGCATGTTGTCCGTGTCCATGGGTCATCCATGCCAGTTCCTTAACTAAACTCTTCCCCTTCTTTGCCTCCTCTTCCCCCTCCTCTCTGCACACTGAAAGTCTGTTCCTTGTTTCCATGCATCTGGGTCTATTTTGCCTGTTTGTTTGTTTTGTTTATTACACTCCTGTAAGGGTGAGATCATACGGTATTTGTCTTTCACTGACTGGCTTATTTCACTAAGCATAATACTTTCCAGTTCCATCCATGTTGTTGCACAGGGTAGGAGTTCCTCCTTTCTTTCAGCTGTGTAGTATTCCATTGTGTAAATGTACCCAAGTTTTTTGACCCAATCACCTACTGATGGGCACTTAGGCTGTTTCTAGCACTTGGCTATTGTAAATAGCGCTGCTATGAACATAGGGGTCCATAGTTCCTTCTGAATTGGTGTTTCAGGGTTCTTCAGGTATAATTCTAGCAGTGGAATCATTGAGTCATAAGGCAGTTCCATTTTTAGTTTTTTGAGGAAATTCCACACTATCTTCCATAGGGGCTGCACCAGCCCGCATTCCTAACAGCAGTAAACTAGGGCTTCCCTTCCTCCACATCCTTGCCAACACTTGTTTGTTGATTTGTTGATGATGGCCATTCTGACATGTGTGAGGTGGTATCTCATTGTGGTTTAATTTGCATCTCTCTGATGGCTAGTGATGTTGAGCATTCTTTCATATGCCTATGGACCCTTTGCATGTCCTCCTCAGAGAAGTATCTGTTCAGGTCCTTGGCCCATTTTTTAATTGAGCTGTCTCCCTGGTGTTGAATCTTATAAGTGCTTTATATATTTTGGAGATCAAACCCTTCTCTGAGGTATCATGGCAAATATGTTTCCCTGTACAGTTGGTTCCCTTTTAATTTTGCTGATGTTTTCTGTAGCTGAATAGAAACTTTTCAGTTTGATATAGACCCATTTGTTTATTTGTTCTGTTATTTCCTTTGCCCTTGGAGAAGTATTGGTGAAAATATTGCTGCATGGGATATCTGAAATTTTACTGCCTATGTTTTCCTCTAGGACTTTTGTGGTGTCATGGCTTTTGTTAAGTCCTTTATCCATTTTGAGTTTATTCTGTTGTATGGTGTAAGCTGGTGGTCTAACTTTATTTTTTTGTATGTCCCTGTCCAGTTCTCCCAAAACCACTTGTTGATGAGGCTATTTTCACTCCATTTTATGCTCCTTCCACCTTGTTGAAAATTTGTTAACCACAAAAACCTGGGTTTATTTCTGGGCTCTCTATTGTTCCATTGACCTGTATGTCCATTCTCATGCTAGTACCAGACTGTTTTAATTACAGTGGCCTTGTTGTATAGTTTGATATCTGGTATTGTGATTCCTCCTACTCTGTTCTTTCTCAAAATTGCTGTAGCTATTTGTGGTCATTTTGGGCTCCATATAAATTTTTGAATCATTTGTTCTAGATTTGTGAAATATGTCTTTGGTATTTTAATAGGGATGTCATGGAATCTATAAATTGCTTTGGGTAATATGGACATTTTAATGATGTTAATTCTTCCCATCCATGAGCATAGGTATATGCGTCCATTTATTTGGATCTTCCTTAATTTCTTTCTTCAGTGTTCTGTAGTTTTCCAAGTATAGGTCTTTTACCTATTTGGTTAAGTTTATTCCTAACTACTTTATTTTCCTTGTTGCTATAGTAAATAGAATTTGTTTTCTAACTTCTTTCTTTGATGTTTCATTGTTGGTATACAAAAATGCCTTTGATTTCTGAATATTGACTTTATATCCAGCTATTTTGCTAAATTTGCTTATTGGGTTGAGTAGTTTTTTTGTGAAGTCTGTTGAGTTTTCTATGTACACTATCATACCATCTGCAAATAATGACAGTTTTTCTTCCTCCTTTTTAATTTGGATGTCTTTGATTCCTTTTTATTGTCTGATTGTTATGGCTAGAACTTCCAAAACAATGTTGAATAGAAGTGGAGAGAATGGACAGCCTTGTCTTGTTCCTGATCTTAAGGGGAAAACTTTTAGTTTTTGTCCATTGAGTATGATATTGGCTGCAGGTTTCTCATATATGGTCTTTATTATGTTGAGGTATGCTCCCTCTATTCACATTTTGCTGAGCATTTTTATTATAAATGGATTTTGTACTTTACCAAATGTTTTTTCAGCATTGATTGATATGATCATATGGTTTTGTCTTTCATTTTGTTACATGGTGTATTACATTTATTGATTTGTGAGTATTATACCACCCTTGCATCCCTGGGATGAATCCCACATGATCACAGTATATGATCTTTTTAATATCATATACTGGCTGAATCCAGTTTGCCAATATTTTGTTGATAATTTTAGCATCTGTGTTCATCAGAGATACCTACCTGTAGTCTTCTTTCTTTGTTGTGTCTTGACCTAGTTTTGGGATTAAAATAATATTGGTCTCATAGAAAGAGTTTGAGAGTCTTCCCTCTTCTTGGATTTTTTGGAATAGGTTGAGAAGGATAGGAATTAGTTCTTCCTTAAATGTTTGGTAAAATTCCCCTTTGTAGCCATCAGGTCTGGGGCTCTTGTGTGCTGGGAGTTTGTTGACTACTTCAATTCCACTAGTTGTTAATTGCTCTAATCAGGTTTTCTGCTTCTTCCGTATTCAGTTTTGGTAGATTATACCTTTCCAGATATTTGTCCATTTCACCCAGGTTCTCAGAGTTCTTGTCATATAGTTGTTTGTAGTAATTTCTTACAGTCCTTTGTATTTTTGCGGTATTTTGTGGTTGCAATTTCTCCTCTACCATTTTCAATTTTGTTTATTTGGGTCCCATCTCTTTTATTTCTTAATGAGCCTGGTTATAGGCTTGTTGATTTTGTTTATCTTTTCAAAGAACCAGCTCCTGGATTTATTGATTCTTTGAATTGTAGTTTTAATCTCTTTATCATTTAATTCTGCTCTGATTTTATTTCCTCCCTTCTATTTGCCCTGGGCTTTTTTGTTGCTCCTCTAGTTCTTGTATCTTTATGATTAGGTTGTTTGTATGAGCTGCTTCATCTTTTTCAGGTAGGCCTGTATTGCTATGAATTTCCCTCTGAGAACTGCCTTTGCTGGGTCCCATAGATTTTGGGCTGTTGTGTATTCATTGTCATATTTTTCCAGGAACTTTTTAATTTCTTCTTTGATCTAATTATTAACCCATTCATTACTTAATAGCATGTTATTCAGTCTCCATGAATTAAAATTTTTTTGATTTTTCCATTGAGGTTAGTTTCTGGTTCCAAGCCATTGATCTAAGAAGATGCTTGGTATGCTTTCAGTTATCTTGAATTTGTGGTGACTCGTCTTGTGTCCTACCATGTGCATTTGAAAAGAATGTTTATTTTGTTTCTTTGGAGTGAAATGTTCTATATAGGTCAGTTAAGTCCATTTCACCTAGAACCAGAGTGTTGTTCAATGCCATAACATCTTTGGTTTATTTTTGCTTGGGAGATCTGTCCATTGTTGATAACAGGGTATTAAAATCCCCTACTATTAATGTTTCTGTCGATATCTTTCTTGAAGTCTTCCAAGATTGTCCTTATATATGGCGGTGCTCCTATGTTGGATTCATATATGTTTATAAGGGTTATAGCTTCTTAATGGATTATTCCCTTACATATTATGAAATGTCCTTCTTTGTCTCTATTTATGGCCTTGATTGTAAAATCTATTTTGCCTGATATAACTATTGCTACCCCAGCGTTTTATTCATGTCCATTGGCTTGAAATATATTTTTTCCATCTCTTCACTTTCAGTCTTTGTGGATCTTTTGTTCTGAGGTGGGTCTCTTATAGACAGCATATATGTGAGTCATGTTTTCTTATCCATTCAGTTACCCTATGTCTTTGGTGCATTTAATACATTTACGTTTAAGGTTATTATTGGCAGGTACTTGGTCATTGACATTTTTCTCCATTGTATTTATATTTCTGTCTGTCTGTCTGTTTCTTCATCTTCTTAAAGGAAACCCTTTAGTATCTCTTGCAATGCTGGTTCAGTGGAAATGTAGTTCTTTTAGCCTTCTTTTGTCTGGGAAACTCCTGATTTCACTTTCCATTTTAAATGAGAGCCTTGCAGGATAGAGTATTCTTGGTTGCAGCCCTTCGTTTTTCATTACTTGGAATATTTTTTTTGCCATTCCCTTCTGGCTTGTAGTGTTTCTGTTGAGAAATCAGCTGATAACCTTATTAGAGCCCCCTTATATGTCATTAGCTGTTTCTGTGTTGATACTTTAGGATTCTCTCCTTGTCTTTGAAGTTTGCTATTTTAATTATGATGTGTCTTATAGTGGGTCTGTTTGGGTTCATCTTCATTGGGACCCTCTGTGCTTCCTGAACTTGAGTGATGTTTTCACTCATCAAGTTAGGGAAATTTTCTGTTGTTACTTTTTCAAGCAGGTTTTCTATTCCTTGCTTCTCTTCTCCTTCTGGTATCCCTATGATACAGATATTATTGCATTTCCTGTTGTCCTGCAGCTCTCCTAAAACCTCTCAGTCTTTTCTGTTTTTTCAATTGGTTGCACTATCTGGGGATATTTTTCTACGTTATCCTCCAGCTCACTGATTCAATATTCTGCTTTCTCTAGATTGCTTTTGATTCCTTCTATTGTATTCTTCAATTTGGAAATTGTATTCTTCATTTAGTCCTGGCTCTTATTGATAGTTTCTTTGTCCTTTTTTATGCTGGTGTAGTTCTCAGAAAATGACTTTTAGCTCCCCTGAAGTTGTTTGTAGTTTTCTTTGAGTTCATTGAGCTCATGGAGCTTTTCTGTGATCATTATTCTGAATTCCATATTTTATAGTTTGCTTGCCTCTATTTCATTTAGTGGTCTTTCTGGGGACTCCTCCTTTCCTTTTAGTGATGGACTGTTTCTTTTTCTCCCCATTTCCAGGTGCCTTTTCTTGTTTGCTTTTGCTTCTTATATTGGGCTTTTTTGAGTTTCTGTCTTTGTGGTGTGATCTTCTGTCATGTAGAGGTGCACTTTCTTTACTTTCTGGATCCACCTCTGGTGTCGTCAGATCATTCCATAGTGCGGGCCTAGTCAGCCTGATGGAGCCAACCAGAGATCCCCTGTCTTTGTGCCCTTCAGTTTTCAATCCAGTTAAGCTGTGCTCAGCTGTCAGGTGTAGGTACTGCTGGGCAGGCCAGATTAGTTCAGTTGGAATCCCATCGATTTGTCATCAGTGATCACCTTAGGCATCCCTGGGCAGGGCCAGTTAATTCCGTTGTAACCCAATCAATCTGTTAGCAACTGCCATACTCAGGCACCACTGGGAGGGGCAGATTGATTCCAATTGGCAGGGTGGACGCCGGTTGCTATAGGGTGGTCTGCCTGCAGTGTAGGGGATGAGTCAGCACTGGGACCCTGTGGGCTGCTCCCTCATTCCTCTCTTTAAAGCCACTGCTCCAAACTCTCCTTAAATGTCTCTAATCCACTCTGCCCTCCCTCCCCTGGAGCCCAGGGTAAGTGGGTGCCAATGTATTTTCATGTGTGGTCACTTTAGTAATTCTGTCTCTAGTGCTCTCAGGCTAGCAAACCCTGCAGCTTTTTGCTTTTCACAGCTGGGTGCTCTTTTACTCTCAGCTGTGTTGCTGTAGCTGGGACACCCAGCTGGGGGTTTAGAACCCACCCTTCTCAGGTGGAGCCCCCAGCTCCATCCTTTCAGCTGCCACCCACAGGACCCCAGCCAGCCCTCTCATGCCCGCACTTCCTATCAGTCAAATTGTGATGAAACAGCTTCTTCTGTTCTGTCTGTGGTTATAAGGCTTCTCTCCAGCTGGTGTTCTGTTGGTTATTCTGTTTGATTTATCCCCAATTAAATTGTAATTTCAGATTGGTCCTAAGAGGAGATTGGTGCAGCTCCACTTACTCTTCTGCCATCTTGGAATCTCCCTCTACCTCTTATTAGCATCCCTTGCTTTAGTCTTACTGTTTACCATGCCCTGAATGTTTTTAGACTCCTGAAATACCTCCCTCCTTTTTAGTTTTTAATTTTTGTTTTGTTTAATATAATCCCAATCTTTCAAAGTTCAAGTTGAATGGCTATTTCTTGCAGCCTTCAGTGATAAGCTCTCCCACCTGACCCTCAGTATGTTTTCATTCAGCAGTCAGTGCTGCTGTACTTTGGGTTACAGGCAGAAATTTATGTACCAACACTCCCCAGTAATGAAAAAGAAAATGTTTTACACAGACTAGTTCTCATATACTTAATTTAATATTAAAGTGCTTAGTTGGTTGGCCAAGTTAGAGAATAGAATTTTAACAAATGTCAGTTGAATTTAAATAAACATGAATAGAGGTCCACATATCTTTTACAGAAACCTTTACAGTAGGTATGCTTTAAATTCTAAATATTTCTGACTTTATGAGGGTAACATAATGCTCCTAGCTAAGCTTAGGGCTGTCCCCTGTATTAAATACTTCAATATTTCAGGTCATGCAGCATCTTAATATTCTTAGTAAGGGGCATAAATAAAGACCAACGTGGCCTCACTTTAGTTCACAATCTCAGTTTTATAAAAAACAAAATAAGTGAATAAAAGCTGTAACAATTTCGAGGGCTCCAAGAGGTTTGGATTTTAGAATTATAGTGAAAAGATTGTGGACTTAGAAATTGATAGGATTTTCTAAGAAAGTTAATAAAAGTTTACCCAATGTTAGGTCAGGCTCTTTGAGATGAACTTTTCAGTTCATAAAACTATTAAACCTTTGGTTATCATATGCTTCAGTTTGCCCCAGACACTTTTTTAAAAATGTATTGAATTTATTGGAGTGACATTGGTTAATAAAATGATGTAGGTTTCAGGTGTGGAATCCTATAAAGCATTATCTGTATTTTGTATTGTGCGTTCACCACTCCCAACTCAGGTTTCCTTCCAACCCCCCTTCCCCCTGGTGGCTTTTAAAGTGCACTGTTATCCAGGCTAATTATAATAGAGCCTGATCTACTTTCCTAATCCTCCAGATGTACAAGATAAATTACACAGTCATCGTAAAAATAGTAAACATTTGTTTCAAGCTTAATCCATGGTGGGCACTGTTCTTAAGGACTTGACATGTATGTACCCATTTAATCCTCAGCGTAGCCAGTGAGACAGGTCACATTTCATTATTTATGAAAATAGGAATTGAACTGTGGAGGGGTTGTCCAAGTTCTCATGGCTAAAGTTGGGGAGCACAGATTTCAATCCAGAGAGCAGGGTTCTAAAGTCAACCCAAGCCCCCTCATCCTACCAGCTACACAGTGTAGAAACCTTGTCAGCTGAATCGCTTAGTGACAAGACAGAGTGAGATTCCCAGTAACTGGGTGTTTTGTTTTAAATCCCATTGCTCTGTGCGTTGCCATTAAATGGATAGACCTCTGCTTTAATTGATTTCCTGATCACTTCCAAATTCCCCAGAGACATCTAGACTCAGAAAATCAAAGTGTGGCTTGTCCAAACACACAAATTACTCTTTATATATATTTAATAAAAGAAGTTACTACATTGAATCACACACTTTTCTACATGACAACACATGGCTCATTGCATTTTTTCTTTTTCTTTTTATCGATTATGCTGTTAATTTGTCCCAACTTTTTTCCCCTTTGCTCCCCTCTGCCCAGCACATCCCTCCTTCCAGCAATCCTATGCCCCTTTGTTCATGTCCATGGGTCATGCATGTGAGTTCATTCATTTTACCTTCTCCTGTACTGTTCTTAACATCTCCCTCTCTATTCTGCACCCACCAACTATGCTTCTTAACCCCTGCACCTTTTCCCCTTCTTCCCTTCCCCCTCCCACCTAACACTCATCCAAATCTTCCCCATATCTTTGACTCTATTCCCTCTCTGATTGTCTGCTTACTTTTTGTTTTTATTTTTTAGATTCTGTTGTTGATTGCTGTTTTTTTGTCATCTTAATGTTCATAATTTTGACCCTCCTTTTCTTACGCAAGTCCCTTTAATATTTCATATAATACTAGATTGGTGATGATAAATTCCTTTTTAGCTTTACCTTTTTCTGGGAAGCACTTTTTCTGCCCTTTAATTCTGAATGATAGATTTGCTGGCTAGAGTAATCTTGGTTGTAGGCCCTTGCTTTTAATCACTTTGAATACTTCTTGCCAGTCCTTTCTTGTCGGCAAAGTTTCTTTTGAAAAATCAGCTAGTAGTCGTGTAGGAACCCCTTTGCAGGTAGCTTTCTTTTTTTCTCTTGCTACTTTTAAAATTCTCTCTTTATCTTTAACCTTTGGCATTTAATTATGATGTGTCTTGGTGCAGTCCTCCTTGGGTCTAGGTTGTTTGGGACTCTGTGCTTTCTGGATCTATATGTCTATTTCCTTCACCAAATTAGGGAAGTTTTCCTTCATTATTTTTTCACATAATTTTTCCATTTCCTGCTCTTCCTCTTCTCTTTCTAGCACACTTATTCTTCAGATATTGGCATGTTAAAAGTTGTCCCAGAAGTTCCTACCCCTTTCCTTGTTTTTTTTTTTCTTCAGTTCATGTTTCCTCTTTCTCCATTGGATGATTGTTTATTTCTTCCTTATATTCCAATTCCAATGATTTGGAACCCTGATTTCCTTCCCTTCACCCTTGGTTTCCTATGGATTTTTGTTCTTTCCACATGCCTAGCCTCCACTTCTTCCTTTCCGCCTTTGCTGTATTTAAGCGTATCTGCCAAGTCTTTGAGCATCTTCATCACCAGCATTTTGACCTCTGCATCTGTTAGGTTGGTTGTCTCTTGTCGCTCAGTTCTCCCACTGGCACCTAGATCTGCTCCCTCTTTTGGGCCATTCTTGGTCTCCTCAGCTTGGCAGCTTTCTGTGTTTGCCTCTGTGTCTTAGGCAGAGCTGTCACACTTGTTATGTTGTAAGGGGTGGAGCCTTGGGAATTAGTGTGGGGTGACCCGTTTCACCACGTTGTGGCACTGTATGTAGGGATGGGGTCTGAGAGGGAATGGTGCCACTATCCTATTGAGACCGGCAGTTTCTTCCTCCACCCCAACTCCCACAGGTTTTCACGGTCAGAAGCAGTGGGGCTCAATTTTTTCCAGTGTTGGAACCATGGGCTGCGCAGTCTGGCCCCGGATCACTTCCCAGGGTTACATGTGTGACTGTGCTTTTCGCTGCATCCTTAGCTTTGGTGCTGCTGCTCCCCTTCCCGGTGCTGCCCCTCCTACCTGTCTGAGTATTTCTTTACTTCTTTTTTTAAAAAAATATTTTATTTCATTAATTTTAGAAAGAGGGGAAGGAAGAGAGGCAGAGAGGGAGAGAGACATCAATGTATGGTTGCCTTTCACCTTCCTCCAGCCACAGACCTGACTGGAAACCTGGTTTGCAACCTGGTTATGTGCCCTGGCTGGGGAATTGAACCAGTGACCTTTGGGTTCGCAGGTCGGCAGTTTATCCACTGTGCCACCAGTCAGGGCTCTTTACTTCTTTACTTGTTGCACTTCCATGTAGTTTTCTGAACTTTCTGCATTTTTATTCAGTTTTAAGGGAGATGTAAATTTCTTCTAGGTGTGAGGGAGATGCAGCATGTCTCCCTACGCCTCCATCTAGGCCAGAGGTCCGCATTTTATTTGTTAGACATAAAAAGAAATTGAGGGGCCTTTCGTATTTTTGTTTTCAGGGTTTTTAAAAATAGAGAATAAGAAAAATATATTTGAATCGAGATTATTTAGTCCATTAGTTTCCTAGAGCTGCTGTAATAAAGCACCGCAAACTTGGTGGCTTAACACAACAGAAATGTATTTTCTTGCAGCCTGGGAGCTAGAAGGTCAAGGTGCAGGTTGGGTTGGTTCCCTCGGGAGGCTGCGAGGGAGACTGTCTGAAGCCTCTCTCCGCAGCTCCGTGGTGCCGGGATTCCATGCTCTTCCTTGACTGCTGCACTGATATCCATCATTGCCGCCTGGCTGGCAGTCGCCTAGTTCCCAGTGAGGCAGAATATGTAGTGCTCAGAGCCCTTCATTTGAACAACTCTTAAACCTCCTAGCTTTTAAAGATGCTTGCTTTTACCAAAGTGGCTAAAGGAGCTTCTTTTCAGGTTCTATACATCTAAGAAAGGAAAAAAGCATTTTTTAAACTAGAGAAGGATTTTCTCGTTGGAGTCATTTCTCTCTCTCTCTCTCTCTCTCTCTTTTTCTCTCTCTCTCTCTCTCTCTCTCTATATATATGTGTGTGTGTGTGTGTGTGTGTGTGTGTGTATCCACACATGTATATATGTATGTATATATATGTATAATATATACTATATTTTTATATACGTATAAATATATAGTGTGGGCATGGTGATGACAAAATTACCACATTGGTACCTACAGTGTCAGATCCACTCCCATCAGAGCTGGGCCTGAGAGCCCTGGCCAGGGAGCTCAGTTGGTCATAATGTTGTCCCTATATGCTCAGATTTGGGGTTTGACCCCCCATCAGGACATGCACAAGAAGCAACTGATGAGTACATCCATAAGTGAAACAGGAACACCAATGAAAGAAACTGGGTCTCAAGCCCCTCAGCTCTGAATGGAGGTGCGAGTGGGGGATGGGTGGGGGTTTGGAGCAGAGGCAAAATCTTGTCGGTAAGAAAACCCACTTATATCATCATGATTGTACAATGTGCCACCGTCAACTCAAATGAACCTGCGTGTATGCTTTCCCTTGAATTTCCCTTCAGTACACCACTTCAGAATCCCACAAAGGATGTCTTACAGGGAGTAGCAAATCTTAAAACCCCGGCTCCCTCACTTTGCCCGGACAGAGGTCAGTTTTCCACAGGACAGATAACACTGCATTTTCTTTGGTTCTCTGAACCATGTTTAATAGACCTGTCTCGGTGGGAGGACTCGCTGTTAGGTAAATACACAGGTGCGATTCTGTTATTATTCCCCAGGGCTCACGCTCCTCATACATTCCTTTTAATGTGACATTAAAAGTAGGGCATGCATTGTGTGGCACTTAGAAACAGTTCTTCTATGTTTAAAATTCACTGAGTGAAAAAATAAATACTGAATCGAGAGAAAATCAAGAATACGTCCACCAGTATGTTTTCCAGCAGGTACTGGCACAGCACTAGAGCCCGTGAAATCAATCACTGACATTGACCTTTCTTGACTGACTCAGTTTCATTAGAGTGTCCTACCATCACCAGAGTGGAAAGGCCTTGGGGACTCAAGTTGGAGTCCCTTGAGACAAGGCCATTCATGACCTGGATAGAATCTGAAGTCCCAAAACCATATGATGCTTGCCCTGTAGCCAGTGGGCATTCACATTCCATCTGTAGGTGGAGACATGAACTTGAGGAAGAGCCCAGTCACTGGCTGGAGGTCATGGTTAAAATCAGCAACTTGTGCAGGATGTACCATTCCAGTTACAGTGTTTGAACAGTTGTTCGTTACCTGTGAAACAATTTGTTACATCTTTAAAAATGGAATTGGTTGCCCCTCATGGAAAGTTTTAGCTCATAAAGCAGGTATGAATTTGCAAAAATTTATTAAGATAGCAACGACCTTGTGAAAAAAAAAAAACTACTATCTCCATTTTTACACATGAGAATCTAAGGCATAAAATATTAATTAAAATGCTCAAGGTCAGCCCAGCAGTGAAGCAGTGGAGCCAAGATTTTAACCCAGCTGTCTGGCATTCTATCTCTTAACTTCTGCGCTGTTCACAAAACACAGTAAATTATCTTGCCATGTTTGAGATCTGGGGGTATGGGGGGCAACGTGCAATCCCGATTTCGCTGGGCTAGACATTGGTCGGTGAGGAGGGGACTACAGAGTTTATGGAAAACAGAGAAGGGACATAAGCACACTTTCGTGGTTTTGAGGGAAAAACTCCGAAAACTAGCATTCTCTGGAGAGCAACTGGCAATTGGAAAGTCTTGTGCATTTAATGAAATACAAGAAACTAAAGCCATGGAGAGATGCCCATTAGCCAGCTAATCAGCCCTGCAAGATGGAGTGCAGGTCCCAAGCTCCTTACTCTGAAATCGGGAGAAAAGAGAGAGGCAGGTTTAAGGGATGAAGTAAGAGGTGTTGTGAAGGGAGTGCCGGCTTCTGTTGCAAATGTCGAAGTGTGGCTGGCTGCCAGTGCCCCAGAGCTTACTCCAGGCCCAATCGCATAATTCTACGTGGCAAAGCAAAACATGTCAAGTTTGATGCTCCTTGAGTTCAGCTGTAAGTCTTACCTTTTCCGTGTTGAGTCGGGAAGATGTCATGCTGAATAGATCCATTTTCTTCTACCAGGAAGGGCAGTCTCTGCGGGGCTGGTTCCGCCCACCGCAGCCTCCGGGAACCTGTGTCGGGGCCCATGGTGGTTTTGTCTCCATCCAAGTGGTGCTCTTCCCAGGAGGGGAAAGGCTGTGGCATCATTCTGCCAAAGAAAACCCACTTTAGAGAACAAGACAGGAAAAAGAGGCTACGGTGGGGGATTGGGAGATGAGGGAAAGAAGGACACGGAAAGGAAGCAAACACCACCGTGAAAGAGGGAAAGCCAAAGAGGAAGAAACACCAAGAGAAACTGCGTGAGATGAGCAGGGGAAGGAATGGAACATGCTCCCATGAGACCTTGTGTCCATTTCTTTCCACAACGCAGCCAGTAGGAGGCGCTGTCAACCCACGTTGCAGAATTAAAAACCCAGGGGCAACCTGAATGTCCCAACCCAGGCTCCTGCAGTTCCTAACCCAATTCAGATGTAGTCTCAGGTCAGCCTCGCATCAGTCTCGCCTTTCCCCCAAGAACGTGCAAACCCGTGTTGTATTTTGATTCATTGTCAACAATCCCTGTTTTAGAGCAAACAGCTAACTTGCCCCTCCTTGACCTCGAAGAAAGGCTACTTTGCATGTTAGCGCTCTGCTTTCCCGAGGAATCTGCCTCTGCGAACTGAGCCCATGCATCTGGTTTCCCAAGAACATCAAGGCTGCATTCACTTGGAGAGTGAGGGTCAAGGCCAGGAAGAATGAGGGTGGAAATACAACGTTGTAATTCAGTGCAGCCTGTGGGGTTCATTTATCCTTGGTGGTGGCGGAGGAGCACTTCATGTCTTACACACGTGCAGGGTTGCGCAGGTCAGAGAGCATGCGCCAAATGAGAGCTGGGGCAGAGGGAGGCGGGTGTGTAGGGAAGAGAATTCCAGGGAAGGGGGTCGATGGGGTGGAGAGGGGAAGTCGCATCCAAAGGAATTGGGAGCTCCGGGGGAAATTTATAGCTATAGGATCTGCACCCAAGAGCAATGTCTGTAGAAGAACACTCCTTGCCCATAAAAACGTATTAGTTGGTAACGGTCCCTGATGGTGGTGTTCTCTGCCCGACACAACACGTCATATTTTGAAGAGGCTGGAGAGAGAAGCGGAGGAAGAGTGGGTTCTCTACAGCCGAGTTCCCTGTGCAGTTATGCAGGGCATTTACCACCTTAGGACCCCAGCTAAGGGGGTGCTAGGGGCTGGAATCCAGACTGAATGGAGCCTTCAGCCCTGGACAGGGTTAGGTTTTGCTGGATGAAGCTGGTGCCTTAGGCCAGGTGTGTTTCTGCCCAGGGGATTTACATTTTTATAATTTGCATAAAGGTGCCCTGTGGACTGGGGTCTGTCTGCATTGTGTGCAGGTAAGGAACCGGACGTGTCAGGAATATCAGCTTTTTCTGATCATCGTATTTCTCTTCCCTGTGACCTCTTGCTGTATCAGACCTTTTTGCATTGAAATTCAGCAGTGGTCAGACTCTGACAGTTTCCGAGACTTTGGAGGTACTGATGTTCTTTAAAATGCGTAGCATACAAGAAAAATGTTTCTTAACCGTGGCTCCAGCAGGATCGTTGTGTGGACTTGTCCATTCCTGGTTTAATCTTATTGGTTATAATATTTTAGGTGGAACAGTCCACAGGTAAAATGGAAGCTGGCCATCGCTACCGATGAGACTAGTCCGAAGGCTCCTCTTTCTTCACTGAGGTTGCTGCCCAGTGGAGATATGTCCTTAAACCCTGTCTGCCTGCGCTGTGCCCAGTCTCACTTACCAGCTACACATGGATGCTGGGAAGAGACTGGGTTTCTTTACACAGCCTTGGTGCTTCGAAAATGTCAGCCTCTTTCTGTGACTTCCTCACTCCCAAACAGGCCTGTATTTTGACCATAAGACAGAAGCAGAGAGCGCTTAAGAGGTAGGGGTGGGGGGTGCTGGGCTGAGAACCCCGAGTGCAGGTGATGCAGGCACCGCAGTTTCCGGTAAGTTGCTTACTCCTGTGATAAATACTTAAGTTTGGCAAACTCTTCCTCCTCAGTCTGCCTCTTGGCGACTGGCAGCATTTGTTAGCATATCAATGGCCTGTAATAGAGAATACTGTTGCCCTGGCCGGTGTGGCTCCGTTGGTGGGAGTGCTGTCCCATGGGTCAAAAGGTCATGGGTTCCGTGATTCCTGGTCAGGACACAAACCCAGGGGGCGACTTTGATCCCCATTGGGCTGTGTATGAGAAGGCAGTCAGTTGATATCACTCTCCCATCAGTGTTTTCTCTCCGTGTTAATGCTCTCTCTGTCTCCCTCCCTTCCTGTGTCTCTCTAACACTAAAAGCAATGGGGAAAAAATGCCCTCAGATGAGGATAAAAATCAAAGAAAAATAAAGAACCCTGTTTACTAATTAGAGAATTGTAACCTTTTCCCCCGAAGAGCATAAATGTCAATATACTAAGATGAATATTCCAGGCAGAGAATTTTCCAGTCTAGGGGGGAAGAAAAAAAACCAAAAACAATTAAACAAATGATACTTGACATAGTAAATTTGATTCAGGAGGACATGAAGTCACACAAAGCCTGGGCAGAGGGAGCTGACCTGGAAATGCGAACTTCAAAGGCTTTGCAAGTGGCGTGAGGGTGCGGGGTGCCTTCCAGAAGGGGCTGCTGTTGGTGGAGAGCATAGCTCTGAGCTGGAGGTTACCGGGAACGGCCCCTCAGCTGCCTGGACTTGGGCAAGCTGCTGTGCTTCTTTAATTGCCCGTCTGTACCTCTGTAACACAGAAATGCCTGCAATCCTTGACATGGTTCGGAACACCGATTAAAAGCTTGTGAAAGCGTTCTGCATCTGTCCCGGACACTATAAATACGAGAATAAAATTCCATGCAGGGTATTCTTTTCACATTTTCACTGTAACGAAACCTCCAAGAATGGTGCATTTAGTGTTTTTAACACAATCCAGTCGATAAGAATGAACATGCTGCAGAATTGAACCTGCTCTGCGGAACAGCAGGCTTGGACGTTGGTTACTGCCAGAATCCACTGGAATTCCGGGTCTCAGGCTGATAGCTCAGAATTTTTTTTCTTGGCAGATGGAGAGAGTTGGACATAATCTAAAACACGTAAGCTTTACTTACCATGATCACTTTCAACATATTTATTGCATTGTTTTAGCTTAAATTTTAAAAAGTCCAACCTAAGGACAATTTACAAGAGGCGTCCACTATAAAAGTTCCATTGTGAGTTTTAAGGCTGGGGATGAAAACTCGTAGCAGAGCTCAGGGGACCCAGAACTTGAACCTGAACAAAGAAAAGTTTTATAAGATCACTTAGAGACCTCGATCCCCCAGCACCACCTTTTTTTTTTTTTTTTTTTTTTTTTTTGCTGCAGCTGAAGCAAGAAGATACTTCTAAGGGGAACAAGAAACATCTGAGAAGTGACTGAAATGTTTTAGCGTGTCTTACACATAGACTACCTCCTTAAAAAAGAAAGAAAGAAAGAAAGAAATACTCCCTTGCTACCCATTAGACATGCCAAGGGCATCTCGTTAGATGTCCCGACTTTAGAAACAGATTTGCAAGCCAGAATGTGCCAGCCCTGCAGTTGGATTGTAGGTTTTTAAGCTTCACAAGTTTGGCCTTTGAGCAGAACTTGAGAAAGGAAGAAAGGAAAGAGGTAAAGAATGAAGAAGAAAAGCAAAATAAATCAAAAGCAGTTTTCCTGGTCCCACCGCCATCTCCAAGGCCACGAGCGGAAGGACCGGGGCGCTAATGATATCAATTAGGCCGGACCCGCGGGGACACAGCACATGCAGCGTCCGCACGGAGTCTTCTCAAACCCGCGTGGCAAAGGGCGTTAACTGGGACCGCAGGCGGGCGCCTCCCTACCCCCAACCCTTGCGGCGCGCCGAAATAAATTATAACCAGGAACGCTTTCATGTTGCCAGGCTAATTCCACTTCCATGTTCCTTCCTAAGGCAAGGAAATGAAACTTTTTAACCGAGTCGCTGCGTGTTGAATGTGGATTTACACACCCGCGAGCAGGTGTGCGCGGCTGCCAGCCCGGCTCCCCCCGGGGCCGCTGCGATAGGTGAGCGCACGACCGCAGCGACGCGCAGCCCACCTTCGTGCTGAGCTTCTGCTCCTCGTAAGGGAGCTTCGCAGCTGTGGGTTTATTTAATCTGCCGAAGCAGAAATGCAAGCTACTTACAGAGGAAAGACTCAGGCTTCCACATTCTCGGGGGAACATTTTGGTGGATGCTGCGGGAGATGTGCGCTCTCTCGGGGCCCGGCTGCGTTTGGGAGGCTGGGGCCACCGGAAGGCATCATCGCAGGCTGTCAACCGGCCTCCTTCCCTGCCACCCGCCCTCCGCAGCGGAGCTCCTCCTGAAGCTAAGGAGATTTCTAGCCCTCGCAAGGAAACACTAGTGGTCAGACAAACCAAACAGGCTCCCGTCCCACACAGTGACTTGAGTTGTGACATCTTTCGTCTTTAGCACAATCTTGAATGACTTGAAGACTTGAAGGGGGGCCTCCTCTGATAAGACTGCATTTCATGCTGCACCTCTGCAGAGCCAAGGCCAGAAGGCCAGTTCAGGGCAAGCCTGGGCTTCTTGTCTGTTAAAAGGAGGTGGTAAGAGCAGTTGGAACTGCCCCCGCAACTTCAGTGGCCACCTGAGCTTGTCCTTAGTTTATGTTGTTGGTGCTGTTGATCTTACAACACTAATATGAATAAAAACATATTACAGAAAATTGGAATAATAAAAATTAACACCTGGCTGGTGGCACAGTGCATAGGGCGCCCGCCTGTGAACCCAGGGGTCATAGGTTCGATTCCCAGTCAGGGCACAGAACCAGATTGTAAGCCTGGTCTCCAGCCAGGTCCCCAGCTGGAAGCCGGTGAAAGGCAACCATACATTGATGTCTCTCTCCCTCTCTGCCTCCCTCCTTTCACCTCTTTCTAAAAGTAACAAACTATTTTTTAAAATTAAAAACTAAAAATTACCAGTGCATTTAAAGGGATTAATAAAAATAGTATTTACTATCATCAAAAAGACAAAAGATAACAAATGCCAGTGAGGATGTAGAGAGAAGGGACCCTCTGAGCACTGTGGGTGGGAAGGCAGACTGGTGCAGCCACTGTGGAAAACGGTATGGAGGTTCCTCAAAAAACTAAAGCTAGCACTACCCTCTGATCAAAGACAATAAAATCATTATGTTCATAAAAGGTTTATTACAGCATTCAAGACATGGAAACAAATATAATGCTATTCAGCCATTAAAAAAAAAAAAAAAAAAAAATGGATCCCACCACTGTAGCAACAGAGGTAGAACTTAAGGGCATTATGCTAAGTGAAATAAGTCAGACAAAGAAAAAATAATACTACATGATTTCACTTATATGTGGAATAAAGAGAAAAAAAGTCTCAGAGAAACCGAGATGCCAGGGATGTTGCTAAACATTTTGCAGCGCATGGAAAATGCCAACAAAGATTTATCCAACTCAAGATGTCAATAGTCCCAAGGTTGGGAAACCCTGCCGTGCGCCCTGAGCCTCCAGAATAATGATTTGCTGTGCAATTTATTCTTAATTGATTGACAGAAGCTGAACCAGAATACCCCTCCTTTCCTCTTTCTCTCTCTCTCTTTAAGAACGAATGCCATAAGTCACATAACTGACTGCATGCTTAGTTTTTCAAAATATGCTCCTAACCCTTGACATGTTTCATCATCCAGCTTCATGGTACCAAGAGAAGAGGCAAAGTACATTAACAGAAATAGCACCGGATTTAGGTTCTGGGTTAAATCTGACTTCACTTACCAGCTGTATTAACCATGGGGAAGGCAAAAAAGCATCCTGTTTTCTGAGTCATTTTTATTGTTAAAACGATGACATAAAATTAGGCTGTTTCTTGCTTTAGTTCTAAGGCTAGGACTTGAGTTCAAGTGGTAAGGCAGCCTCTGGTATATTAACTGAGGCTCCAGTATATTAATTCAATTTCCCACTCCAATGTGATCTATAAAATCCACAGCAGAGAACTCAGGCATTTCAATAAGACTAACCTTCAATCTATCAAAGAGGCTTTTGCCTCATTATCATGATCATTTGTTTGTATGTTCCTCTCTGCATGACCACAAGTATCAGGCACAAATAACTTACACTTGAATGGATCACTCAACGTTTTCTGCTTTTTATGTTGAAAAATGGCCTTGCCCAGGTGTGGAGGTGAGCTCACATACACATCGTGACCTTAGTCTGAAAATATAGTTCTTTCACTTTCTTGGCTACAAAATACGATTTTCCCTTTCTTACACCTTCCCTTTCTGAGCTGCTTCGGAAACACATCTGTTTTCTATCTGTCCAGGACAAAAAACCTGAATGCTTTATTATGCTCCATATAATCTAATACGTTACCTTGCCTATGGGCTGTGCATTTTACATTTAAAAACGTCAGAACTCTCTCGAGGTGCAGAGACACGGACAGATCTGGAAAGGAGAGCATTCGTAGATGAGGACACGCCAAGGACAATCCTCAGATCCTCCAGTGCTCCAGCTCCCATGTCCTCTCTTCTCCTTTCAAGACTGACAAGTGATCACTTAATCCCCTAATAAACTTTATTTATGGAGGAGCATTTGACATTGCAGGCCACCTGCACACATCTGCTTGCAAGCGCCCATAGGGTCTGGCCCGCAGCCTCAGCCTGTAATCAGGGGCATAAGTCAAAGTGAGGCAAGGGCTGGCCATGGGCCTTGCGCCTGGCGTCCCTGGACACGGCGGGGCTCTCTCCATTGCTGATTTGGGTTGCCTGTCAGCCAGCAGAGAAGTCCTCCTCAATGCCCAGGTGGTAACTTAATGAGATTCCAGGGACGGTTGTGGTCCAGTGATGAACATGGCCTTAGTCAGTTTTCTTTTCTTTTCTTTTTTTTTTTAAAGATTTTTATTTATTATTTTTAGAGAGAAGGAAAGGGAAGGAGGAAGAGAGGGGGAGAAACATCAATGTATGGTTGCCTTTCACCTGCCTCCAGCTACGGATCTGGCTGGGGACCTGGCTTACAGCCTGGTTCTGTGCCCTGGCTGGGAATCAAACCAGCGACCTTTGGGTTCACAGGCCAGCATCAATCCACTGAGCCACCAGCCAGGGCTTTGTTTTCTTTTCATCTTTTCCACTTGCTGCAGTGGCCAAGTCCAAGTTCACATTGTCTATTCTGTCCTTTTCAAGAAAGAGGCATTTTCTCAATTGTTTTTAATGGTCTTTGAGAAATATGATACTGCAGGAAGAAAGTTAAAACCTTGTATCAAATTAGGCAGAAGATTTGTCCAAGTTCACAGAGGAGGAAACATGCATGGGCATTCAATGTAAGAAAATATTTTTGGTGACTTGAACAATCAAAGAAATAAAGTAAAATAATTAATGAGACCCTTCTTTCCTCCCACCAGGTGGGAAAACTTAAGAAGTGTGACAATAACAAGTGTGGGTTAGGATGTGAGGCGAAGGAACCCCTTACCCATTGCTGGGAATATTTAAGTTATTTGACACATAATTGATCAATATCCACTAATATTAGATACTATATTTTATCCCCTAGCGATTTCATTCCTCAGTATATGTCCTAGAGAAACTCGGACACTTATATTCCAGAAAACATGAAAAAGGATGTTCAGGGAAGCATTGTTTATAATATCACAAAGTTGAAAACAAGTTTATGTACAATTCCCAGTCAGGGCCCAGGCCTGGGTTGTGAATTCAGTGCCCAGCCATGCGAGAGGCAACCAATCTATCACATTGGTGTTTCTCTCCCTCTTCCCCTCTCTTTCTAGAATCCAATAGAAGAAAAAAATCTTAAAACAAAAACTTTAGTGAGGAGGAGGTGAAAAAAGGAAGAGGGATAAAGAGAATGAATTATAAATATATTTAGCAACGGATAGGCATGGGCAGTTACAGAATAGATGGAACTAAACCCTCGTTTTGACCACATTCAAAGTCAACCCTGCTCAGCACTGCACCATGTACAAGACTGTAAAATAAGCTCCACACTTCCTATCCAGGACCTCAGAGTCTTGATCGTGCCCACGACCCAGGGCTCCGTGCCTTGATTAAATTGCATCACTGACAAGGGTTGTGTGCCTTTTTTCCTCAGGGCAGCTCTGATTTTAGCAACTGCTCAGCTCCGTTAGTCACCGTACTATTCCGAACTTGCAGCATTTCTGTCTGTAACCCATGCTTCCCATCCATCCTTTGACACTCAGCAATGATACTGGAACCTTTGTCAGCATTTTGATTTGTGGTTCAGGAGACAGAGTCCCATAGGATGGATAACAGTGATCTAGCTTTTATCTTAACGTGCACATGTGTGTTTCTTCTCTCTCTCTCTCTTTCTTTTTTTAAGAGAAAGGCACTAATGCATATGCAATAAATTCTCAGTAAAGACTTACAGTTTTAAGTATCAGAACTGTTCTCTGGACCCTGGTTGGATTTGAACAGTCTATTTGACATGAATAACTCGCAATGCACCCCTCGCTGCTGAGGCCGCTCTTGGCAAGCAGATCGGGGGAAAGATGAATTGATGAATGCAAATAGGCCCAAGAAAGAGAATGTGTTTACGTGACCTTCAGAGTCTCCTGATTTATTCCTGGGTTGAAAGAACATGAAAGTTACCACGAAAGCGTTTCAAACACCGTTGTGATATAGGGAAGCAAACAAATTAACAGTGAAAACACGAATAGAATTCTGAGTCCTCTGTCCTTGATATGCTGATAATTTAGGTTAAGCCAAGAAAGGAAACAGGTCCGCTATTTTCAATGTGTAAAATATCAGAATAGTAGACACAAACAGCATTATGGAATTACCACAGAGGAAGGGAGCTGGGGCAGGTAGAAACGGAAAAGGCTCAAAAATACAAGTGAAGAAAGGAGGCTTGACTTGGCATGGGGATGAACACACAATACAATATGTAGATGATGTGTTTTAGAACTGTACCCCTGAAACCAAAGTCATTTTATTAACCGGTGTTACCCAAGACATTTAATTGAAAAAATTGAAGAGAACATCGGAATATCTCAAAAGTTATTACAAAGTCTTGTTTTCATTTGTAGAGGAACATCTTAGAGCCTTTGCCACGAACACCTGCTTCATCAGCAACTCAGAAGTTCAATAAATATCACGAGGAATTATAAATCAAGCAATGAGGGCATTAATAGCCAGAATTCATTTACTGAGCATTTCCAACAGTGGGCCAAATACCAAAGCACAGGGAGAGTGCGCCGAATTCCTGACAATGTTCCTTCAGTTGACTCAAGAAGAGAAAAAAGAAATGGATAGTTAATATAGGTATGATGCAACGGAAGTTGGGGATTTGTAGCGTTTGATACGTAAACTGAGCAGAAGAGCGTATTTAGGGAATTAGAATAGAGAGGAGGTAACTGGGCATCAACGAAGAATCAGAGCAAGTCTTCCATGCCTCAGCTTCGAGGGTCAAGGGTCATACTGTTTTGGTTCCCCGTTGCCCCAGTCCGTAGGAAGCCCTCAAAACCCTCATGCTCAAGGAATGCACAAGATGCGACGTGCAAGGGGCTAGGGGCAGGTCGGTTATGTGAGAGTGAAACAAAAGACAAACTTGGAAGATGGAGGCTGGCCATTTTCTTGAGGTTTTTCCTTTTTTTTTCACAAAGGAGGCAGGCAACTTCCAGACGGAAGGCACTCCCAGGCCGTCCTCCAGAGAAGACACTGCATCGACTTGGCTCTTGGTTTGCAGATCATCACACAGACTGTAAATCTTTCCCCGAGCCGGCCTGCTTCTCTCCTGGGATGGTTACTCCATGTACACAGCAGCCAGCCCGACTCTGCCCTGTTCCTGAAAACTGCGAGGCTTTGGAAACGTTCACTGTCTGTCTGCTGCCCCCCTCTTCTCACCAGCGGTCCAAATGCAGCCCACCCCTCTTTTTGTAGAGCTTTTGACTTATTTTTACAAATAATGAATCACTATATATATATATATATTTTTTTTTTTTTTTTTTACAACTTTTTTTTCACTCGACAGTTTATCATGGGTACTTATCTAGGTTGTTGTTTTAACTACCCACACTGTATGTGTAGTATTAATATACCATAATTTCAGCCCATCCTTCTTGATCCAGCTGCAGACTACCTCCTTCACAGCCCTGGCTGGGTGGCTCAGTCGGTTGGAGCATTGTCCTGTACACTGAAAGGTTGTAGGTTCGATTCCCAGTCCGTGTACAGGCCTAGGTTGTGGGTTTGGCCCCTGGTTGGGGCAGGCGAGGAAGGTATGTGATCAATGGCTCTCTCCCTCCCTTACTATCTCTCTACAATCAATAAATATGTCTTTGGGTGAGGATTTCTTTAGAGGCTATTTCCTGCCCATGCAGTGGAGTGCAATTATAATCCCTTGAAGGAAGTTACTTCATTTTCCTTTCATCCCCAGGGCATCTAGCACAAGACCAAGGTATTCGGTGCCCTAATCCCTTGACTACAAGAACCGTATTCAATCGCTTTAGTTTCTAGTATCAGATTCAAGGCTTGGCATACAGGAAGGGCTCAATATGTATTTATTTACATGAATGAATGTAGGAATGAATGACTCAGTTAAGCTTGGTGCTCTTATTTTTGGAATGTTTTAATCTCCAACTCTAGGCTTTGAATTAAAATGTGACACTCTTTATTCTCCTTTCTCTCTGCTAAGACTCTCCTCACGGAAGAGAGGATAGCATGTGTGTGATGTTGTGACAAGAGTTCCTATTAATAGAATGTAAAGGAAAAAATGAAAGCTACGTGAAAATCCCGTAAATGATTTTTCCCCTGAAGGTTGGGAAACGATGCTACAGCTCAAAACAATCTTGCAAATGAATTTGCAGGTGAAGGCAGAAAGGAAGATGTTCTCTCTGAGCTCAGACCCCACCTGGGAGTGGGAGGGAGATGGCAGCAGAGGCTGCAGTTTAAGAATACTAGAAGCCTTGGCTGGTGGCACAGTGGATAAGGCACCGGCCAGCAAACCCAAAGGTCACTGGTTCGATTCCCAGCCAGGGCACATAACCAGGCTGCAAGCCAGGTCTCCAGCCAGGCCTATAGCTGGAGGCAGGTGAAAGGCAACCATACATTGATGTTTCTCTCCCCCTCTGCCTCTCTCCCTTCCTCTCTCTCTGGAAATAATAAGTAAAATCCTTAATAATAATAAAAAAGAATACTAGAGAAGATTTGATCACAAATGAGGCTCCAAATGAAGCTGCTCCCAGTGTGAGGAACCATCATTATGCGCAGCTCAGCAATGCTAGTATGCATTAGTAATAAAGATCAGTGTGGCCTTCTAGGGAAAAGTAGAATCTTTTAATTAACTTAAATTTTGTATCAAATTGACTGAAAAGCTCCTATCATTTTGAATTTTCTTTCTTTTCTTCTTCTTCTTTTTTTAACTTTCAAGTATTTTCTGCATGGGCCTAGAGCACAGTTATCCTTACTAGTTGGCGTTATTTTTTAATCCTCACCTGAGGATATGTTTTTATTGATTTCTTTTTTAGAATGGGGGTGGGGGAGAAAGGAGAGAGAGGGATACAACCCAGATATGTGCCCTGACTGGGGATCGAACCTGCAACCTTTTGGTTGTGCATAGGTCGAACCTGCAACCCAGTGAGCCATGCGTCCAGGGCAGCTGGTGTTTCTTAAGTGATACACTTGCTCTATGATTCAAAAACATCAGAACTACAAGCCAGGGAGTGGAATGAGAAAACCTATACTGTCACTGAAAGAAAAAATAATCATATTTCCCTATAGGCAAAGCAGGGACATAGAATTGCCTTCCACTGCACAGCAGTCGCATGCTGAAGGAGGACTTGGCCACTGTAAGCCATGCTACACATCTGGCCCGTGTCCAACGTAGGCTGGGAGGGTTGTGCTGGGTCCCAGGGAAGACAGCTCCTGCTAACATTTGATGTGGTTATGCGCCTCTGTCTGCAATGACTTGTTTTCTAATTGTGGTGCCCTGTGAGTGAGTCCCCTCTGTCAGCCCAGGTTTTGGAGGACACGTGTCAGGGAACCTCGCCAGCTTGCAATGGATGTTGGAGTAACTCCAGTCTGAGCTTCCGTTAGAGCCATACAGGTGAATAAAGTCATTTACGGGAGCATCAAGGCAGGAAAAGTTCTGTCTGCGTTTGATCTCTGTTTCTCTGCAAATCTAGCATGTCCTGGCCTTGATACACTTCATAGTAGCTCTTTGAGTTTAAATTATTTGCATCCTCTTCAGTCACAAATAAGGATCACACTCATTTTAGTAATATTGGTGGTTGAAATCTTTAAAATCATTTATAATGAAGCACTGAGCAGGAATAATTTGCAGAGGACGAAGCTTTGGGATAAAAATGGTGACTCCTTAAATAGTCATTTAATTTATCCACTTGCCCTTAGTAGTTAAACACAGGTTCAGGTCGAGCCATAGTTGTAAAACTTTTGACCCATGAGCCCTGTTGGAAATCTGATAAATGATAGGACCTTCGACTCCAGCAGAATCATCTATGCAATTATAAATAACATTCCACACCTTACGGGGTGGGCTGCTGGAATGCCTAAATTCCATTTGTGGATCTTAAGCTCAGAAGCGAAACAACCTATCTGGTCGCAGAAGATGATTTTCCATCCTTTCTAACATGTGACCCTGAGTCCTGAAGGACAAACAAGGCAATCACAGATGAAAAAGGAGCCCAGGCCAGCCAATCTGGGCATCTCTCTGGGGCTTAGGAATCCTGGTCAGGGCCCATGAAAGAGAGTTGGGAAAGCAAAGGGGTGCCCGCACTGTAGGCATCAATGCAGCTTGTGCTAGTGACAGGGGTTTTGCACATGGAGACTAATGCCAATAAAATTGGGGGGAATAATTTTGACTGTTTACAATTAAATGCTGTCTTTACCCCATCCTTCTTTCTTTCTTTCTTTCTTTTTTTTGGGGGGGTGGGGGGCATAGTTCTCCAAACTCAATCCTCTCTTACTGTACCAAATGGAAGTTGAGAGGATACGAACCTAGAAACATGAGTGGGTTTCTGCAGCATCCAACATGGGCAGAATTGCAAAGCTGAGGAGTTGTGTCCGGTCTCCACGTATCGGGCTCCATGTCCTTTGTCATCAGGGCACCTGCCCTAGGAACCTACACGTGAATTCTAAGTCACATCCTGCCGGCTACCAGGGGATTTCTCTGGGCCCTTCACTAACCTCCCACATGGACCGGCTCATTTTCGCTTCTGCTTTCTAGCTGTCATGCGGAATGCTCTCAGCACCCACGGTAACCCAGCCCCACCCAGGCGAGAGCACCCTGAGGGGGCCTGTCTCTTCTGTACTCATAGTTCTGCACTCATAGAGGTTCTCTCAGCTGTAGGACTGCACAGCCTACGTGCCCAGCCCCCCGGGACACTCAATTATAGTTGAGGAATTTAAAGATCAGAAACCTGGTGACTCACACAAGACCCGCTCCACCCCAAAGCGATTTATTGAACAGCTACTAGGTATGGAGGCATTTCCACCCATCCTTGGGGAGATCAAAATGAGGGCAGGCCCGTCTCTGCTACAGACCCGTGTTTTTTCTCAGTTTTTCTTTGGACAGCTTATTTCATGCCTCCTCAAAGCAAATCTTCTGTACCATTGGCAGAAAATCTTTATTCCCGTTGAGCCTGACCCGCAGGGTTTGAGGACATAAGTAACCCCTGACCTTCCCTTCTCGTGCGTGACACGTTGGCCAGACCAGGGAATGAGCTGTCCCAGGGTGTCTCTAACCCGTGTTTTGAAATCTTTGGAGGGGATTTGAACTCACATTTAAAACCTGTGTGTTTCTACTTCATCTGAAAATGCACTGATTTTATTTTTCCTGTCAGTGTGTTTCTCAGCGTTAAGTCATTGTTGCTTGTACACCTGACGATGGCGTGTCCACCCATGAGGGGAGGACCCTGCGGCAAATGCCATGAATGGAATAAGCGCCGAGACATCAAGTGTGAATCATGCAAACTTGGCTGTCATTGCCAAGGGTCCCCTTATCACACCGGGGTGGAAATGCGCCAGGCTGCATTGTCAGACTTGTCCTGCTTTCCGTCTCTGTATCCACTAGAACAAAGAATTCAAGTGAGTGTGTTGGGGAAGGGCCAGGAGGATGCGTCATGTGATAACGGTGAGAATTACAAAGGAAAAATAGCATGACGAATAAATATGAGTGATATCTTCCTTTCTGGCGAGCTGACATTGAAAGCAGTATTTCAGGCTGTGATCTCTTAGACCAAGTTTCCTGTCTCCCCATTTCTTCAAGTCACTGCCACTGGGCTGCCCCTGTCACTGTTTGTTCCCAAATCACTGCCTACAGTGGCACCTGCTGCAAGGCCTTTAATGTAAAAAGCCCCACAAAAATGCAGCCAGACAAGATTAAAGGTCTTCCCTGACATGCAATGAGGAGGAATTATACAGTTTGCAAGAGGGAAGATAATAAAGGAGAGAGTCTATAGAAATACTTTGATGAATTCTATGGAGGCAATTTTCTGACATTAGTAATGTAGGGCAGAAGACAATGTTTCTGATATATAGATGTAAATTCATCACCCAGACTCCATTACAGGGAGCTACAAAAGATCGGCGGATTTGAGCATTGCTTACAAAGTGCTGTTGGGGTGTGAGCAGACCCCTTCCTTGAAACTTGGACACTGTAATAAGCAGAGGCTCATTTGGATGAAATAGCCGCCATTTGGGGAATGTTACAAATAGCAAGAAGCCATGTAGCAAAGGAGGGTCATCTACTAACACCATTCCCAGGGATTGACTTTGTATGTGTTACCTTTGGCCACCGAATGGGAGAAAACATTTGCAAATGACAAATTTGAAAAGAGATTGATATGCAGAATATATGAAGAACTAAAAATCAGCAATTGGAGCGGTGGTAATCATCAGAATATTTTCATATTAGCCCTGGCTGAGGTGGCTCAGAAGGGTGTCATCCTACAAAGTGAAAGGTTGCTGGTTTGATTCCTGGTCAGAGCTCATGCTTGGTCCGCAGGTTCCCGGACAGAGTGTGTACGAGAGGCAACAGATGAATGTTTCTCTCTCACAGTGTTTCTCTCCCTCTCCTCCCCTCTCTCTAAAAATTAATAGATAAAATCTTTATAAAAAAGAATATGCTAAGCCAGTCAGTGAAGGACAAATACCATATGATCGCACCCATTACTGGACAATAATGAACAAAACTAACAACAAGCAAAACAGAACCAGATATATGAATACAGTGAATAGGCCTTCAGTGGTCAGGGGGAAAGGGGTTGGGGGGAGGGGGGAGGCAGAGGCAAGAAAGGGGAGCAGCTTAGACAAGAACCTAGTATAAAGGAACTATGGACATGGACAACAGGTGGGATTGACTTTGGGGAATGGGTGGGTGGGGAGGGGGACAGAGGGGAGCAAAAAGGGGATGGATGTAATACAACAACAATAAAATTAAAAAAAAAAAAAAATATATATATATATATATATACACACACACACCCCTGCAGCTCAAACAACCATTTGTGATACCAAGTTATTTTTTCAATTTATTCAAATTAAAACTTGATTCAAGATGAAAAAAAAAAGAAAAAAGAATATGCTAATATTATTCATTTTTAAACTTTTTTTTTTTTTCACTCAACTCACGCTTAGAAGCTGGAACTGGCTGTGTTGATGGGCTCCAAGCTCCCAAGTCCACAGTGTGAAAGGCATGAGTAGAGGAAGAAACTTTCTCTCTTTGTGTGTGTGTGTGTGTGTGTATGTGTGTGTGTGTGTGTGTGTGTTTCATTTTCTTCCTAGTGTTACAAATGAGCAGAGAAAGAAAACAGCTCTCTGTGTTCCTATTGTGAACTTAGAAATAGAGCAAGCATTATCATGAGCTTGTAAGCTCTTTGAGCAAATAATTAAGAAGAGACGCAGGCAGCACAAGGAAAAGCGCTGGAAGGCAGAGATGGTAACCAATGGCGGGGAGGCAGGGGAGGAAGTGAAATCTTGATTCCCACCCACGGGCGCTTGTTATTATGACGCGGTGTCACTAAAAACTATCAAATTAAAACCATAGGTACGTCTGCAAGAAAGTGGGAAAGAGGAGAACAGCCAAAATGGAAATCACTGTGTGACTTTGTAGGACCACAGTGAAGGAAGCTCAGCAGAAGTCAGTGGGCACTGGGGGTTGGCACCTAATGTTAGACCAACCTGAACTTGGCTCTCTGTACCCAGCGAGAGCTCAGGTCTGCATGTGACTATACACTTGATCTTACCATGGATGAACTTAAAAACACGCACACACACACAAAAAAAACATAACCGTAGGCCTGGCCAGGTAGCTCAGTTGGTCAGGGCATCATCCTGACACGCCAAGGTTGCAGGTTCAGTCCGCAGTCAGAACACGTACAAGAATCAGGCAATGAATGCATTACTAAGTAGAACAGCACATCAATGGTTCTCTTTCTCTCTCTCTCCCACTTCCTCTCTCTCTCTCTCTCTCTTTCTACAAAATCAATTAATAAAAGTTTAAAAAATACCACACAATAAACACAACCCTAAACTGACCTATTTCACTAAGCATAATACCCTCTAGGTCCATCCATGTTGTCATAAATAGTAAGATGGCATTCTCTTTATGGCTGAGGAATATCCCATTGTATACAGTCTGTGTCTTTTTTATCTGCTTGTCTAGAGATGGCCACCTGGGTTGCTTCCATATATTGGCTATTATAAATAATGCTGCAGTGAACATAGGGACACATAATATTGAAAGTAAACTGATCATCTTTAAAAGACAGCCATAGGTACACATCTACCTCTTCTCCACCTTCTTTATTCAAAGCATTCCTCCCACACCTCTTCTGCTGGAGGAAGGCCACTGAAATGTCTCTCTTACCCTAGACCTAGTTTCTCATCTGTTAATATAAAGAATGGCGACATGATAGTGCCTACTGAGTGAATTATTAAGCAAGATTGAAAGGGAAATTAATGAAGCAATGGAAATCTGAAGTGTAGAGCAATAGTTTCCTTCCTTCATGGCAAGGGTAGAAACAGGATGTCAGGTGGCTGGCAAATCAAGTATGACCACACTTTAGTCCTTTATCTTGTAGGTTCTGTTATGTTTTAAATCCTGAACTAGTGACACATGGTATCTTCTACAGAGAGAACCTTCCTGCCAATGAAATTAAATGTGTGGGTATGTTATCACATAGAATTTCAGAATTACGCTGTTTCTTTCTTTCCCTATTTTGTGTATAGGAGCTGAGTGGTGCTAAATATTTACCTAATATTAGTAGTATTTTAACCTTTTACTACTTAAACTAAATGCTCATTCAGCTGAGAAAGGCTCAGACATTTCACCCCCTTTTTTGAGTGACAAGAAGGTGACCTCTTCTTGTTGTAAGAAGGATTAAAGATGGTGAAGCTTCCTTGTGGAGAAGGACTCTCTTCGCCACCAAGCTGGTATTAATTTCCTGTTCAAAAGGGGCTCTGTGGACAACGTGATGTTTTAATCAGTCACCAACGTGCCTGGGAGTTGCAGACTTCACAGTCAATGTCCGTGTACTTCATGTAGTCTCAAGGCCGAGAAGTGCATTTGGAGGGTCAATGCACATGCCATTAGTTTGCTCCATCAGAAGGCGAGGACAGCAGGAGGACTTTGATGATATTGTAAGGGTTGCCGTAATGTGCAACAGCTCATTGATTGTGCAATACCACATGTTCTAGCGCTGGGAGCCAACCAAATTACCCTTCACCCAAACTTACCTGACCACCAGCAGCAACATGTGCTACAGCTAACATATATATAAAAGGAGAATTCAACGCAAGATACATAGTCAAGATGAGCTTGAAATGCATCGCAAAATAGAGTCATATGGGTTGATTTTGAAGGATACTGGAGCAAAGTAACAATCCTTTTCACTATTTAATTGTGATAATGAAAACATCTATGATTCTGAACCCTGGCTGGTGGCACAGTGGACAAGGTGACAACCTGCAAACCCAGAGGTCGCTGGTTCGATTCCCAGCCAGGGCACATAACCAGGTTACAAGCCAGGTCTCCAGTCAGGTCTGTAGCTGGAGGCAGGTGAAAGGCAACCATACATTGTCTCTCTCCCTTTCTTCCTCTCTCCCTTCCCCTCTTTCTAAAAATAATAAATGTTTAAAAATCTTAAAAAAATATTTATGATTCTGAAATGTAATAGTTATTTTTAATTGCATTCCCACACAGCTAACTGCATTTATCTTCCCAGTGGACTTTATAGCTTCTTGACTATCAAATAAATATGAAAGGATTGTGTTAGTCTTTCCTCATTCTGTCCTTTGGAAGTCTTCAAAGATGCTCTCACCTGACAATTCTTCTGGTTTACTTTTCCTCTGTCCTCTTTCTACAATGAAGAGACTACTACCCCTGTCTTATGAAGTTGATTTTATGGAACACCTAACTATTTACTTTGACTTCTTTGTACGATCTGGTACGATGTCCTTAAGTGCTAGGAAGCCAGGGTCTAAGAATGAGAAATAAAGCACCTTTTTAAGGTATTTCTTGATCTTAATCTCATTTAGTTCTATTTCAATATGTCATACATTTAAATGTATGCTTAAACTCTCCTTGTGGTACATGTTTCATAGAAGTGTATTTAGTGGGAGTAACAGAAGAGCAGGGAAGGAGAACGCAAAGTGATCACGCTATTTGATTTTTAACTGTGGCCTGAATGTCTCATTATTCCTCTGTGTACCCATCTCATCTCCTCACTCCACCGCCATTTGTTCATACAGCTTGTTTTCTTGTTAGCAACTCAATAGTCAACAGTATTGTGAACCTTGTGAAAAACTTTCCACACTTTCTGTGACTTTGCGAAAGTAATTGAATTGACTTGGGACTTGACCTTCAAGCTAGAGATGAAATGGAAGCAAAGCACAAAGCTTTGAAAACACCCTCTCAGGCCCCCACAGAGGCCAGGTTGGTGGCCTCCAATCCTGCCATGGCCCCCAGTCTGGGGGGGTTCCTTCTGCCTGATGAATGGGGAGCATTGTCCCACCAGCTGGTCAAGTCGGAGAACACTGTGTGCTTCTTACGCTGGGCTCTCCGATCTAAGTCAATGGGCTTCTGTCTTCCGCTACGGAAGTGAACCTTCTTGGAAAGACTTGAAAGATAAGTTACATTTTCTGGAGAAAAGGAGGTTAATTATTTTTTTCATAGCATTAACTGACGATGAATTAAAGTCATTAATGTCCTCTTTGGGTCAGAATTAGGAGGTGGAAAGAGGAATTAGGTGAGGGGTTAAGAAATAGTTATCTGCATCGAGCACCTCAGAGAACAAGGTTTCCCTTAGCAAATGAAGCACTTTTGGTCTCTGAATATTTTCCAACTGAAGCATTTAGATCCAACTTCTGCATGACAAAAACCAGGGATATTCTGGATATTTACACCACCTGACTGGGCAAATGAAGGTTAGTGTGAGGTTTCTGTGCTTCCTGTTGTAAAAATAGTTCCTAAAGTTAAGGCAGAATAGCATGGGCAGCTCTAGAACACGGAGTGGATTACCTGTGCTAAGACGAAGGCTGTTCCCGAGCCAGAGGGCCTCAAGGCAGACTCATCACTTAGCTTGTAAAGGGTAAAGTGGGTCAAGCACATGGTGACGGAAGGAGACGTGACTGTGGGTGGTGGGCACCCAACGCCATGTACTGATGGGGTATCATAGAATTGTACACATGAAACCTTCGTAATTTTATTAACTGATGTCACCCAATAAAATTAAATTAAAAGTTTTAAGGAGTGAACCATCAGCAGGCCCAGCACTTGGAACAGGTGTTCCTGGGGACAGACACTCAGGCCCTCTGCTATGTGGGGTCATCTTCACGGTGGCATCTGGAGCTCCGGAAAGGAAAGGTGCTAGCGAAGTTCTAGGTCAGGTTTTATCCTAAGTTATTTTTATAAAAATGCCATCAGCCAGAATCGCTTAGTTGTCATTGAATTTTAAGCCACTTTCCCGCTGCAGGCAGGGCAGATGAAAAGCAAAGCTGGTTAAAGGGCTTATCTTTGTGTGAAAACTTTATTTTTCATTCTGGTGAAATAAGAGTAAGTAGGGGAAAGGGAAAGGAACAGAAGGAAGTGATTTTCTCATCCTAGCTTGCTCAGCCTTCAACATTTCCCACCAGATATATCAGTTCTCTCTTCTCTCTAACCAAGAGCATAGCATCGGTCCTGCCCACCCCCAGGACCGTCAGGTATGTGCATACCCTTTGGTTTGCCTATAACATCCTAGAATTGTTAAAGATTCTGTCATTCGAGAAATCCTAACCCTCAGTTATTGTACTGAGGCAGGGTTTTGTGTTTGATTCCTTTTTAGTGGTGCTTTGCTACAGATTTAAATTTTTAGTAAGTTGCATCTGTTACCTAGAAAGTAATTTGTGAATTGTATCTGCCAATAATCAAGGATTTAACTTAGTTTCTAGTTTTTAAAAGGTTTTCTTGGCTGCTGAGTAATAAGTATAGGTTATGTCCTAGATATCACATGACGCAAATTTTCTGTAACCTCAAGAAATAGCAAGAGCTCTGGCCGGGTGGCTCAGTTGGTTGGAGCATCATCCTGTGACCAAAGGTCAGGAGTTTGATTCCTGGTCAGGGCACATACCTGGTTGCAGGATTTGTCCCTCGCCAGAGCACATGAGTGAGGCAACAATATTTCTCTCCCTCTCTCTCCCTCTCTCCTCTTCCCTTCCCCTCTCCCTCTAAAATCAATAAGCATGTCCTCAGTTAAGGATTAAAAAACAAACAAAAAATAGCCCTGGCTGGTGGCATAGAGGATAAGGTGCTGGCCTGAAATCCCAAAGGTTGCTGGTTCAATTCCCAGCCAGGGCACATAACCAGGTTGCAAACCAGGTCTCCAGCCAGGTCTGTGGCTGGAGGCAGGTGAAAGGCAACCATACATTGATGTCTCTCTCCCTTTCTGCCTCCCTCCCTTCTCCTCTCTCTCTAAAAACAATAAATTAAATCTTAAAAAAAGATTAGGGTCACATTGGAAAGGAGCTTCTATGCTGTTGTCAATAGTATGGCTTATCAGAAAACATGCTATTTTATGTAGAATGATTAACTTATTTTAGCAATGTGCATAGTATACAGAATTGTTGGTTGAGGCAGAGACTAGGGAAAAGTCTGTATTTTGAGACAAAGAGAAAGGAGGTCTAAATTAAGCAGTTTTGAGACCCTTAGAGTACAATAAATGAAGTGCGGTGATTTGCCCTCTCGGGGTGAGGGACAAGGTCCATTCAGGTGACATGGGTGGCAGCTTAAGTGAGCGATAAATGATAATACGGCAACAATGAAGGCAAATGAGGGAAAGGAAACACTTACTTGGGACATACTGGTGTCAGCAGTAGGTCTGTGCGGAATTGTCCAGGAAACACTAGAAAGTCTGTGCCTTAGACACTGTGGATAATGGAGTGTGGGCTATCTCCACTGAATTGATGAAGAAACCACTTTCAAAACCTGCTTCTTAGTCTGCAGAGTGAGTCAATGGTTTCCTGTAACACACCCTTCTTTCTCCTTCGCTCATCAGAAAGATGCTAGGGACACATACACACTTGCTTTGCCTTACTCAGGATGGGCTGGAGTTGGGTCGCAGTCAGGAACGACTTTCAAATTGCAGTGGCCTCAAACAAGAAGCATTATTTCCCACTCGTGCCACAAGCTTATCCCATGTTTGCAGGTTGGATGGGGCGTTATTGATCACCATCTTCCTCAAGAAGCGGGTTGATGTCACCTCCACCTTGCAAAGCATAGCCAGAGAGCAGGGAATTACCCAGAAATGACACATCTTGTTTTCGCCAACATGGGTCCAGCCACAGCAAGTCATGCGGCCATACCCAGTTTCAAGAGGATTAGAAGTGCATTCCGGTAATAAGCCTTGCAGGAACACAGAAGAATTTTTAATCCTTATCTGAGGATATGTTTATTGATTTTAGAGACATAGGAAAAGGAGGGAGGGAGGGAGAGAGAGAGAGAAAGACATCAACTGGTTGCTTCCTGTGCACACTGCAACCCAGGATTGAATCCAAAACCTAGGTACTTGCGCTGAATAGGAATCAAACCTGCAGCCTTTTGGTGTATAGGACAATGGTCCAACCAACTGAGGCCATCCTGAAGCTCGCGAGATGTGAAGCCTCCCTGGGCCTGAATCCAGCCACTAGGCTGTGAGTTTTCTGCCCCAGACCCTCCTCCTTCCATGCCCTGTGCTCCGGCCTCATGGATTTCCTTTGGTTTCCTATGCATGCCGTAGTCCCCGGCTGGCCCCCCTCTGCAGACCCTTTCCGTTCTCTCCACCTGCGCAGAACCCCCCTGCCCGGCGAGGATCACGTCAGATGTCTTCCGGGCTTCTTCCTTGTCAGCAACAATCTATACTTCTCCAACATTCACGGATCTGGTAAAAACAGCGAAGCGGGGAAAGCCAGGGACAGTTAGACACCCACACAGAGAGACGTGTTCACAGACTGTGCGTTAGGGTTCAAGGTGCTGATGGATAGAATTGGATGTTCCCCGTCCTCGGTGCAAGGACATGACTGAGACAATATGTCCATGTCTTCTTCCTCTGCTACAAAGCAAAATCCAGATGGCATGGACTCACAGGGCCTGTTACTTCACATGACTTAATTGAGGGGTTTTCCCCTATTTTGGGTCAGCTGTGGACTTCTACCTGTAGAAATATTTATGTTTCTGCCCCTCCCTTGGACCTTCAGTGATTTCATTTCATAGATTCGTACTTTTGTACGTGGGACTTGCTTTAAAAAAATAGTAGCTTCACTGGATCTTGTAGAGGCTATTTGGCATGAATGGGTGACTTCCTTTGTTGTTGTTTCTTTGTTTTAATCCTCATCCAAAGATATATTTCTTGACTTTAGAGAGAGAGCAAGGGAGAAAGAGAGAGAAACATTCATTGGTTGCCTCCTGTATGTACCCCAACCAGGGATCAAACTTGCAACCTTGGCACATGCCCTGACTGGGAATCAAACCTGCAACCGACTTGACGTTCCAATTGAGTGAGCCCCCCGGCCAGGGCCGTTCTATCCTTTTAACCTTCACACCACTCCCTGTGCATACAAATACGAGATTACTTGAGGACTAACGCAGTGGGTTCCACCGGCGTGAACACTCCTGAGTGCGGCAGGCAGGGAGGGGGTCCCCGCGTCCAAGTGCAGACGTTCGGCGCCCTGCGTGCTCCACTTTGGGACGCTGCCCAGCCTATCATTTAGGCTGTGGGTCACTCGGGGGCATGTGTCTTGCTGTCACAACGTCTCAGTACAAGTGCATTTTACAGTGATTTTCCACAACCTGGAGAGTGACATTATCACAGTGGGGTCTCCCATTGTCCCGTCCAAAGGGGCACTGCCTCCAGCGGGTCGGTGCAGATGGAGTGTAAAGTGGTGATTAGTCACGAAGTCTGCACATTTGGGGGTGGGGCACGGTGCGGGGGCTGCCACCTCCAAAGGTGTCGTTCCCAGAGGAAAGGTTCGGGACGTAGTGTGTGCCTGCGTGTGCTTTAAAGAATAGGTTGGGGTTTCTTTGCACCAATACCTGATTTAGAACATTGAAAAGCCCAACAACAAATTCAGATTTTATGTGTATCCTCAAATAAAAGAGCAAGAAGTACAAAACAGAGATACAGCTATAGATAATACTTTATTATGTCCTAGGGCTCCGTGGGCAGGTCCGTGTCTCCCCAGACACTCAAGGGGAACCTTCCTCTGCATCTTCCTAGTTTCTGGGGTTGGCCAGCATCTGGGCATTTCTTGGCTGGTAGATACACCACCTGGTCACGTGGCTGTCTTCATGTCATCTTGAAGGAGCCTCTGGCCACCTCTGTTTCCATGTCGGAGATAAGCATCTGTTCCTCCCTCCCAGCTTCCCAGGTATTAACATTCAGCAAAAAATGGGAATCCACTATCTAGTCTTCTGATCTCTCTGATGTCACATCTCTTCCTCTTGCCCCTTTCATCAATTTCTTTGAATATAAGGTAAACTTGTTTTAGTTTACCCATATACCCTAGGCTACAAAAATGCTTTTTAAAGTAAAAAGCAAAACAAGGCCCCTGGTTGGTGGCACAGTGGATAAGGCACCAGCGTTTGAACCCAAAGGTCGATGGTTCGATTCCCAGCCAGGGCACGTAACCAGGTTGCAAGCCAGGTCTCCAGCCAGATCTCTAGCTTGGAGGCAGGTGAAAGGCAACCATACATTGGTGTTTCCCTCCCTCTCTGCCTCTCTCCCTTCCTCTCTCTATGAAAATAATAAATAAAATCTTTTTTAAAAATGAGAGCAAAACAGCCAATCATAAGCCTACACTTAGCAATGAATTCTTTTAGTGGTCTAATAGTCTGCAATTTTCTTTAACAACAAGCTATTTCCAGGTGCATATTTTAAAATGTATTTTTATTTTGTAAGTGTCAAATATAAGAGACATTCAGTATTATATTAGTTTCAGGTGTATCTTACGTTTTTATATAAGACATGGTATTCTACTTTATTTTTTCCTGTGGTTTACATTGTCACCTTTCTAAAATTAGAAACCTAATTGTTACTATTTTTTGGCATTATAAATAGTGCTTTAATGAACATCTTTATGCCAGAAAGAGTTGCTATCATTTTATATTTTTCATCTTTTTTTGCCAGTCTCCTAGACTTCATCAGACTAAATAAACTAAATCAAATTCTATTAAACATTCCAGTAAATTACAGCATATTTTCTCATTAAAATTTCTATGTCAAGGCTGATATACACAAAAAAAAACGCCATGTTTTAAAAACAATAATTGAACTGTCATTCCTAATGAACTTAGACCCAATGAGAAGAATCAAAAACTACAAATATTAGTGCAAGCCAAATGTATCCCAATATAAAAATGTAAATAGTCCTTTAGGCACTGAAGTGCTTATTTATTTTAAGTAAATGTTCAGTTCCTTAGATTTTTCTCTCATTTCCTCTGCTGTCTCCGAAATTGGATTCAGGGGAATAAGACTGACGTGACATCCTGGTGGCCAGGGTTCGGGCCAGTGAAGGTCACACTGAGCCCTATGGCTTTTCAATGGGCCCTTCAGTGCTGGTCTGGCCCACTGCTGGGCCTGGACGCCACAAAGACACTTGTGCCTCTTAGCTCTGCAGAGTCACACACCGATAGCTGCAGCCTCTGTCATCGGTCCGTTGTTGCGAAGTCCAAGCGGTTTGATAGGCAAACTTGACCTTGTCTCATGCCTTCACCAAGAACCGGCCTCAAGGGAATGGGCCCGTTCCCTTACGGGTAGTTCCCTCCCAGCTTGATGTCACCACTTCTGCCACCATCCCGCAGGACATGGCAGCATATGAGGAGTCTCCTGCAAAGCAGCACGCCACCTTCCTCTCTTGTGCTCCCGTACAAATGCGTCCCAGGCTAGTCACTGAGTTCAAAGTGCCCTCTTTTCTGCCCCCGCACAGCGGGGCCCAGGAGGGAAACCAAAGTCCCACTTCATGACTTTCTGTTATTTCTCTTCTTTGCCCACAGTCCCCTGGCTTAGAACTGATGGGCAAGGACTTCTCGTTTTCTCCGCCACTTGTCCTTTTTCCTTCCACTCTGAGCACCTGCTGAGACGTGAAGACCGCGTCTGTCCAGCTGCCGTTGCTCCAGGTGGACAGAATGGGGCTTCATCCCCACCCTCGCCTTTGACAGAGTCAGGATCACAAGCCTGTTGGCTTGTCCTGGAGCCCAAAGTCCCATTTCACACATCATGGCCTGAGCACGCGCTCTTTCTTTTCCTTCTCATCTCCGTGTTAACGATTCCTATTCCCTTTCTCTACCAGGCCGACAGCCTAGCTTGAACAGATCAGGGAAAAGGTAAAGTACGCAGAGCTGCTGTGGGGAAAATCCCATTGTAATGTTTAGAAAGGTTAGCCCCATTCCAGCCCGCCCGGCAAGGGCTCCTGGCTTACACACATCCCCCGCCCCCCACACCCCCTCACCCGGCTCCCGTGCCCCTGCCCGGTGCGCAGGTCTGTGCCTTGAAGCGGCTGCTCCCAGCAGTGCGCCTCCCAGACCACCTGCATTGCTCCTGCTTCCTGTCTCCTTGGAGTTTCTTCCAAGACGTCTTTCTGTCCGTTAGATCTGTTTAGTTGTACTGTACGTTGTACCACAATGCCATACCGAGTCCTGTCTTTTCATTTGTTTACTTTTAATCGTCACCCAAAGATTCTTTTGGTATTAATTTTCAAGAGAGGGGCAAGGGATCATAACCCAAAGATTTTTTTGGTATTGATTTTCAAGAGAGGGGCAAGGGAAGAGAGAGAGAAACATCAGTGTGAGAGAGAAACATCGCTCCGTTGCTTCCCGTACACACCTTGACCAGGGATCGAACCAGCCACCTTTGGAGGCCCAGGACAACAACCAACTGAACCCCGCGGCCAGGGCAGAATTCTGGTTACTTTCGATGAATCGTTGTCCCTGTAGAAATTCCTCAATAACAGGGAACGTCTCTTCACTTGTGTACCTGCAGTGACACAGACCGTGCACTTAACAGGTGCTCACTAAACATTCGAGAAAGGAACGTATGAAGTAAGTGCAGATTATGGTCAAAGAAGAACCCTAAATTGTAGGCATCTGCCCCATCTCTTTGTGTTCTGAACAACCCCCAACCGATAAGGGCAATAGCAGAAAGGCGGCAAAGGGTGTCCCTGTAGCCAGTCACTCCCATGCGGACAACCGCCAGGACCCCATGCTTGTGGCTGGGGTGTGTGAACCTGCCTACGCCATGTCAGCTCATCTCTAATGGAAATCTAATGGAAATCGTAAATTACCGAAGCGGGGCCACAGGTGCTGGAATTCACTCCTGTGCTGACTGCGGGAGAGGTCTGAAACTGCCCGATGTGCTACAAAAATGAAATATTTATTACATTCATATTCTCCCTCAAGCATTATGTATTTTAAGGTTTTTCTTCTTTCTGGGTGGCAAAATAACAAAGCATCAGAAGTTCCAGACAAACCAATTTGCACGTGCATTTTTGGAAAGCACGTTAAATAATTCTCTTTAATGGTTCGAAGCATCCTCGTACAGCCACAACTTCATGAATTCTAAATAATCCTTAAATCCAACGGGGAAAGAATGGAAGTACTCTTCCTCACAAATTAATCTACACTTTACTAATCAGCAGATACTTCAGCCCCACTGGTTCCTAACCTGTCAGAGCCAAATGAGTCACCTTAAGGGACATACAAGGCCCTGGTGGGTGGCTCAGTTGGTGAGAGCATTGTCCGGATACACCAAGGTTATGGGTTCAGTCCCCAGTCAGCACCCATAAAAGCAGCAGCCAATAAGTACATCAATAAGTGGAACCACAAATCCATGTATCTCCTTTTCTTTCTTTCTCTCTCTTTCTTCTTCTTTCCTTCCTGCCTTCCTTCCTTTCCCCATTTCTCCCTTTCTTTCTTTCTTTCTTTCTTTTTCTTTCTTTCTTTCTTTCTTTCTTTCTTTCTTTCTTTCTTTCTTTCTTTCTTTCTTTCTTTCTTTCTTTCTTTCTTTCTTTCTTTCTTTCTTTCTTTTTCTTTCCTTCCTTCCTTCCTTCCTTCCTTCCTTCCTTCCTTCCTTCCTTCCTTCCTTTTTCCTTCCTTCCTTCCTTCCTTTCTCTTTGTCTCTTCCTCTTACCTCCACCTCCTCTCATTCTAAAGTCATTTTTTTAAAAAAGAGAACATACAAAAAGCCAATGTCTGAGCTAATTTATAAAGAATGGATTATCATCCGTCTTGGAACAAGGTCCTGGGCAGAGCTGCAAATACAAATGGTGACAAAAAAAGACATTGGCATCTTGGAGAGTGTGTGGCGGGGACAGACTTTATGGAGGGACAGAGGTCTCCTTTCATGATGCCTCCCTTTCCTATGGGACTACCGGCATACCTTGAGGCCTTCTTGGGCTGATATTGGATTGACATAGTGTCTCCCCAACATGTAGAAAGGAGACACTGCAACTAAAAAAGCAGTGAAGAATGGCATGCCAATAAAACCTTTAATAAATGACAAATCACTGGGTAAAAAGCAATCCTCCTTCCAGAGATGTTGGCCTCTCTCCAACTGTCTCAAGAAGGAAGGTTCCATTTGATTTCATCTTTGAAATATTTGACCATTTATTTCCTTGTTTAAATGAAGGAATACCTTGAGCTCAGAGCTTCGGCATGCCTCTGTGTGTCTGTGTGTGTGTGTGTGTGTATGTGTGTGTGTGTGTGTATCACATTTAGAAACTTTGCTCAGATTTCACCATGTGTTATGGTTACCCATTTTCCAGGTCACACAAGATTGGGACTTTTTTCCCCCATTTCATGAGTCATTCACATTTTTATTTAAAGAATACTTACATATTTTAAAAAGGAGCCCAACACTACACATGCAAACTGTTCCATAAGAACATAGGTGGCACTTGATAGGGCAGAATATGACCAAAGCTTGCAGAATGTTGGGTTAGTGGGAACATCTGTGTCCACTCCCAGGTATAGGACAGCAAGCCAGGAGACAGAGATCCAGAAAACAGCCTCCAACCTGCAAGCTGGGAAACACAGCTGGGCAGAGTCTAATTTCCTGCACTGGGCCCACATTGGAGGTGTAATTGGAGCCAAGACTTAGACCTTAGACCCAAATGCTCACCAAGGGTCAGCCTCTTGTAAAGAGTTTGGTGAACTGGACCTCTGCAAACTCTTCCATAAGCAACAGATGGAAACCACATGGGAAGAGAAAGAATAATAAAGGCAGGTGTTAGGATGCTGATGACCCTCTTTACACCCTTAGTTCATTGACACCCCTTCATTGGACTTTCATAACTATTCTTCCTATGTGATGATGGTGATGATGATGGGGGTGATGGTGAGGAATTTGCTTTACTTTGTCTTCAACATTGGTGTGTATATATTGGTAAAACAAAGCAACGCAACTAAGCAAAAAGGACTAAGTAATAGTTCTTTTTTTTTTTTTTTTTTTTTTCCGGATTGAACATAAAGGGAAGATAAGAATAATCTTGCCTAATTGAGAAACACTTTAAAAGTGGCATTTGGGAGATAAAGTCATTTAACCAAATATTTATAGACAAGGGGATGTTAAGAATAGTATAGGGAAGGGTGACACCAAAGAATGTACACACAGGACCCATGGACATGAACTGAGGTGGGACCACTGCAAGGAAGTGGGGCCCTGGGCAGAGAAGGGCAAAGGGAAAAATTGGGACAACTGTAACAGCATAACCAATAAAATATAGTTAAAATAAAATAAAAATATACACTTTAAAGTTATTCAATCTATTAAACACCACCCAAGAGTAGGGAATGGAGGTAATATTACCCATCTCTGGCAGGCTCTTGGAACCTTACAAAATCAACACACCTCTCACACCCCTGACAGGTCAGCAGCTTCTAGAGGAGGGAGCTCTGCTGGAACGTTGGGTATTTTTCATTTGAGACTCATATTTGAGTGAAAACTGAACAGTATAAATGCAATTTTATATTTTGTTGACATCCCAATTGAACAAGGTTGGGGAAGTGTGTTTTCAAAGCAATGGTCAGTATTAAAAGTGACAGACATCTCCAGAAACACTTCAGGGTTATAATAAAAATGAGGACAGCTCTGGATAGGTAGCTCAGTCGGTTGGAGCATCTTCTCCCCACACCAAGGTTGTGGGTTCAATCCCTCGTCAGGGACATACAAGAATCAACCAATGAATGCATGAATAAGTGAAACAACAAATCAGTATTTCTCTTATTCTCTCTCTTTCACTCCCATTAAAAAATTAAAATGAGGACTATGCCAACACTTAAAATAATACATCGTCTAACCATTAGCTGTTTTATGCAGGAGGGAGAGAGATTGTCAGGGAAAAAAACACAGTCTAATCATTTGAAATAAATAAATACATCGTAATACATATATCCACCCTTATACAGACCATCTTCAATGGGAATGTAAACCCTCCTAGGTCCAGAGGACCAGCTAAATGATGTGAGGCAGCAAAAGCAAGCAGCAGAAGCACCCAGTGATACCTCCATTCTGTCTCAGTTTGCCTGTGGTATTGACTTGCGCTTGTTCATGGATAAAACTCAAGAATAATAAATAGGATGCTTTTCAGATGTCAAGGACTGGGTTGTGGCTGTAGACTAGAAAAACCCCCAGGGTCCTTTGCTGTCTTAGAATAATGACAACCACCTGATGCCCCGCTCCCTTCAGCAACACCATGGAGGGGACCCAGGACACCTTCACAGGAAATGCATTTTCCCACGCTGGCTCTGGGCTGGGCTCTGTGTCTTGTGCAAATGGGACAGAGGCTTCAAATGTATGGTTTATTCATATGTGGAATCTAAGAACAAAAAACAACAATTAGCAGGCTCACCGAGGCCGACAACAGGTCAGGTGTTACCAACAGGGAAAGGGAGGGAGGAAGGGAAGATGCGGAAAGGGGGAACCGTTGTGGGGTTACGGGTGGAAACCAGACGCGTGGTGGTGTGATGTAGTACGTCCAGATATTCGTTTATAACGTGCACACCTGACGCTTAGAAACTGTTACAAACCAGTGTTCGCGCCACAAAAAAATAAAATAAAGTCTGCATCTCCACACCTTCTCTTGGTCCCCTGTGGCTGTCACAAGGCCATGCCTTGACTCCACTGGTGACAGGGTGTGAGAGGCCAGTGCAGGTGAGGTGGCCCTAGCAGACTCCAGCTGGCCAAGTAAGACCAAATGAACCCCAACCCACCCAGGACAACTACCCACCTGATGTACAGACTCATGACAAGTAATCAGTTGGTTTTTCAAGTCCCTAAGGTTTGGGGTACTCTGTCACACACTGTGGCTATGGCCAGAGGACAGCAAATACAAATGCTTACAGCAGTCTGTCCCTCATCATGGTCTTTTTTTTTTTTTTTTTTTTTAATAGTTTGTGTTTCTTTTTTTAAGATTTTATTTATTATTTCCAGAAAGAGAGGAAGGGAGAGAGGCAGAGAGGGAGAGAAACAGAGAAACATCAATGTCTGGTTGCCTTTCACCTGCCTCCAGCCATAGACCTGGCTGGAGACCTGGCTTGCAACCTGGTTATGTGCCCTGACTGGGTAATCGAACCAGCAACCTTTGGGTTCACAGGCCGGCATCTTATCCACTGTGCCAGCAGCCAGGGCTCATCATGGTCTTGAATATTTATTTGTAAACTGTAGAGGTGGCAGAAGAGTGAAAATGGGAAGCAGACAGATGTTTATATCATGTAAATCTCAATATGAAAATGATTCCTTTACTAAGTAAAACCCCACAAATCATCGCTCCAGTGTATGAATGGCATTATTATTCCCCTGACCCATCCAAGTTGGAGAACAAGCTGTCCTTCAGAACGTGCAAGTCATCAAGTTCTATTGATTCTCATTTCAGTGTCTTTGGTTGTTCAGTTCCTTTTCTTTCTCAAGAACTGTTATTCAAGTGAAACATCTCATCTCTGGACTGTGGACTTTTTAACCTGGAAAATGTAATCAACCTTTGTTCCATTGAAATCTACCCGACATTACAAGAATGGTTTTTCTAAAAACAACTGCATGATTATTGTAATTGTCTACCCTCAAATCATTGACAAGTTCCCATTTTCTACACGATGAAGACCATCACACGTTTTGTAATAACCTGGATTTCCAGAATTCTCTTATCGATACTTATACCAGAGTCCACAAAGGATAAGAGAGATTTTAAATTAAAAATGTTCCAGAGACAAGTGTCAAAATACAATACCTATAGGTTCCTTTATAGAGTCACAAAGACCAATAACTCAGAATTCTGTAGAAAGAAAGGTCTTTACTGTTATTCCACAGCTTTCCAAGCATACTTGGAGGTTAAAAGCCTGTGGAACAAAAAAATGTATTAACATTCCATGTAATGGTACTGTCTTATTGGGAAATAATGACTTAGGACAGCTACCATGCTTTTCATAAGAAAAAAAATCAAAATCCAAGAGCCACATATTGGTATTTGCAGTCATTTGGAGAAAATGTTGTCAAGGACAAAAAAGAATGTTAGAGAGCTCATTATAAGCTATTTAAATATTTAATTCAAAAAAATTATATGTAAGATTTACTTACATGCCATTCCTTTCTTTCCCCAAAGAGTTCATAAGGAAATATTCAATTGATTTCTTTCAAGAACGATGACGACCTACAAAACCATTTGGGTGTAAGAATCTTTCATGTTGATTGTGGTATTTTAGAGCAGTCAACTGGCATATTATTATATATAACCTGCTGTTCTTACATACCCATTTTCTCCCAATTGCCTTCATCAGTACAGGGGGGAAATGCTATAAATAGGGGCAATTGAGCTTCATTAGTTGTTGACACCCAGGGAAAAAAAATCCACTCATGGATGATTTTTATTTGTTTAGAACTTTTTTGAAAGAAGAGCATGAAAATAGCCATTTTTAAAGGCCGTCCTGTGTTTTGCAGGCACGTAATACTGTAGATACCCCAGCCCATGTGAACAAAATAGAGCTCAGCAAAGCTCTGGGATCTGAGCATAATAAATATTTTCCCTTCTTAATTGGGGGAAGAAAATAAAAAGCACCCAGTGCAAGATCTGATATGTGATGTTCATCTGTAATATACTCGGCATCACAAATTTCCAGAAGACATAGTTAATTAGAATAAATGGCCTTGTTAACTGTCTCTGGAATCAAAATTAACTCTAGCGGCAGGAGCTTCAACATAGGACCTACCCCACCCCCCAGCACATTCTGTGCCTGTCTTCTTACAACCCTAATGGGTTAATAAGTCTACCTATCCTATGGAATAGGTGCAAGAATTAAGTGAGATACACCACGGAAATGGTTTAATGTGGTACCGGGTGCTTAGTTAACTCTGTTAGCTGTTATTACTGTCCTGGTAGGAACTGCCAGGGGACAGGGAGGTCTTGGTAAGCCACAACCTCAGTCAGAGCCGGTCTGAATGACCCATGTTAGGAACGAGGGGCCTGGTCAGACTGTCTCCCTGTAATGCTCACTCACCTAACCCCACCCCCACTGAGCCTCACTAACCTCTCCTAACCAGGTAACCAGGTTGCATGATCCTGACAATCTCCCTAACCTTTCTCTGGTGGTTTTCCAACCAGTTGAAAACAAGGACGACGATAGCATTTACTTGGAGGCTGCCCTGCGACCTCCAGGTATGAACACATTAGACGTGTCTAAGCCAGTGCCAGGCGCTTGCCACCGCTCTACAAACGCCGGCTTTTCTCTCTCACCTGCATCGGGGCGTCCCTGCGGTTCACTCTGTGATAGCGCGGTCGGGTACAGACCGAGGCTGGACTTGAGCCCCTCGGTGCTTTGCAACGTCTGCGTGCAAATGGGCGACGTTTAGCAAATTGCCTTCCGGGGAGGGGGCTCGACCCTCTGCCGCTAGGAACTGCGAGTATAAAATCAGAGCAACAAATGGCGTGTCCCCGGCCCCCCCAGGCAGCCACACGGTCACCTGGGCTCGCTTTTACCGCTCTCTCCCGCTTGGAGGCGCCCCTGCGCGCCGATCCCTGTGGGAGGCCTTGCTCAGCGGCCGCCACCAGCTTCTCTGTCTCTGGGCTCCGCCGACAGCAAGATCCAGATCCCAGCGCGGCCCCCGTGCAACCTGTAGAGCGCGGTGGTTTCCAACCGCGGCGTTTGGATGCCGTCCAGTCGGCGCACCGCGAGGCACATGCTCGCTTCGGATGTCAAGCAAGAGGGAGCGTGGAGTATTTGTTTTGACAAGTGGGGCCCCCACGGTGTTTGAGAATATGCTCGTCTTGCCGTCTCAACCTTAGGGGTTGGAGCCGCTGTTCACGCAGTAGTGGAAATTGGCTTCTCTCGCAAAGGCCTTGCGGGCTTCCCTTCGCCTGCAGGGTAGGCGCGTCTCAACCAGGTGTTGCTAGTGCTGGATTCTTGCGCAGGTGCTCAGTACCCCTCCGGCCTGCGTTACTGGCTGCAAAATAGGACCGCAACCTTTTCCTGACACAGGGACTGTCACAAAATAAACATCGGACGCTAGATCAGTTCAAGAAATAACACATTCCAAAGTCTCTCCAAGTTGTTCACGTTGTACTTCAGCCTGCGAAAGGCCCTGATAAGTCCCGCATTAAGGAAACCCGCCCGATTGTATGTAACTTGCACTTTCCACACCTTTTGAACCGCCACCGATTGGAAAGGCAGTTGTCTTCAAAGAGTTGTATTCAATGAAAGTGGTTTCTATGTTGCCCTGCCAGATAACATGCATTCCCATGTTCTATCCGTGTGTATGTAGGTGTGTCTGTGTGTTTTCAAGTTGACACCTCCCCCCACGATTGCTCTTTTCTCGTATCTTTGTACGTACACACACACACACACACACAGCTTTCCTCCCAGTCGAGAGGATTTTGGCTCTTGCATGTATGTAATTACCCGCCATGTACATACATCTGGGATCGTGTTTATGATTTCTTACAGATCCAAATTGGGAGTGTAAGTTTCTTGAAATCAAAGTCGCTGTTGGGGGGCAGCGAGGCGGAGCAGCTTTAAAGGCAGGCAGTTGGGGGAGGCCCCACAGCCTAATTCTGTTCGACCTGGTGGTCCGGCGTTAGACAGGCCTTTCCCTCCCAGCCCGTGTCACCCAGGGAACAAAGTGTGGTCCCTTCGCTCCAGTATCCGGCATAGAGGGAGAGCCCAGGCAGCAAGCAGCAGTAATACCGCTGTTGCCCCACTCCCGCGATGCCCAGCTTCGGGTCCTTTATGTCAGGGAACGCTTTTAGTCACTGGTTTAATTAATGGAATGAATACTGTTCGCGCTCTGCAAAGTCCTTCAGCTTCTGTCATCCCATCTGTAATGCATCAAGCAACAGGCATGGAGCAGAGATGAGAAGCTCGTCTTAGGAGCAGACACGAGGGGGCGGGGAGTGGCCGGGCGTCTGCCACATGCCACCCGGACACTGCCGCCTCTCTCCCGAAGAGCCGTGCCTGGAAGGCCGCACAAATCCCCTCTCGTCCATCATGGGGCTGCTGCCTCTTGATCTAAAATGCCCCGGGAACATGCTGATTGCACATTGTAGGCCGAGGAAATGATGGTCAGTCCTGAAAGGAATAACCAGCCCGTGGCCATGTGAGCGGCTCAGATCCGAACCATTCCCAGGGCAGGAACTCTGAGGACGTAGCCGCCCTCGCGAATGCCCTGCCTACAGACTCCTCATTGTTCCTCCCTATGCTACAGCTTTGCACTTGAGTACAGCAGTCATAAATTTCGAGGGAAATGCAACTCACTTATCAGATTCTCAGCATCCAGTTTCATATTAGGGACCAAAACGTCAGTCTAACTGGGCTCAGTACAGCTGTGGACCAATATATGTAAGCCTATCAGAGATTAAGCCTTCCTCTTTGCATTTATGCGTTTTCCATTTGGGTCTGGAAGGAATAGCCATTTCTCTAGCTGTTATTTAATGATGCAATATATTCCTTAAAATAATAAATCAGATGCTTTCAGGCAACAATCAAAAGATCAAATATTCCCCGGAAAGAAAAGCATGAATCAAGCGAGTGCATTTTCCCTTTGAAAACAGAAGTGAATTTTCTAAAATTTAAAGACGGTGATTTATTTATACTTCTGGTGAGAGTCTCACAAGCACTAAAAACCAGTATTTCACAAGGTCATCTAAAGTTTCTCCTCCAGCCAAAAAAATTAGTTCTTACACTGAGATTTTTAAAAATTTGAGATCAAGTTCTAACCAATATCATTTCAACATTACTTCAATGTATTCTTTGGCACTTCCTTTTTTTTTTTTTTTTTTACCCCCCCCCGACAAAATGCTGAGTTTCATATTAAATTAAAAAATATAAATAAAGAGTTATTCTTCAAAGAAGGAGCAATGGGCAGAGATGAATTCATACGTAGCCTTTCAGTCCGCGCTGGTTTGGAGAACAGGGAGAATTAAGGAGCGGGAGATGCACTGTAATTATTCCTATCTGCTCTACGCTCCGGTTTTAGAAACACAGCATAGAAGCACAGACCCACACGGTAAATGTGCATGTACGTTATTGCATATACTACGTACGCTTCAAATTCTAATTAAAACCAGTAGCTATGACTCTCATTTAGCATACGTAAAATGAGTAATTATGCTCGCTGAAAGAAGCTAGCAAACCAACTGCAGCAGAGCAAAGTGCAGGACCCACAACCCTCCAGCCAAGGAAGACACTGGGCGGAAAATCAGAAAATGAAGCCTGAGCTGACGGCTTGCTGGGGCTCCGTCTCCAAGTGCTTTGCGCTGCGCTGTGTACAAGCAACGTTCTGAATCTGCAGTGCAAGGGTCCCGCATCCTCCTTTCCTGCGAAACGCACACGCCGCGCCTTTATGTTAACCACCCCCAAATTTTTAATGCGCGATGTGATCGCCAGTACATGGACCTCTTCAATTCAAAGCATCTGTACAGTGTCTAACTTGAACATTTGGACAAACAACTCCCATGTTAAATTCCTGCATAAGGGAGCACTTTGTTGGGGGAAAAAAGAAAAAGACATTTAACAATTTCATCATTGCTCAGAAAGATAAGAGTTGATATGCATTTATGCACTCAGAGCTTCGAGGAATGTTTTGAACCCAAACGGAAAAGGAATTTATAACGTGGAAAAAAGAAAGGGAAAGAAAACATAAAGAATAAGAAAGAGAACAAGAGGGAAAGAGAAAGGAGAACCCTTTTTTTTTTTTTTTTTTTTTTTTTTTGCATATGAGGAAATAGCGCCAGGAAGGAGACAGATCTGAAGTTGGAATCCTTTGAGGGCTGGCAGCTCACCTTTGTTGAGCAATTTGCCTCGAGAACGTTGATCAGGTACATTTTACGTGACAAATGTTGTTGCGTCTGAGCCACCATTTCAGACGGCCAGACAAGGCTGAAACGGCGTGTCGATTCATTGTTTGAGTTCCATGCAAAAACACTGGACCAAATCACAACTCTTTCCTAATCAATTAGTGGTATTTATTATTATTTTTTCTTAATTTCCCCTTTAAATTGGTCAATGCAGCTCCAAACAAAATCTGCCCAGGGCTGCAAAGGACCCTGAAAAGCGCGTGGAAAAGCCTGCAGTGTCCAAGCCAGCCCTTTCTGACCCCCGCCACTAGGCGGCACTGCAGCCTGCTTTATGGAGGGCAGGAAATTGGCGCGGTGCAAATTCCGCATCGCACAGCCCTGGCTCCGGTGTCATTCCCTATTTAATGGCTGTCAGTGAGGGGGAAAGACAACGTGGCGGGTAATTAAAACCAAATTGCAGGCAGGAGATGACTGCACAAGAATGATATTGTCATTAATACTGATTTAACATGCACCTGGGTAAGGTGAGCGAGAGGAGCAAGGGAATTCACGCACACACGCCGAAGTTGCCTGATTTAAAGATGTAGCATTTCCAGCTGAAGCATGTTTAAAAACTGAATAAAACCATCACATTATGACAGCAGAAATAAAACGGAAACAAATGTTCTACATATGTCTGTTTTTAAAAAAAAAGAGAGAGGGAGAGAGAAAGAAAGAAAAAATCTTGCATTTCTTCCAGCTCTGTGGACCGAGCATGTGTCAGGCCCTCTGAAGTTCAAAAGTATTTTTCCAGAAGGATTTTTTTCCCCCTGGTGTTGGCTTCTCTTGTATGGGCTTGTAATCTGTTCATGTAGTTTTCTGTTTTCACAGGACTGGAGATGGAACACTTGATTGAAGCCAACACCATTGATTTATAAAAATCCCCTGCCATGGGGGAGAGATTTTGATCCCAGAAAGATGCTAGAAGTGTTTAGCTCGTGGGATTCAGAGATTTTTCCATTCACGAGGAGCACCTTGTTAGAAAGACTGAAATCCAGGACCGAAAGGCAAGAACACAGCCGATAACGTCTCGCCTACGGGCTGCTGCCATGAACCCCCAAATAAAGAAGAGACTCCCTCTCATTTGAGTGCCCCTAAATGATTTTCCCTTTTTTATTTTAGATGAGAAGTGGCAAAACCCAGACAAACCATAATCTGTGTTCCGATTAAGTAGCCTGTTTTATTTAAGATCCAAGAAATACTCTGGTGACTATTTCCACATTCACTAAATCTTTCCATAGTCTGACTAAGATTAAAATCTGCATCTCTTTCTTGGTGGGAGAATAGTGCAGTGACTGGGATTGTGTACACATTAAAAACAACCCCTTATTGGAAGGATTGGGGGGCATACAAGGCAGAAAGTGCACCCCCAAAGTAATGTGCTTGTGGCCAGGAAAAAACTGGTTACAGGGACAGTTACGGAGCTCAGAAGGTTCCTGAAAACCATGCTGTGATTGATAAATCTCCTCTGGTTTCACCTTAGATGAAATGTGTGCATTATAGGAATGGTTATCCTTCTGCCCAGTGCCAACAGGGATGAATCATTAGGGATGTCATGAAGATTTATAATCACACCATAAAGAAAGTAAATTCAAAGAGCATTCCCCGGGCAATAAAGAACATATTATAGGAAAGAGCTCACTAAACAAGGGCAGGTAGGGAAAAAGATGGCCCAATGTCATGGTCGCTGGATCTAGACAATGTGAGTGGCTTGAATACCCAAATCATGAGTCACAGAGCAGGGTTCAGGTCCCCTGGCTGGTCCCCAGTGCTTGGCTGTTGGCATTTTTCATGAGTTTTACATGCACGGGTTTTTTAGTTATGTATTAATTTGCAGGGTTTGTGCCTCCACCGTTTGGGATGAAGCCAGGTTCTAGAGCAAGTAGACGCCCAGGGAAGTAAAGGTACACCTGAATGGCACTGATAAGATGGAGAAAAGCTGGGACCTTTGCCTTGCTGGAATCCTGTTGGAGCTTTGGCAGCTGAGGCTTTCAGAGGACTATGTGAAAGAAGCACCCACACGGAACTTGGTTGCACTTGCCCTTTATAAAATGCCAGAGATATTGTCTGGCAGGAGGGACTTTCCGAGCCTGCAACACTTCTTCTGGGATCCAACCTGCCCATCTCAGGCCGGGGGCCCCACTGCCAGGCCGACCTTAGGGGGCACCGAGACTCCAGGGAGGGGAGGTGTCCTGCGGTCGGACGCCAGCCAGCACCTCGTATCTAAATTCTCTTCTCACATCTGAACTGAAAAAGTCAGCAAAGCTCATCCCCACTCAAGTCTGAGGATTATCTGGGATCAGTGGCTTTCATGAGGGGGAGAAAACAGACCTCTGTGGCCTCAAAGGAGAAATAATTTTAGAGATGATGAGTATCTTCCCTTTTCAGGCTGGACAACAACAAGGCTCAGTACCTGAAGCCCAATTGTGAAGCAATCTCACCGACACGAGGGGAAGGGGCCGTTACGTGGAGGGAGGGGGTGCTTTGTTAAATTAGTATTAACGTAGGAGCAGCTGTGGGGGCAGGTCTCCTTGTTCCAACTCGTCTGCACCAGGACACACGTGTTGGGGACATGCCCAGCGACTGCAGGACCAGCATTAAAGCTCTTGGCGATTTTCAGCCCATTTACTTCTGGGCGGAACCTGGCACTCGCAGGCTCCTGAACTGTTCTCCCAGGTTGCCGGTGGAACAAATACAATTTTTCAGCAAGATGGCTACTGCCAGAAGCAGGCTCAGAAATGTCCATTTTAATTAAACATTTTACTTTCAATTACATCTCGCCGCACGCTCGTGGCGACCCCGACGCTAGCTGCCCAGAGGTTCAGCTTGCGGCCCACCCCCCGTGTTCCCATGCAGGGGAATTTTGTGGCTGAAAGGGACTCACAGAGGAAAACCTCAGCTTTTTCAACGACTCGATCAATGGGAACTGATTTTCATTTTCCAAAAGAGAATAGACTTCAGGGCAGATTTTAAGGTGTCCTGGAGCAGGGTGCCCCCAAATTGGTAAAAAGACAATCCCATGATGGATAGCCAAAGTGACCCCATATTTTGTTACGTTCCCCCTTTATTGAGATGAGAGAGGCCTGTGGCCAGGCAACTTGACCGATGTTTCTTTGTCACAATAAGCTTTAGAAATGTGTGATTTTCATGAAAAGCTACCCAAACTATATCAGGCACCCTCAACAGCAAAGGAAACTCGATTCCTCTTCCCCAGAAGTTTACCATCCAAGCCACACACTCCCACGGATGCTCATTCTGAAATGATACATAAACACATATTTCAGGGACCTTTTTAGATGTCTGCAGATTAGGAAAATATCTTGGCTGCAACAAGATAGGAACCTCATTCCTGGGCCTCTCCTGAGCCTGCCGCTTGAATTATTTATCATTCCAAGAATGCAGGGAAGGACTTGCAGTCAGTGTGCTGAGCAGAGTGTTTCATTTTAAACAGAACCAGGGACTGATGCTGTTCAAGCACCATCTTTTTACCAGTGTGTTCGTGAGGGGCTTCCTGGAGGGGAAACAGTTTGTGGGAGACCATTTCCTAGCATTTAAAGTGAATCACGGGTGACATTATCCAGCCCCCAACGCACAGGCATCTGTCTAGAAATTAAGCAGGAGCCGTAATTCCTACTCCTGGCCCAAACATCCACTGTTGAGTCCCTGCCAGTGGTCCCTGTGACAGGGACTGGGGCTGAGTCAGTCCGACAGAGGGCTGCGTCAAGCTAAGGAAAGGTTTAATTTGGCCGTTTCAGTTTCACTTATAACTGCTTTTTCTTTTTCTTTTTTTATCATTATCATGTGATTATCAAATGTGCTCACTCTGCTCCTCTCCCTCCCTCCCTCCCTCCCTTCCTTCTTCTCTTCTTTTCCTACTGCCTAGCAGAATGAATAGGCTCATAAAATATATTTATGTTCAGATGTCTTTTAGTTATTTTGTTTCTGACTATGTACATCCATTTCAGGGGAATACTCTCTAATAAAAGAATGGAGAGGTCAGATGCCGCATGGCAGGAGATTATAAATGCTGTATCTTGGCCATAGAGGAATACCCAGGCTCACTTTTCCTTCGAGAAGGTACCCATTAAGAAAAAGATATCCTCCGAATATATAGGTTCAATAATTCTAAAGTCGGGAAGGTATTCCAAAAATCTACCCGCGTGTCTGTGAGTGAGGCAGCGGCAGAGGTTCAAGCATAGCCGTCCGCCTGCAACAGTTTGACGGAGTTCATGCTTGCTTTTTTTATTGTAGTAATTGCTTGCATGAGCTAAAACTGATAACAGCCGCATGGGGTGGGGGGATTTGTCTCTGAGATGAATAAGCTTCAGCACTCAGACGAAGCCACACGTTTGGATCAGAGGTGCAGAGACAGGGGTGCCTGACCGGGGACCCACGAGGCCACCCTGGGCGGGAGCAGCGGCCAGCACACAGCGCCTCCGGTTGAAGGGCCCGGGCACCAGCCACTGAAAAGAAAAAGCCTTAAAAGACCAGGTGGACAAAAAAGTCCCTAAAAAAAAAAAAAGATGCTGTGGGCCACCCACAGGAAAGCAGGTGGCCTGCGCACACGGGGTTTTCAGAAAATTGAACCCCATAGAACCCATGAAAAATATGTGGCTGCACCCATTGAGCACTGACGCACAGATACGTGCCCAGTTTTGAAATGAACCCATCCATCAAAACAGGAAATCTTGGCAATTTTCTACTAAGGAGCTCTTATTACTTGCAGCGCTATCTTATTTTCCGCGTTCATTTACTAGGTTCAGAGCGAGGCCACGCCCCTGTGCGGGGAGCGCGCCGAGGGGCCGGTTAGCACCAGGCGGCTGGTTCAGGGTCATTAGAACAGCACCCCTCGCTCGTGCAGAAGTGCCCCCTTCAAAACAGCACATGGAAGGAGGAGCGGAAGACGTGAAGCCGTGGTTACCGCTGCTAAAGCATCCGTTGTCTAATGAGGCAAACCCTCCGGAGTGTTTCCAGCCCGGTTAGCTGTTCTCGGGGTTGGAGGGGTGATGGGTCTCTTGGCGAAACCCTAGGGCCGCCCAGGAGGACAGACGCTCAGGGCCACCCCTTTGTGCCCTGTGGAATTTGACCTTGAGCCACAGCCACGATCCTGAAGAGAAGTCTGATGAAACAACCAGAAAAATACTTCCCCCTGGGCGTGCCTCAGTTTCCCTATCAGCAAAAGCATAACAAGGCCCCGCGGCTCCAAGGACTCATTTGTTTCTTCACATCTATAAAGTAGGGCGGATCTTTGCTGTTGCTTCTAAAGGATCTTACATGTTGTCCCGTCTTTGTCTTTGATCATTGAAAGGGAGAGCTGTTCATATATTTGAACTAATAAATTTCAGGGATATCGTTGACACACTCTAAACATGCATTGGCTTTAAAGAATTCAGTTGGAAGTTAAAACCTTTATCTCACTTGGCTCCAAGATGTTCTGCCCTCATCAGGGACCGTATGATAAAAAACCATGCTATCATCATCCCTGGCACTATGACACAACATCATACTTTGAGTATATTATACCACATGGAAAGTGGCTTTGCCTGTGTGATTCAAGTCACTAATCAGTTGACTCTGAATTAATCAAAAGGGCTGGATCTTTTCAAACCCCAGGAGTGTTTTAAGAATATGGAGTTTTCTCTGACAGGTAGTAGCAGAGAATGTCTCAGACGGATGTTCCACATGACAAAGGTGTGACATGCTATTGCCTCCTATGGACGGAGGTGTCTATGGGACAAGGAATGCAGGTGGGTGGGCTCTAGGTGCACTGAGCCAAGCCGCTTTGGTCTGATGGCATCAGGGGGACAGACACTTCAGTTCTGCAGCAGGGAGAGGGTCAGTCTTCCTGAGACCAGGAATCTCAGACTCAGGTGAGAGCAAAGAAAGCTGAACCCTCAGTTTCAGCAGCGGGCCATGGAGCAGGGCACCCAGCCATGCTTGTAACTTGAGGGTAACTTGTTAGTTGGCCAAAGAAAACTAATAAAGGCATTGAACATGCAATACGATATACAGATCATGTGTTTATTATTGAATTGTACACCTGAAACCCATGTAATTTTATTAACTAATGTCACCCTGATACATTCAATAATAAAAATATTTATGGAAAAAAGTTAGTGTAGCCCCTCCAACTTTTCAAAATGGTTTTGCCCATTCTAAGTACTTTGGATTTCCATGTAAATTTTTGAATTAACTGGCTTAACTCTGCAGAGACCTGCGGGATTACACGAAATCACAGTTTTACTTCTTCCTTGCAAACTCAATGCTTTTACTATCCTCCATTTTCCCTTATTGTACCTGCCTGACTTCTCAGGAAAATGGTAAATAGAAAAAAGGTGAGAGTTGACGTTCTTGTCATGTCTTCAATCCTAGGGGTAAAGAATTCCGTCTTTAACCATTACACTTGATATTAGCTGTCGTGTGTGTGTGTGTGTGTGTGTAATATATATATATATATATATATATATATATATATATATATGAAATGTCATTTTATGCTCAACTTTGAGAAAGTTAATCACACATGTGTGTCAAATTTTGTAAACTGCATCTGTTGGGGTGATGCTATTTTTTTCTTAACTCTAAAAATATGGTGCCTTGCATTAATTGTTTTTTTGGATGTTAAATGAAGCTTGCATTCCTGAGATAAACCCCACTTGTGATGTTTGAGACTGTTTATGTGTTGAGGAGTGAGTTCACTAATAATATGTTGCTGAAGAGGCCCACGTCACTTTTGAGGGACGCTTGTCTGGAGTTCTCTCTTCTGTGGTGTCTTTGGGCGACCTCATAGCATGAGTCACGAGGTGGGACACATTGTCCCTCCCTGCATTTCCTGAAAGAGCTTTGAGAGATTGGTGTTCTTTGAATATTTTATGATAGTCACCAAAGAAAGACTTTGAACTTGGAATTTTCATTTTGGAAAACTTTTTAGTCATATACTCAATTTCTCTACTTGTTATCTGTGTTTTCAAATGTTCTACTTTATGATTCAGTTTTGGTAATTTGTCATTTTAGGGTTATATCAGTTTCATCTCAGTTGTCTAATTTTGGCAAATATTTGTTCAGTGTATTTTCTTAGAATCATACTAATTTTATAGGGCTAGTGATAATGTCTATTTCATTCCTGGGTTTGGTCCTTTGTCCTTTGTATCTTATCACTTTTTTCTGTTGCTTTGGCTAAAGAATGACTGAATTTGTTAACCTTTTTAACAAACCAGCTTCTGAGTTCATTGCGTTTCTTTATTATTTTTTCTCTTCTATTTCACTGACTTCTAATCATGATCATTCTTTTTATTTGGCTTGCCTTGGGTTAGTTTGCTCTTAGATCATTAATTGAAGACTTTTCTTCATGCCTCAAATAGACATTTCAAACTAAAAATCTCCAAATGCTGCCTTATGTTATACCATCATTCAGTTCAAAATATTTTCTAATTTTCTTTGTGTTTTCTTTTCAGACCCCTGGGTTATTTAGATGTACGTTGTTTAATTTCCAAATGTTTGGAGATGTTTCAGATTTCTTTCCAATTTTTTATTTTAATTTAAGTCCATTGTGATCAGATAACGAAGTATTATGTCCCCACATGAGGGATCATGACCGGGAATGGTGATATTCCAGTTTCTCCAATTTCCTGTTGGGTTGATCAATAGAGCTGAGTTGGGGTGAGCGGTGTGCTCAACTTCCCTTGAGTGGATTTACCAGGTAGGACGAGGAATCTTTCCCTCCACATTATTCCTATTCTGATTATAGGTCTTGACTGTGACTTCGATTACTCGCCCAGAACAAATTTCAGATTTCTTCCTGTATATGATATAAAAAAATGTAGTTGAAATAAAAATAAATTAATGCAAAGTTTTTCTCCTTTAGTTTCTTGAAAGTTCTCTTTGGGCACTCAAAAAATGAGGGTTTCGGCACTGAAGGGGAAAGTGCACATATTTTTGGAGCCCTTCCATGAGGGGGAGATATTAAAGTTGTCTGTATGTTTGTGATAGTGTGGGTCGCATCATGGGTCATGCTGCCTTATTTGTAGGTGTGATTGTGACGAGGGCTAGCACCACTTTATGATGAGGAGTTGGTGCTAATCAATAGGAATAATCCACCAGAAGCTCTTGTAACAATAAATAAAAGTCCTTAAACTTCCTAAGACTGTGTCAGTCTTACAGAAATTCTTATCTTTTCAAAATTCTTATCTTTGTGCGTGTAAACTCAAATGTAGCCATAACCTATTATATTTTTGTCTTATTCTCTACGTCTTGCCGTCAACTGCTCAAACATTATAAAATTGAACCACTTGAGATTAGCACTCAACATTTTAGTCAGAAAAGCTTTGCTCTCAAATACAACATTATAGTGTAGCTATATATCCATAATCAAATTTATAGTAATTAGATAAAATGCATAAGGATTTTAAATCCATCTTTCAAGTAATCTAATTTATATTTATAACTTCATAATTATATTATATGACAATGATTATTAGAATTTTACATACTGAGAATGAACAATAGATTAATGAAAGACTTTTTATCTTTTCCTTGGTTATTCAAGCTCACTAATTATACATTTAATAATGATCAATTATAAGTTAATGTACATAATTGTTTGATTAAATCCAAGTCATAGTTAAATGCTTATTTAATAATCTAAGTTAGTGTGCCCTTTAATATCTTCCAGTAAATTAAGAGTTGCATTTACCCACATTGACATTTTTTAGACTTTTAAATTCTTTCTTGTTCTGCATTCTGTCCCCCTGTCTTGAGTTTAGAGTAAAATGATTTATTCTAACAAAATAAAATCACACAGAGCCAAATTTTCTGCTTCAAATGGCTACGTTAATTTGTTTGCTGGTTTGTTGTAAGTGCTGGTGTGTCGAAGAGGGAAGACTCATACTTTTTTACATGAGGCGATCGAGTAATAACTTGAAGAAGAGCTCACAAGTTGAGCCGGGGCCCTGTGCTCAACTCCTTACGTTATCATCTCATTTAAATCTCCAAACAGCCCTGAAGGGCAGGTGCTACCAGTATTCCCTTTCAGGGAAGAGGAAAGCAAGGCAGAGCGAAGTTCATTAAACGTGCTGAAGGTCAAACAGGTAGTGAGTGGAGAACCACACACTCCAAACCAGTTATCTTCCCATGATAGTCCTAGGTTTCAGTTGATTAGATCAAAGTCCGAGACATGCAAATGTAACTAAGTTATTTATCAGTTTATGCAACATTTCCCTGTTGAAACATTACTGCAGTTCTTGTTAAAAACAAATATTTCCAGTTAAGCCGGGCAAGAGGGGCATTTATCAAACCTCATCCTTGAATCCTATTGAAGGCATTCGCTCTACAGTCATCACAGCTGCATTTTCTTTCATTTTAAATAAAAGTAGCAGACCAGAACAACTGTATTCTTTTTTTTATTTATTTATTTAAGATTTTATTATTTTTAGAGGGAGGGGAAGGGAGAAAGGCAGAGAGGGAAAGAATCAATGTACGGTTGCCTTTCATCTGCCTCCAGACACATACCTGGCTGGAGACCTGGCTGGCAACCTGGTTATGTGCCCTGGCTGGGGAATTGAACCAGCGACCTTTGGGTTCGCAGGCCGGCACCTTATCTACTGTGCCACCAGCCAGGGCTTAACAAGTGCATTCTTAAGTGACTGAAGCAGTCTGGAGGAAGAATGAACAAAAGCAACAATAAACCCAGAAAAGTAGGTGGATAAAAGAAGGGAGAAGTTTTATATGTTTGGACCTGTGTGTGCAGACCCACACTTTGGAAAACTGGAGACTGTTCTTGAACCTTCGCAAGTAACAAAGGCACAAACAATTGTCATTGTTAGTGAGTAACTTACATTAACGCAGCCCCTCTCAAGAAACTCATCTTGCAAAGCCATGGAGAAGGAAGCCAAAAGTGTTGAGGGCTCGTCTGGCCCAATACTGTGTATGCTCATCTAATTATTCTAGCGCCCCAGTGAAGGGAGCATCGTTCCGTTTTCAAGTTGGGAGAAATCTATGAGTCTGCCGCTATTTTGCTTGTTAGTTAGTTTCGTTCATGAGATTCCACATATGAGTGAAATCATATGGTATTTGTCTTTCTCTGGCTTATTGCACTGGTGGGGGTGTGGAGGAAGCAAAAAAGAAAGAAAAAGCTCATGGACTTGGATAGCGGGGTGGTGATTCACAGGGTGGGGGTGGGAGGGAAGAGGAGTGCCTGGGGTGGGGAGGTAAATGGTGATGTTCGGAGCGTCAACCTGGGACAGCGATACACAGCGCAGTGTGCTGATGGTGCCTCGTGGAATCGTGCCCCTGATACCTGGGGCATTTTGTTAACCAGTGTCACCCCAATAAATTCAGTAAAAAGGATCAAAAAAAGATGAGGGGTCAGAGGCTAAGAAAGTTTAAACAAAATAGCCTGAAAGTAGTATGGCTTTATTAAAAAACAGATTTTACCTAATGCCAAAATCTGTCTTTTCTCGCTTCCTTTTTAAAAATCCCTTACTGCTTCAAAGTAATTTAAATGATAGAATGTTCACAGAGATTCACATCTCTATGTTTGATTGCCCTTGTACTAAATATGACATATTTATATGCTTAATAACGCATCCAAGTGAGTATATGTTTAATGTATAGCATCTGTTCATTCAAAAGAATAGTTACTAATTTGCTAATGCAGAAACCAGGCAGGCAATCTCATAATATTTGAACACTGCTGATTACTAAAACCAAAATTTCCTGTGTGAGCTAGTGTTGGTCCCCTAAACTAGTGTAATTTCAAATAATTTTTGCAATGACGTCCTAATTGTTAATTAGATAGCCAATGTTTTATAATATGGACGTATCAAATCTGGATGCTACCCACAGTTTCCGCAAGCTTTCACATGCATGAATTGCATCAAAGTCAAGCAGGTTGATTATAGTAAAGCCCACAAAATAAGTTTTCACCCTCAAATATTATGCCTTTAGAAAACGTTTAAATTGTATTAATTATACTTATAAAGCGCCCAAAATAATAAGCATAATTTGAGTCATTTCATAGAAGTGGTCACATTGGACAGACTTGTTCAAATTCTCTACAGGGCAAATCATTTTTTTATTTATTTATTTTTTTACCCTGGATAAGGCTGAATTTATGCTATGGCTCCATTCAAAGCAGTGCCTTCCAGAAGGGCTGCAGTCAGGACAGAAGGACATGGTCCCTGGCACTAGGCCTGGTGGCCTGGCCCACAATGAGATACGTTGCCTCACCCTGCTGCCTTGCTCAGTACCTGCTATGGATGGCAGGCTGGAGAGATGCTATCTCGAAGGTGGGTATCGGGTGAGAATGGTGGTCACTTAGCCGCAACCTCTGTGGCCACTCGACACAGTGGGAGTCAGTTCCTTTCCCAAGCAAGTGAAAGCTTTGATCAAGCCCCTGTGTAGGGAGGGTTATGGGCTCCATGTGGAGTTAAGTCTAAAAAATGGGTAAAACGCACAGATCTTACCTAAGCCGACAGGCACAAGTTGTGACGCAGGTGCTCGGTGAGGGAGGGTCAGGTGGGTCCTCACGGCCGGGCTGGCTCCTTGGGCGAGAACTTACAAGTAGGCAGGAGTGCGGACGAGGGAGACAAGTGGGAAACAAAGACTCGGGAAAGGAAACCCGGCTCTCACCTTCCTCCTTCCACCTGTTCGCCGTCAAAACAGCAGTGAGACCTTGACACCCAAAGGCTTTTGATGGGGTATCCCCATTCTCGATTTGTGATTCTAACAACTTAAAAAAAAATGATTTGGAGAGCCCAGGGGAAACGTGTTTTTCTTACCCTGCCTCAAGAGCGTGCTGAGAGACACTGAAACGCACTGATGGTACCAATCACAGGAAGCAGAACCGGGTGAAATGGAAACTATAAAACGTACGGAAACGTGCCTCACTTATTAATCAGTGTCGTCGTTTATTAAGCAGACTTGAGTGCCATCGTGGTGTCCTTAATCAGATTGAAAACTTCCTGGCACAGAGCGAAAGCAAGCGGAGGTGATTTTGCTGTGGAGTTAGAGGAACGGAAGTCTGTGGGCACATTGCTTGTTTGGCCTTGTTTCTGCTGAACCTGGTTGATTTACAGTAGCGCTCAAGTCTTCTGGGTTTTTTGTTTTGTTTTGTTTTATCTGCTGCAAGTTGTGTGATCCATCATTAAAATTGAGATCGGTGAGCCTGCAGCTAATTAATATTCCGTTTATCTCTTCCTTCAGGTCGGTCCGTTTCGCTTCATGTATTTTTGGGTCTCTTGTGTTAGATACACCTACATTTGTGATTCTTTTATTTTTCTGATGAATAATAACATGTTTAAATCTTTACATGTGACTTGGGTGCAGGCCAAATTTTCCTAAGAGAAGGCCCGGAAAGCAATACATGAAGGAAAATAATCACAATTTAGTTCTTTCAGCTCACGAAGACACCATCAAAATGAAATTGATGATACAGGCTTGAAGAAAATATTTGCAAAACAGTGGACTGGCTTCCATCATATGGACAGGATTGTAGACATTGGCTAGCATTATGATGTTCTTTGATTTTCTAAAAGTTTTCAGCTTTTCCTCACAAAATGTCCAGGATGCCTTCCTAGTTACTTTTTGAGAAGTCTATCACAAGTGACATTGAGGGAAAGCTAATGTGCTCAGATTCTTACAGTAAATGATGAATTACCTAAGATCATTTACACCCAGCTCAATGAAGGACTGTACCTATCATGGGTCACACAGCTTTAACCTATAAGTCCACTTAGAAAGGAAACATAAATTATTTTTTCCTGTGTTATTTAAAGTGCAATAAGTATAAATAACTTTCACAATGACAGTGTGCGGCTATCGCATACCATGAGATGAAATAAGGGTTTTTCAGATTCTGATGATATCTAAACACACACATGTAATTAGAGCTAGATTAAGTACTTCCTTCAATGCTTCAAAAATTGAGGAGGCAATAGTGTTTGGTATTCCTGCCCTTAGGGAAGAATAATGGTAGCAGAGAAGAGTGTGTAATGCAACAGTGACCCTGAGGATTAATTTTGAGGTGACACAATGAAGTGACCCGATAACATTCCGGGAAGCACCTTGCTGTTTAATACCATTTTTAGGCTGTTCCAAAGAACACACCTGTATTTTTAAAACTTGTGTACGTATGTATTTATTTTTTAGAAAGAGGGGAAGGGAGGGAGAAAAAGGAGAGATGTCGCTGTGAGAGAGAAACATGAACACATTACCTTTTGCAAGCACCCTGACTGGGCACCGAACCCGCAGCCTAGGTACGTGTCTTGACTGGGAATGGAACCAGTGACATTTCACTTTGCGGGATGACACCCCAACCAACTGAGCCATACCAGTCATGGCCACATACCTGTATTACACAAGGGATCCATGTAAACAACCTATCATCCCAAACCTGCGTCACTACTTGCAGTGAATTTGGAAGACTCACCCGTACACACAATGCTGTGAATCCTACCTGGGTTTTCAATGTCCTTTCTCACTTCCAGATCGGTTCATGACAGTAACAAACACAAAACAAGCAAATGTTTTTGTTTTTGTTTTTTTTCGATTTTTTTCTCGATTATTCAGTAAATCATTTCTAGCTCTGAAACAAATATATGTTTCTTTAAAACACATGGAACTCAGTTGCTATTTCAACAACAGTGTAGGAAGGACTGAGGTGAACATAGCCCTGCTGTATCTGAGTGTGAACTTGACCGATGGGAAGACTATAAACCATATGAACCATCTCCTCGGAAATGCAGCTTCCCAGGGGGGCTGATTCCTGCATCCATACTGAGGAGTTAATCATTTGCCATTGGCAAGAAACAAATGCGACCATTTTCACACTGACATACAATGTCTATGGCTTCTGTGGATTTTTCAAAGGAAATAGGTTCAAGCTCCATCAAACTGAAGGCTTAGGAAATAATAATCACAGCTCCTTCTCTTTAAAACCATTTGTCCTCCTGCTCCTGATTTTCATCAATTCTCTGTAATTTTCACCCACTCTGTCTCGGGATCATGAGTTATCATTGGTTGCCACCGGAAGCCTCCAGGGCCATTTGTCTTATTGAAACATGGGCTGGCCTCACAGCTGTGAATAATCATTCACTCTGTAATATATCATATATTCCCTCAAATTCTCTCCCCTCTTAAGGACGACAGAATGCTGTCCTGGAGCTGATGAGGCCAGAAATTAATTGTTTTCTTGCAGTTTGAAAAGCGCTACGGTTGTAATGTGTTCATTTTTGGAATATGCACCAGGTTACAGGCATTTCTTGAAAATGAGTTAAACTCTGCCCATGTACGAATAAAAATTGCTCTGACACAGATAAAAGCCAACCACAGATCTGAAAGTGTCCTAGGAGTAAAAAAAATCTCCTGAATTGGGCATGCATATGCCATCCCCCCACGCCCTGTTTTTATTTATTTTTTCCCTAGATCTAGTTTTGCTGAAAATGGGTTGATTTGAAAGATTAGAGCTCTGTTGATTCCATAGAGATACAATATGTTTTTCTGATCTGCTACCAATGTTATGTTGAAAAGCTAATATACCAGCATTTTTAACATGCATGTAAAATGGCATTCCTTTATTTTAAGCATGGTAGCATTTCCAATTTCAATAATAATGCTCTTATTGATCATGGGGGGGAGACCGTGGCCAAGTTTGAGGTTCATTGTAGGATTTTGAAAGTGCAACCTATACTTACAAAAACACAGTATTGTCCTCTTAATTCATTGATTCTTCTTGGGAAACAGCATTTTAAAAGGGAAAGCACTTGTAAAATTACGTTTAAAGGCCTCTTGGACATCAATGTAATTTTTTAAGGCAACAGTTGGGTGAGTTAAATGCAAACACATCAGAAACATATGGATTGAATATTCCTTAAAGTACACATGGGCTCAAGAATTAAGAGAGCTAGTGTTTGGCAAAACCAGTCTTGAGCTTTGCCAAACACAAAATATTTGAAAAGGAGTGTGATGTATTTTCAGTAACACAAATTACTAGGCAACAGTGGCAATGCCCACTATGACTGCGAAACTCACTACCAAACTGGTGATGGGCGAATTTCATTCCAATGCATATCGTGCATATAACAGGCGTTATATTTATCACAGCCAATGTAATAAACTTCCTGACCACTCATAGGAACCACCAGTAGCACCAGGCCACAGTGATCCATTAGATAAGTTCGGTCTCTAGACATTTAAAAGGAGTAAGCTCATTTTAAATTATTGAATTTGATAAATTACTCCAATGATCAACAATTAATTAACTATCAATTCAATTAGTGATAATAAAGCATTAGTAATGATTATTTATATTGTATACATTAAAATATAGTTATTTAGGCAGTGTAAGTCCTTAAAATTGCATAGCAAAATTATTGCCCTGATTATCCAGTAAGAACTTGCTTGAGATTATTACTTTAATAGGGACCTGTTTTTCATCCCCATGGAGGAAAAATGGCAAACTATGCCTCATCAGGTATTTATCACTGGGGCTGAAAAAGGGAAGTAAGTTTATAATGCTTGCAAATCTTGATATGTTTATCATTATAGGTTTTCCCTAGATTCCTCGTGTTGTTTTTATGTTCAGATAAAGTTGTATGGCATGTATCACCAACTTGACTGGCGATCTCAGTTCTAACCCTTAGTCTTTACCTGTGTAATTGAGATACAATTCTCGTTCTCTCTCTCTTTCTCTCTCTCTCTCACATACACACACACACAACTTCATTTCCTGTGTTGAGAGTCTCCATTGACATACCAATTAAACAGTTGCTACAGTGATTTCAAATATACATGAAATGACTTGAAGGAAATACTCTTTTAGCCACCAGTCACATGACTCGTGTATTCCTGCTCTCTTTATTCCTGAAGAATAGTGATAAAAAGTGATCTGCAGAGGATTTTTAAAAACCTTTTACATGTGAATTATACTGGAGTTGCAACCAACCAATTATAGGCCTCTACTACCATCTGAAATCTCTGATCTATAACCGAATTCTAATCCATGGTGGCTAATTCATAGTTTTTAAAGGAGAAGGAAACAAGAGAGTGAAAATGGCACGTTGGAATTTTTGGCATTCACTCAGTTCAAAGCCAGTCGATTCAGGTGGGACTGAAATACATGCACAAATGAAAGGCCCAGTGCGGCCTCTAGGAGTGAGTTTTTGAAAATGTGCATCAGTGCATTGAAAACCTTCCAGGGGACAGGAGGGCTTCTCAGGCTCTTTCAAGCCATGACCTTACATTCAGGCTCGCACACGCAGCCCTCTTTAGATGTGTCGAAGAATCTTTTGTTCTCCCTGCTCCTCCCAAGTCCTGCTCACAGAATCCTACAGTGAGACACAGAGGATGTCGTGGGAATTAGCACAAAGGTTATGGGTGCTCCCGGCACATGAAGAGGTCCTCGCTGCAGGTGACAGAACAAATCCATTTCAACAGAGGGGAATGGTTTCAGCCCCAAGGCACCCTGGGTCCAGACATCTTACTGCCCTGGGGCCCTGAGAATGTCCATGTCGGTGCCACCAATGGCCTGGCTCTGGCCTATGTGATGGTCCCACAGCATGTGTTTAATTGCTACTCCAGAAACACTTTGCAGAAGTATATGGAATGATCCCTGTTCCCCCAGGTTCACCGTCTTGATATTCTGTACATAAGTAGGCTTGGGCCATGGGAATGGCTGCTGGATGCAAATCTGCATGCCATAGCAGCAGGCAGGCATGCGTTCTGCCTTCCTGCCTTCATTCATTCATTCATTCACCCATCCATCCAGCTATTCATTCATTCATTCTTACATTCATCCATCCATTCATCATTCATCCAGTCATTCTTTCCTCCATCCATCCATCTGTCCACCCATCCATGTATCTATCCATCTGACTTGCTAAATAGGGTTTGTTCTGAGAATTAAGTCCAGCACCTGCCAGTCTCAGGACTTCAACACACTGGTCAGAGTGATCGAAGCGTAGGCTATAGGAGGGTGAAGTCAAGCCCAGGTGCTTTTGCTGGAGATTTGACTGTACATAAGGTCATCCCAGGCCGCATGCCCATAGTTCTTATCTGTAACACAATGACTTTCTTTCCCAGATAGGAGCAGGATTTGTGGTGGTGAGAAAAGCAAGTCTTCAACGAAATCAGAGCTGGTCATGCAGAAAGCCAGTCTCCTCTTTGCTCTGTTTCTATATTCAAAACAAGCCATTACTTGGTAGCTACTGCAATTTCATTTTCAGCTGGTTGATTATTAAATTCAGGATTTCCATGTTCCTTTTGCTTTTCATAACAAAATTGGACCTCCTATCTCCTCTAAGAGTTGGGGCTGGAAACTCCTTGTAGTTGGGATACGGCTGCAAAGAATTTCATTGTCATCTTAAAACTGTTATGCTCAGGTTGTGAGCCCACAGAGCTGCCTGGGGAAGGTGGCTCCTGGCTCTGAGGAACGACCCTGCTCCTCACTGAGGAGGCACAGAAATGGCTATGACAGTTGTCGCAGTGTGCACTGCCCAGCAGTGCGGGTTGTTTGCCCTTCCCTGTACTCAAGAATCTCCATGCTGAATCTTTCTGTAAACATGAATGGGAAATTCGGAATTCAAATTTAATACATTATTGTGCAACCACATCCGGCCAGAGAATCATCGCCATGACCAAAATGGGTGATGACTGATATATCAAAATGGGTGATGACTGATACATCAATTTTTTTATAAAGACACTATGAGGCCTAAAAGATTGCAGTTTACTCTTCATCACTTAGTTCCACAAATATTTTATCACTAGATTAGTAGTAAGGGTTTCCTGCAATTTATCTAAAAACAAAGTCTTAAAATATATAAGCATGGAAATATGCCTGTTAGGAATTAAGCAGTTGGTTTAAGGCTGATGTTGAAGGTCACCTCTTCTACCCGTTTCTGCTTTTCAAGGCGCCATAGCAGACAAGATGAGCTTTGCTCAAGATCCCTCCTGGTTTTAGAATTTTCACTGCCTTCTGAAATCTTAGGTACATATTGTTTTTTCCTTCCTGAAAATAAATATGTTGAGAATGAAAATATTAACTCTGTTTATCACAATACTCTGACCAAAATTTGGCTCTCAAAGTGTGACACTTTGGGGAGAGAAGGAATGCCCAGCACCTGCTCTCTATGTGAATATATGCTTTTCTCAGTAGAAGTAAAATAGTCAGCAAATCACATGGAGGCACACTTACCTCCATGATACATGGGAACATGCTGATGAAGATACAGGGAGAGTAAGAAATTACTGTTGTGTAGGCGACAAAGAATTGCTTAAGAACATTTCCATATTTTGCTATTTGGCTTTTTTTTTTTTTTTTTTTTTTTTTTTTTTTTTTTTTTTTTTTTTTTTTTTTTTTTTTTTTTTTTTTTTTTTTTACTGTAACTACACTCATATCTTTAAAAAAACAAAAATATTTTGGAAGTCCCCTTTCCTTCTCTTAACAAATAATAAACATTAAAAATGAAAGTGGTGAGGAGGTGGAGAAAAGGAATCCTCCACTGTTGGTGGGATTGCAATTTGGTGCACATACTGTAGGAAATGGCATAAAGATTCCTCAAAAAATTTAAAATACAGCTCCTGTACAATACAACAATTCCACTTCTGGTTATATAGCTGGAGAAAACAAAATAAGTAAGTGGAAAAGATATATGCAACCCTACACTCATTGATTATTAGTAATAGCCAAGATATGGAAGCAACCTAATTATCTGTCAATAGAAGAATAGATAAAGAACACACACACACACACGTATGCTTGTGTGTATGTATGTATATACACATACAATGTATGTGTGTGTGTGTATATATATATATATTTGATACACATCATGTATGAATATATGTAGGTGTATACACAATGTATGTATATATGCATACATCCACAATGGAATATTACTGAGCCATAAAAAAGAATGAAATTTGACCATTTGGTATGACATGGTTAGACCCAGAGGGTATTAAGCTAAGGTAAACAAGTCAGATAGACAAAGACAAATGCGGTATGATTTTAATTATATGGGAAACAGACAATGAATAGATGTAGATATGGAGTACAAGCTGACAGTTGCCAAAGGGAAGAGGGTGGAGAGATGGGTCAAAAATCAATAAAGGAGATGCCCATGCCAGGCCTGCTTCTTAAATTATTGATAGAGCAACATGAGCACAGGAATCAAACTTTTTGGATTAACTGTCCAATGAGCTGTAAAGCACTGTAGAATTACTTGTTAGCAGCACTCCCCAGTGAGGGGTTGCATCCAAGGACAGATTTTGTTCAGCGTTTCTGGAGACCTATTGGTAAATTGAGCCAAGGCCTCAATGAGCAGCATTATTGCTTATTATTTATAATTTTGAACTTTTACACCCAGATCAAATTGGTGGCTTTTTAACTGACTTCAATATGTGTGGCTTCTATTGAGTTTTGCATAGATTCATAGTCACAATTTCTCTTCTGTTTACATTGTCAGTATTTGAAAATCAATGTTAATATGACACATGGATCTTATAAGTCATTTAGGTTTTGAAAAGTCTTTCCTTATGATTATTTTCTAATTATATTTAGTTTAGTCAATACAGATTTATGCAATTACAAGTGGGAGATTATATCGTGCTGACTCTTTGAATATATTGACATGCTCTTCATACAAATTCGATTTCAGATAATGTTTGGTAGTAAAAATTCCAGGAAAAGTGAAGTGTTAGACTCTTCCACTCCTCTCTCTGGATAGCAGTGAAGTTGATTATTACTTAAACCTCTTCTGTTTTCTTTCTGGCTTATGATTCCTTGATTGAACATGTGGCTGCAAAAATGGTTCTCTAGGCTGGAGGTAGAAAGTCTATATGAAGTGTCCCCTCTCCTTCGGGACCAAGGGGATGTTCAAGCAAGCAGGGAAAACCCCTCATGAATGGTCCTTTCTTCTGTCTCTGTGTGTGTGTATCCAACCACAAGCCCAATTTGGGATTTGAGAAGTTCTTGGCCAAACCTGAGGATTCTCCAGGCTGCCTAGGGAGGCCTGCAATGTCGAGACCGGTGTCATCTCAATTGTCGTAACATGTCTTGCCACACACCACATAACCTATGACGCTTGCTGCCCCCCAAACCCATAAATGCCCCTTCTCCATGAACAGCATCTCTCCAATTAGAGCTGCCTTTACTAAGCCTGATCATCTTCAGACAGAACTATCGATTAATTCACGTATAGGCAGTGCATAGAAACATCGCTTAATGAGAATTATAGTAACCTCTGAACTCTGCTCTGTAACTCTCTCAGTTTTGGGTTAAGTGGTCCTGTGGCACATCACCAGAGAGAAAGACCCTCTAGTTCTTTATTGTTGACATGGGAATGCACTGAAGACATGCTTGAAGCCTTGTTCTCACGGTGACTGGCCAGGGAGTGGGGAGTAAAAAGGTCACTTCTGCAGGATGCTTTCCTGTAGAAGATGCTTTGATGGGGTCCCGCTAATCAACCCCACACTCGGGGGGCGGGGTGCAGTTGTCCATCAAGCAGTCACTGAGGAGAAGTACTATTAAGAAACCACAGATTGAACTTCCAGCTAACAGTCACTTGAACTGCATGATTCTGTATGTCAATGAAGATATTATTTACACTGTTCCTCCCCATAACTTCCAGTTGCCAGATACAGCCCTAGCTCGGTGTTCAGAAACTGGAAGCCATGCTATTAAGCGAACACGGAATCTGCACCCTGGACAATTAGGACCTCACCCCACTGCATCCCACCCTCCTGTCACTTATTTCAAATGTCATCACAGGTGGCTGTGATGCGAGTTTACCAGAGAGATGACAAATTTTGTTTAGCGAGCAGACGCACTTCTTCAAAGATAAATACACACCAGAGAAAAGCCTAACAGCTTTTAATTTCCATGCTTTTCAGTTTTATTGTCGTAAATGCAACTGTTTATAGGACTAATGACGCAGGCTGGCTCGGCTAAGTCCATTACCCCAGTAGGCAGTTGGATCCGACTCTTGACTCGTGTTCCATTTGCACTGTGTGGATGTCTGATATTTGACTAAATTGAATTGCACCGAAGGGCTGTGGTGCGTTCCAGACCCGGAATGGCAGCGCACTTTATAGAACAATGAAATAAGCTCTGATATGCTAGACACGCGTTGGTGGCGGCACACCAGCCTGCGTGGCCGGGGCCACGCGGTGAATAATAGACGAGGGACAGCTCCGTCGGTGGTTGGAATGCTCCTCCACTGCAGAATTCCACAGGAGGAACCTCATCAGAAGTGAGCGGAAGCGGGGTCAGTGACGAGAGGAAAGGGGGCGGTTACGATGTAAAGTGGGAGCATCTGGACCCTGGAACGTGCAGGGAGATGCTGAGAAGCCTCCCATGCTCCAAACCACCAGAGCGCTTCTCCGCTGACCCGCAACTAAGCACGCAATTCAGGTAATGGGCCGCCCGATGTGCAGAACTCGGATGGAGCCCGTTTATGCCACACTGGGGAAGGACGCCGACACGGGGAAGCGTTCCGCTAGGAGCCCGCCTGTGGCTTGCTCACTCACTTCCTTCAGGACAGATGCCATGTTATTGCTGCCATCTACTCAGTTCCGAGCTGTGAACCAGACGCGTTAAGTACACGATGGCACTTAACCCAGGAGCAAACCCCAAGCCGCTCTTACAGTCACCATAATACGTAAGAAACTGGAGACTGGGGATAGGTATGTACCTGCCCTAGGGCACCAGGCATGAGAATTTGAACCCAGATCTAATTCAGCGACTTTCAATCTCACTGAAGAAGCGGCACGCGTAAACTAATGGCTAAAACTGCGCGGCACACCAAAAAATATATTTTTTTGGCCTATCTGTCAAAAATAGGTAGAATTTTGACTCGTTCGTACCAGACGGCTATTGTGTTGTCTGTTTTCTTTTACGTATTTGACGGTCTAAAGAAAAAGAAGTCAGTGCCTTGTCAGGTATTGTGTTTTCAACCTTCTTGTGATACACCGTTTGAAAAAAATTGTTGGTTGAAATCATTCATATTCTTTTACATGTCACATGGCTTCTCCAGCAAGCATATTGTAATTTAAAATTGGTTGGTTTTTAGGGCCAGAACTCTTATAAACCCTGCAACATTATTTTTGCACTAATGTTCATATGTTCATCATTTTATTTTTTAAAGATTAAGTACGTCTGCCCTAAAGAATAACCAGTTGGATCGTTGTGAAGTATATACCAACTCCTCACGTAGCTTTAAAAAATAATGAGATCCTCTAGTACCCATGGGAAAGATCTTATTTGGAAACTGAATGTCAATGATCAGTTGGGAATTAATACTAACAGAAGAAATCACCAACTTTGCAGAGTTTTATCATTCTTGGTGGGTAAGTGGGCCATCAGGGTAAGTGAATGAGTGGTGGAGATGCTAATTCTGAGTGTGTCACCAGTTAATATTGGGGTAGAATTAATCTAATACTTTGAGCTAAACCAAGGGCAGTACAATCATTTCAATAGTAATAAACAGAAGATAACCAAAGCGAGTTTTCCCCTCTGTCTTATAAGAAAACAACTGTTGTGAATTGTTTCAGTCCCTGAATCTGGGGGCCCTAAGATGAGACTGAACTTTTTTCTCTTTGCTGATCTGTCATGGGAAGTTTTACATGAAAACAGTTCTTCTCAAGGGCATGATACCCGCTGTAGGTCTGTGCTGGGTGCCCACCAGGAATAATGCGTTGGTATTCATTTCAATAAAATTCATGAGGAAATTTTGTCAAGAGCTACACTCTCTGCACTAATCAAGTGCATGGCAGAAAAGTACACTGTAAATAAACACAAGAGCTACCACCATTAAATTTCCAAAGGCATGAAATCCTGTGATTTGAATTGGGTTGGTATATTTTAATAACCACCTTCTCCAGTTTCCAGCTAAATTGAGTAAGAGGTGAAATATATAAAATGTATCTGAATTTCAATTTGCAATAACCTTCCACATGAAGGTGTGTTTGTGGCTTGATCTCTTTGTGTCAGTGTCTGTCTCCCAGACTTAGCACAGTTCTTAGAAGCTACATGATAGGTTAAAAAAAAAAAAAAAAAAAAAAAGGAAAGGAAACAAGCTCTCTAGTAAAAACTCTAGTAACATTTTAAAGTAGTAAAGCAATATCTCAAATAGATTGTGGTTAATCCTCAAGGCTTAACTGCTTCTTTACAATTGCTATAGAAATTAAACTGGAAAAAAATTCAAAAATGCTCGCCTGAAGACATTATGACAATTTTGAATATCAACAACTTAACTATATATATATATATATACACACACACACACACACACACACACACATATATATATATATTTTAGTTCACACAACAAAGACATGTAGAATAACACAAGATCTGAATAAAGCTGAGCAAACCATCCCAAGTTCATGGAAGCCAAGGAATTCAATAGCAAAAGCAACATCAATGTGGCAAAACAGCCACCATGTATATTGAAAACTGGCCTGGAGCCAACCAGCATGTCTCAGCTATTCTGCACATTGAATATTTTATTTTCTACGGATGAAGAAACGGGGTTCAGAGAGACACGGCATCTTCCCCAAGGCCATGTGACTCGTCAGTTTAGGAGAAAGAATTTGCCTTGTTCATTCCAAACCCTTGTTACCTGGTCATCAGTCCTATCCACAAAACACGCCTCCTCTCTTGCCATATCATTTATTTCTCTGAAAAAGCAAATGAGTAAAATCTATGATCCAGGGATCACCTCTAGTTAATCTGCTGTCTCCCTAGTTCTAGAGAATGAACACATGCCATGTGGTGGTGTTTTGCCACATGGGAGGTACCAATAAGGTGGGGCAGGCTAATGTTTAGGCACATCGGCACCAGGTTCACATTGTCTGAAATTAACTGTTGTTCCTGCCACATACTCGCTATGTTACGTGGGACAACTTACTTAACCTCCCTGTGCTTGGGCCACTGTATCTGTAAAATGGAGGTCATCATTGTCTTTTCCCTAAAGGATTATCCTGCAGATTGGATGAGTTAAACTCATACCCGCACAGTGAATACTCAGTAAATGGCAGATAACATTACGAAAGAAAACAACAGCTAAGCAAATGGGCATAGATATGCCAAAAAGATCCCCACCTCACTGTTTTCATCTTATTTTCTATTTTCCATGTGCTCATGCTGTTTTCTACAATATCTGTTTTAGGCTTTTTCTTTCTTTAAAATTTTATTTATTATATCCAGAGAGAGAGGTAGGGAGAGAGGTAGAGAGGGAGAGAAACATCATTGTATGTTTGCCTTTCACCTGCCTCCAGCCATGGACCTGGCTGGAGACCTGGCTTTCAACCTGGTTATGTGCCCTGGCTGGGGAATTGAACTCTTTCTTATTTTAATCTTCACCTGAAAATATGTTTACTGACTTAAAGAGAGGGAGAGGGGAGAGAGAGGATGAAACAGAAACATTGATTGTTTGCCTCCCACACTGGCCCGGACTGGGAATCGAACCCATGACCTTTCGGTGGCTCCAATCAACTGAGCCACTTGACCAGGGAAGATTTTTTTCTTTCTTGATGTAGCATCATGGTGTTTTTGCCAATTGGATAGAAATGACTTTTTGGTTTGGGGGGCAGGGGGCGTGTGTGCATGCGTGTGTTTGAATACTATCAACCACCTATGTGAGACAGGGAGTATAAGTTCACTCTTTTTAGGCACAAAGGTATTAACTGACATACCATCTTAATCAGGGTAGTTGATGGCAACCTAGTGCCCCGATACAATCATTTCTATCACCAGATGAGCCAATTATTTGAGGGAATTTCAGTCACCTGATTTTCCACTATCACAGCTTCACAAACCAGAGCATGTGTGATTTTTAGTGAAATGATAGCCCTGTTCCAGAAAGGTGCCACATTAAGGACACCTATTGTAATTATGTGTGATGGTCCCACTTAGTTGTTAAGGGAATGAGTTATGATAGGGATTTGCCACGTTAAATGACTAAATAATGGGAGACATTTTTTGGATAGGTAACGCGTGATTCAAGTATAAGCAACAATGAAATTTTAAATACACTCATTTTAAGAAATTGTTTCATGAAAGGGCCACAATTTCGCATACATTTGGCACCTCCTTAGTGAAACTGACCTCATATAGACCCAGAAATATGTCAATTACAAATGTGTGGCCATTGGAGGGGGGCACAGATGATAGCTACTGGGGGAAATCAGAACATCGCTGTCCAGCCGGCACGGCAGGGGTGACTATAATGGAGAAAAATAAAAACTGGGATTAGGCAGCCAGCCATCCGGGACAATCAAGCTGCTCCCACCCTACCCTCAAGATTCAACTGTCCTCAGTTCGTAACAACTCTCCCACCCATGACCCTCTCTTCTTTATGGATGTCCGTTGCCTTTCTAGACTTCAGGAAATGTCCCTTTATTTTCTTACGTAGTCCAGAATTTTGAAGCCTGTTTTATGCGCCTGTTCATTGAAAATGTGCTCGTCAGGACCACAAGGAGAAAAGTTAAGAATAAACTCTGACCCAGTAGCCTGGAAGCGCAGTGCTTGCTACAGTTTGCACACCGCGTGGTTCTACAATGTGAGCAAAGGAGACGGGACTTGCAGGAGGTGATCATAAAGGAAAATCCTCAAACACACCCAATCAGTTAAATTTCACCTTAGCCCTCGCCACTCTGGAAAAAGGCGATGGTGCCATTTTGTTTTGAAATGGAAGGTGCTGAGCTCCACAGTGAAGGAATTGAATTCTCACAGGATGTTTCCCTGGTGCTGGGTTTCTGAGAGCTCATCCTCCTCAACATTCTGCCTCATTTCCCACCAGGACCCCTCTGTCCGCCAGAGGAAGTCCAGGCAGCTCACAGCACAGGGTTCCAGGCGGAGAGACTCCAGTCTGCGAGGGACCACAATCTCTCTGCGTCGGTCAGGAACTCCAAACTGGGTGGGCTGGCTGAATTCCCTCTAGTTTTTAGGGGTGACAGCTGCAGCTCTGCACCTATGTCAAGAGCATCCTTTGGCCATTCACACATGCTGTCCTGTTATTCCTTTCTGGTTTCCCCTTCCTGTATTCCTTTCCCTGTTTTCTCTCTTATGTCTTTTCCTTGCCAGTAGCCACTTCCCCTGCCCCTCATGGGCTCCTGAAGAACTTGTCTCCTTTGCCATCTCAAAGGAATGCCCATCTATTGATAGATCGCACATAATGGTAGTGATGATGCTAGAAGCTTCCATAGATCGACCATCTTCATGCCACCCGAGGAGGCCAGTTTTCCCCCTATAAATTAGAATTGTAACAACTTCATTCGCCCCTCAACCACCTGCCAGCACTCCTTCCAGGAACATCCTGCTTCGTTTTGAAACGTGGGTCATTATTGTTGGAGATAGAGTTCGCTTTTGCATTTATGGGCCTTGTTGGTCTCCGTGTTGCTTTGTCCTTTTAAAATTGGGGGCTTCTGAAAGCAATAGAATTCTCCAGAACTGCTTGCAAGGAACAGATGGGCCACCACGCAGGGCTGAGCACAGCAGTGCTCACCCCGCCTGGCCAGACCAAGGTGCCCCCAGCTCTCCAGAGGAGACAGGACGCTGCTTGCTCTGGAAAGGAGAGGTGGCTGAGCTGTAGCTCCTAAAACACACCTTCTTCAGTGGCTGCTGCCCTCTGCCCACCATCTCCTCACCCAGGTCTGCCCTGGGTGGCTTTCTGAGAAGCACATGTGCTCATGGCCAGAGTTTTTGTGAACCAGAGCTGCCCTAATGGCCCCGAGTGCCAGGCAGGGGACTCAGGGACAGCCAGGCCACTTCCTGCCCTGGTTAGCCTGCCTGGGACCCGGTGGGGAGAGATTTTATTCTGTTCCGCGTATGCCGTCCCCCACAAAAGGAGCGATTCTGTTCATTTTACTGAAAGCAAATACTGATTTGCTGACTCGAGCCCTGCATTTCTTTGGATGCTGGACTTTCGTTATATTGTTCAGGCCCTAACTGAAGCTGCTCACTCACGCCACAGGATTCAGCCTAATATAGCAGGTGGACACCTGTGCACTTACGTGTCTGTTAACTGAACACTTGAGTCCTAAACACAGATCTTTATCCGTCTTTATCCTCAACTATCATCATGTTAGTATTCATTAAAAAGAAAGTAGTGCAGATGACATGACCTATTTTGTAATTTTAAAGTTACAGCTGACATACAATATTACCTATTTTAAAATTTTTTATGTATTGACTTGACAGAGACATAAATTTGTTGTTCCACTTATTGATGCCTCATCGGTTGACCTTGTATGTGCCTGACCAGGGACTGAACCCGCAACCGTGGGGTGTGGGAATGATGCTCTTACCCAAATGAGCTACCCAGCCAGGGCTACGCGCAATATTACATTAGTTTCAGATATACAACAAAACGATTGGACATTTACTTTTAAAATGAACACCCAATATGTCTAGTCCCCATCTGACAGCATACACAGTTATTAAAATGTTATTGACTATATCCCTAATGTTGTACTTTAAAAATTAGAGTTCCCTTAATTATACATTTATTTACTGCGGCCAAGCAAGGTAGGTATAATGAGAATTTTTGAAGTAGACATAGGCTTTATTAAAATGTAGTATCTGAATTATTTCATAAGGAGGATTAGGGTGAGAAACCACAAAGGCCTATTTTCCCCATTTTTCTCTTCTTTAACAGAAAATGTAAGGAGAAAGAAACTTACAAATAAATTATTTTCCTTTTGCAGAATTCACAGGTCTCTTGATTATAATGGAGTAGTTTGCTCATTCATCACAAGAACAGATCAGTCGCTATCTCGTTTTCATTTCAGATATCCCAAAGGCTGTAGCAAGCAAAGCGGTTGGTTTCCAATTCTGCCCGGACAGGATACAATCCTTCTGGGTGGCTGGGGATGAGAACATTCACCCGCACACCCAATCCTAAGTCTCGGCCTTCCCCAGCTCTGCCGCCAGCTCTGTTGCCAGTTCTTCAAAGGGTTAATGGCACCGCTATCGGGGGACAATTCATTCTCCTGCTAAACGCGATGACAAATAACCATTATTCTTTCCAGCCGCGCTGATCATGGGGACAGCTTAAACATTTTCGCCAGTATAAGTGAAACCATTAATCCTCTTGGATTTCATGATAAGTGGAGACTGTGAAATAATGACTGTGTCATTGGAGGGAAGAAAAAAATGTTAACAATTAAAACAAGTTAGCCATTATCTTACCGGGTACTGAATCGCTTTCACATTTCATTAGCAATATTGTAAATGATATGTACCTTATTAAAAAGCTCTTATTATCCAAGAAACCTAATTAGTCAAAAATTCTCAGTCACCACGACGATGTTCTAATGCTGTAAGTATTGCAGCGGGGATTGGGATGTAAGGAATGTTTCTGCCCCTTCCTGAAAGATTCACAACATGGAACTGTGTTCCCTCCTGAAGGGATCGTATAGCACATAGGTATAACTCAGTGGTTTTTTTTGTTTGTTTGTTGCTTTTTTTTTTTTTAAAAAAGATATAATGATGTTTTCTTTCAAGTGACCCACCTGACTGGCCTCCATGGGACCATATACAAAATCTCTTCTTAGCTAACAATATCTTTAAGTCATACTTGAAGTTTTTTGCCAAAGGATTATAAAAACCCAAGAAAATAGCACTTATAATTCATAGTGTGCTTTAGAGATTTTTTTCCTCTTCTGCTCAACCCTTAAGCGTCTTATAAGGGAAATTGCCGGGCTGATCATGAGAACTGTTGCGCCTAAATTTCTTAACAGGAATGTCCAAAATCAAGTTCAAATCTAAAAGCTTTCTTGTCTACATGGGTAAACTGATCAAAGTAATACCAATATTTCTATGGAAAAGAGTGCGAATACAGATTTAGGTATCCGGACATTATCTCTATGATTATTAGAACGAAGGGAGCAGTCTCTGACAGGATAATTCTACATTCAAGCACAATTTTTTTTTCTTTGAAAGTCACATAACGAAGAGGGAAATGATGAAATTCTTGAAATCCTGACAACGTGTTACATACGCAACATGCTAACATAGCCAATGCCAGTTGAAATGATTCTCTTCAGGCACCTTGCAGAATACCCAACATTTCTAAGTGTTCAATAGAAGGTAGCTATCTAGTAATCATCAATATATCAGGTGATGCCAAGAATATCGGATGGAACATGTGCGCATGTAAATGGCTGTATAATAGACATCAGTGGACTCACCACCGAGGTGTGTGTCATAGTAGTAATGATGAAACCAGAGGCCTTTGTCCTGTGAGTGGTAGCTATCACTTGCCTTGGAGGAGTTTATAAAAATTTGGTTCAGGTACGTTCAAAACTTACATACTTGTATCGACATTGAAGATTCTCTATAAATCGGAACCATTTCAAGAAATGGCATAAAGACCAGAGAAGTCCTCAGCAATTGCGTGGAAGGGGGCAGAGAAGGGAAAGCAGGCTTAGCGGGGACCACCTGTGTCCCCTCTTCCTGGTGACCCTTCCCCCCACACACCATAGCCGTGTCAAAGTCACAGACTGCTGGAGATCGTGCTTTCGTAAACAGGGAACTGAACTCCGTGTTTGTAACGGAGTGAGTGTCCCCGTGGGTGTAGGCATTGCCGCTGACCTCACCCGTGTGCGCACAGAGGGTGTTCATTAAATGGGCTTTCTTGGCTTGGCAGAATAGCTCAGTCACTTAGGCCATCGTCCCGATACGCCAGGGTTGCAGATTCAATCCCAGGTCAGGGCATGTACAGAAATCAACTGATGAGTACATCAGTAAATGGAACAACATCAATCTCTTTCTCTCTCTCAAAGCAATAAAAGAACAATAATAATAAACATGCTTTCTCGCCTCTGCAACCTTCTCTATCTGGCTGCTTTCTACTCTGCCTCCACACCCTCACCCAAGCATCGCCTCCCCTCTGGGGTGGCCCCAGTTCTTCCTGTTAAGGCCTGGTCTTGGGTCTCCTGCTCTCTTCTTCACTGGTGTCTTCCATGAGCACCTAGTCCCCGGACACCCTCCTGCAGCATCTGCATAGACCTCTGTGCACTTAACAGACATTTATTGAACAGACAGGATAAAGCCATCTTCATTTTCAAATCTCAAACTAGACCACAATTTCTTTGTTGTTGTTGTTCTAGACACTTTTTTATTCAAGTGTAGTTAACATACAATGTTATATGAGTTTCAGGTGTACAACATAGTAATTCTACATTTATATTCCTTATGATGTGACGACCATGGTAAGTGTGGTAGCCATCTGTTACCATGCATAGCAGCGATGGTACCCTCGACTATTTTCCCTGGCTGTACCTTATATCCCTGTGGGCTTTTTTCTCCCCTAAATGAAAGTTGGTACCTCTTATTCCCCTTCACCTTTTTAATCCAGCCCCCTACACCCTTCCCCTTGGCAACCATGAGTTTAGTCTCTGCATCTGTCTGTGTTTCACTTGTTCATTTGTTTGGTTTGGTTTTGTGTTTAGGTTTCACATGTGTACATGCAATCATATGGCATTTCTTCCTCCAGCTGACTGACTTACCTCAGCACAGTGGCCTCTGGGTCCCTCCATGTTGTTGCCAATGTCAAGATGTCCTTCTTGCTTATGGTTGAGTAATATTCCACTGCATAGATGTACCTTATCTTCTTTCTCCATTGGTTCATTGATGGGTAACTAGGTTGCTTCCATATCATGCTATTGTAAATAATGCTGTGTTCCTGTCTGTGTCTCTGTTTCTTCATCTTAAAGCAGACCCTTTAGCATCTCTTACAGCTCTGGTTTGGTGGAAATGTATTCTTTTAGCCTTCTTTTGTCTGGGAAACTCCTTATTGCACCTTCCATTTTGAATGACAGCCTTGCTGGGAAGAGTATTCTTGGTTGCAGGCCTTTGTTTTTCATTGCTTGAAGTATTTTTTGTCATTCCCTTCTGGCTTGTTGTGTTTCTGTTGAGAAATCAGCTGATAACCTTACAGGGGCCTCCTTGTATGTTATTAGCAGTTTCTCTCTTGCTGCTTTTGCAGTTCTCTCCTTTTCTTTGAAATTTGCCATTTTCACGATGATGTATCTTGGAGTGGGTCTGTTTGGGTTCATCTTCCTTGGGACCCTCTGTGCTTCCTGAGTTTGCATGACTTTTTCTCTCCTTAAATTAGGGTTTTCTATCCCTTGCTCCTCCTCTTCTCCTTCTGTTCTCCCTATGATACGGATGTTATTACGTTTCATGTTGTCCTGCAGCTCTCTTAAAACCTCTTCATTCTTTTTCAGTCTTTTTTCATTTTGTTGCACTGCCTGGGAATTTTTTTCTACATTGACCTCCAGCTCCCTGATCTGATCCTCTGCTTTCCCTAGCCTGCTTTTGATTCCTTCTACTGTGTTCTTCAATTCAGAAATTATATTCTTTATTTCCTTCTGGCTCTTATTGATGGTTTCTATGTTCTTTTTAATGCTGGTGTCGTTCTTAGTAAGTTCCTTATAGTTTTCCTGGAGCTCTTCATAGTTCCCCTGGAGTTGTTTATAGTTTTCTTTGAACTGGCTGAGCTCATCGAGCTCCTCTATCATCATTATTTGGAATTCCCTATCTGATAGTGCGCTTTCCTCCATTTCATTTTGCACTCTTTCTGGGGATTCCTCCTTTCCTTTCGCTGAGGGTTTATTTCTTTGTCTCCTCATTTTAAGTGACTCTTGTTTATTTCTGCTTCTTGGATTGGTCTGCTTTGACCTACTGTTTTAGTGGTGTGACCTTCTGTGGTACAGAGGTGCACTTTTTGACTTCCTGGCTCCATGCTTGGGGACATCAGCTCGTGTCCCAGTCTGAGCCTAGTCAGTCATTTGGAGACTAACAGAGATCCACTGTCTTAATCTGTCTCCTTTAGTTGTTAAACCAATCAGTCTGTGATCAATGGTCAGTTTTAGGCACCTCTGGACAGGGCAGATGAATTCAGTTGTTAATCCAATCCACCTGTGATCTGAGGTCAGGTTCAGGCACTGCTGGGTGGGGCGGAGTAATTCCCATGGGTGAGGCTGTGGCTTCCCCTCAGGCTCCCGCCCTTTGGAGAAGGGTGGTCTGCTGGCTGTGTAGGGGATGGGTCAGCATTGGACTCACGGGCTGCTCCCTCAACTCTTCCCCCAAAGCCACTGACCCAACCTTTCCCCAAGCGTCTCTAGTCCACTCTGCCCTTTCTCTGCTGGAGCCCAGGGTAAGTGGTGCCTCTGTATTTTCGTGTGTGGTCCCTTTAAGAACTCAGTCTCTCTATCAAGGCCGAGAAACCTGGTAGCTCTTTGCTTTTCACAGCTGGGTGCTGTTTTACTCTCAGCTGTGTTGCTGTAGGCTGGGGAGCCCAGCTAGGATTTTAGATCCCACCCTTCTCAGGTGGAACCCCGGCTACTAAGATGTTTCTCTGTCCCTTCAGCTGCCACCTATGGGAGTACCCCCACCCCCAGCCCTCTCACAGTTCCTCATTTCCTACCAATCACGTTGTGATGAATTGGCTCTTCTGTTCTGTCCTTGGTTATAAGACTTCTCTCCAGCTGGTGTTCTGTTGGTTATTCCAGATGATTTCTCCCCAATTAAGTTGTAATTCCAGTTTGGTGCTGGGGGGGAGATTGGTGTAGCTCCACTTATTCCTCCACCATCTTGGTTCTCCCTGGTTTCTTGATTTACCCACATACTGGTATAACATATCTCCCAAGCCTCTGCATAGTAAACCAGGGCTAGTTCCATAATAGTGAAAGTCCTTTGTTGAAAAGAATGAATATGTCAAATTGGACCTGTCCTGGCTTCACACAGCCATTTGTACATTATGTGCCTACTTCATGCTGTCGTGCCTAGTGCAGCCTGGTCCTGACCCAGCCTGGTACAACATGCCCTCCTGCAGTCCAGGGGCCCTGGATGGAGCCAGCTCAGAAAAACACAGAACTTGACCAAGGGCTCGAAGGGAAATAGGCTTATCCGTGGTGACAGCAGTCAGCAATTTCCCTCATGTCCACCACGTTCAACATGAAACCATGTTCCTTAGGTATACCTTTCAATTCCAGAGCTTCAGACTCTGCAGAAGCCCAGATGTGCATGATGCTAATGATGTCCTCCCTGGAGAATCCCTCCTGCTTTGCACCGAGAGCTCTTCCCTTTTCTTCCTACGAGGAGCCCGGACGTGACCGCTACCTGGAGACACGGCTCTCAGGCTCCCGGCAGTCCAGCTGTTTCAGGCTCCTTCCTCCAGCCCCCTGACTCAGCTCCCCTAGGGGCCAGGGTTGGAGCTGGAAGATCCCACGGTGGCTGTAGTTCTAATTAACGTGAATTGCCCAGGACCTGCTGCGGTAGGGTTGATTTAGACATCAGTGGCTGGCCCACCTGTCTGTGGGGCTGAGTGGAAACACATCGTTCGAGTTCTCTCTCGATCCTTTAAGTTCAGAAGAAACGGTCTTTGTTTTACTCATTTCAGTTTTGATCACTGTCAGGGAATTCGTCATTTCTTAGGTCAATATATTGATTTGGAAATAGCAAAGTGATTCTGTGTCCCAGGCCTCATGTATCACTCATGACTGTGTGAGGAGAGATTCCATCGATAAGGCATTCAAGGTCATTGTTCAATGTCACATGGCTGGTCAGGGTGAAACTTCAGTGCAGACTGAGCACCCGTGTTTCCAGTTCCAGTTTCATTAGTACCAGACCCTTTTCCCACTTTCCAAACAGAGGTCAAGGTCAAAAGCACCAAAGGATATGGAAGGAGATTCCCGTGGGAAGACGTCTCCACTGAATCGCTAACTTCAGAAATATCCGTCATGATTCACTAATACATCCATGACATAAATCGTCCTTTTTGCTTACCTTATTACTGGCTTACCCGAACTATCAATTAGTCTGGGCGGCTGAAGCCCTCAAGTTCTGGAACCAGAGCGGTCATTGACTTGTAGGGTCTTCGTGCCGTGTCCATGGCCGACTAAGAGCTCAGATGGGAAGCGTGGCTACGGCATTGCTGGGTCACTAGTCCCGTGTGCCTGGGGGAGGGCGGTCAACAAAGCCACTGTCACCGATACACTTCTATGCGCAAAAGGGCCGTAAGCTGCAAGCTGGAGAAACCAGCGGGGGTGTCAAATGTGCAGTATTTGTGCAGAAATGTCAGGCTTGAATTATGCTCAGTTCTATTTCCCACTTTCATCTGGAGGGTAGACCACTCAAAGCCCAAGCGGAAAGTCATGACGTAGCCACTCAGTGACAGCGAATGCTTCGAGAAGGGACGTGGGACAGTAGCCTCGGTGCTGTGCATTGTCCCCCGATGTGCAGGGTGGCAGGGGGCGGGGAGTCAGAGCCTGGCCTTTCCCTGGAGTCCCAAGTGCACCCGAGCCTGCTGGAGGCCATTACTCCCGAGGCGACTGCTGTGTGACGGAGAGGGTACAGGCGCGCAGGGGCCTGTCGCGTTCCGTCTCCCGCCCGGGCCTCAGCCTGGCTGTGCAGGTGTGGCTCTGTATTGAACCTCCCTGGGGAGCCCGCAGCTGCGCGGTGAAAGCCGGCTGAAGTGAAAGTGATTTGATTTGGATCCTATTACAGGCACTTTACCTCTTCTATTTCCGTGATAATAGCAGATTGGAGTCGATTATTGTACTGGGAGGGGAGTTAATGGGATGTCGAGAAACACTGGGAACACGGGAAAAGAGGGCAGATAAAAAGTTGAGTGCACATCGAAGTCAGTGGCACGGTGCGGTGTTCTGCAAAGCGCCCGGGGTCATTTCCCTCCCTGGTGCTGGCTAAGGGACAGCCAGCGCTTCGGCTACTCAGCTTATTTCAACCAACCTCTCCCGCCTCCTGATTCTTCACCCTTCCTCCCCAGCATGCCCCGGCCGGGCTGGCTGGCTGTCCACCCCAGGGCCTGCTTGAACCTGGCCCTGGAAACTCCAGCAGGGCAGAGGGTGCTGGCCTGAAGCAGCTCTTCTCTAATGGTTAGAGAAGCCACAGAGAAACCCAGGCTTCTTTGGAACGAACCCCTTTGTGTTTGCTCCCAAGAGGGAGGGAAACTGACAAAATTGCCAAGCGGTTGTGCCAGGTTAGTAGGTGGTACCGGCAGGGGAGCAGTCAGCCCGCCTTTGCTGTGGGCCCCAGACGTGTGCCCGGCATCAGAAAGAAGCAACTGTGTGTGTGAAAGACCTGATGCCCCGGACAAGGCACCTCTGATAGAACGGAAGGGCAGCACTGGGCCAGCCGAGACCTGCATGTGTCCAAGCCACTGCATGTGGCAGGCTGGTTTGCCTCCTGCGCTGAACTGGTACCTGTCCCTGTCCATGATACTGTCACGGTTGGCCTAATGATTTGGGATCGAACACTAGCAAATATATTGTCTCGGACTTGATTTTCACTTCTGAAGAGGACCCGCTTTGCAACCCTGCCTCCTGCCTGAGCCATCCTAACACCACATTACGCATTCGAAGCTCATTCCTCACGTTCCTGCAGCCACGTAAAATGCATAGACAGACTCTCAAAGGGTGAGAGAGCAGCGTGGACAAAGAGATGCTTTCTTCACATTCGCTTTTTTCTTGCTTAACTTTGAAGTATGAGATACATCCAAAGGAGCACACATTTCCCTCATGTAGCAAGTAAACATCCCCAGATCAAGAAACAGAGGCACACAAGCATATTCTAGAAGCCACCTCTTATGCACCAAAGCCAGCCTCTGTCTTGGGGTCAGACAGCATGGATAACTTTGGTTTACTTTTGAACACCAGTGGAATTACGCATTACCTGTTTGATGTCTCCTGCCTTCGCCAGCACTACATCTGTGAGAGCCACACATATCATTGCATATAACTGGATTGTCCATTTTCATTGCTTACAGTGTGATTTGTGTGAATGTCCCACAATGTATTGATCCCTCCTAATACGTTGGGCATCTGGGTGGTACCTAGATTTGAGAGGTGAGGATTTAGGAAACCATTACCAATACTTGTGAAATGGACTACTGAATAAAATACCCCCAGCAATAATCAAATCTGAGTTGATTATAATATTTTTAAAATTATAATAGCTTTCCCTTTCTTTATAGAGGAAGAATGTAAATGGCCAGCTGCTCCAATTATTTAAGATAATTATTTGCGGAGATAGATGGCTTAGTCTCTTTCTATGTACGCTGTCTACTTGCTGTTGCATTTCCTAACTCACAAATTTCTGTGAAAATGTGCGAAGGTGACATCATGATGTTGCTCTGATGTGATCAGCTTTGAATCTTTTCAATAGCCAGGGCTGAGTCAGGAGTGATGTACGAGGAGTGTATGTTTATGCATATGTTAGTGGGTACGATGTTACAGTACTTGATTTCTTTGCTTGGTGGGATGTACTTGAGCCGGGAGAGTGTGGGGGAGTGTATCTGGTGCTCACTGACCTTTACCCCCTCCATTCCCCTGAGAGCATGGGAAGACTAAGTCTTCCAACCTCCCCTGTCACTGGGTTAGGTCACAAGTCTGGGTTCTGGCTAGTGAAATTGGAAAAAAAGTGATGTGCACCATTTCTGGTTTCCCGTGAAGTCACTATTATAACGTAGATTGAACCATTTTTTTCCTTATTTTTTTTTTAATTTTATTGTTGTTGTATTACATCCATCCCCTTTTTGCTCCCCTCTGTCCCCATCCCCACCCACCCATTCCCCCCAAAGTCAATCCCACCTGCTGTCCATGTCCATGGTGAACCATTTTTTTGAGCCAAACTCTGTGAATAGGTAGTTGGATATGCCCATCCCCATTCTCAAGGTGCCCCGATGTCCATGTGGACAAACACACCTTGTAACTATACACAGAACCTGTGGCCTGGGACTATAGTGACCACTGGAGTAAAGAACTATAGGATCCAAAGAAATGACTTTTTCTCTTTCTCATCTACAAATTTGAGAAGTAAAGGTATACAGGGGGGACTGAAATCCTCTTGGACGATGAATTCAGTTGGTAAAAATAGAGAAGGTTTCAGGCAGAGAAATGGACGCATGAAAAATTTAAAATAATGTGGATCATTGGAGATGAAGCCAACTTTGTGAGGTTGGAGTGCTAACCATTAGGCTCTTCATTTTTAATTCACCTGCTCTCCGTGAGGATGGAGAGGGTGGTTGTCCTTGGTCAGCTGACTTCCTATTGGGTTGTGATATTGGGACACCAGAGGGAGACAAGCAGGAGGACAGAGAGGGGCCCTCCTCCTTCCTCTCCTTGTCTGGGTCACCCCTGAAGTGACCCTTCAGCCTGGCAGAACCATTCCATTCAAGTCCCCACTACTTTTTGCACCCCACAACCACGTGTACTTGGGGAACCAGCACCAAAGGCACTGGTTCTCTTCTCAGAGAACCATTCCGCATCTGTTGGGCCTCCTTTGCTTCCAGATTTGCACCCATTTTTTCCTTTGGGTGGTGATTTCCTCTTGAAGTTAGTACATCTGTGTTATCTCATCTCTTCTTTATTCTTTTCCAATTCCCTCAATGCCCGGGTAACCACTGTTGAAGCCTGTTTGTTGATATTGATTGGGGTCTTGATTTTCCTGACTGGAGTGGTTTACAGGGGTTTGCCCAAAAAGTGCCTGAGAAATCAACTTTGTCATAAAGGAAAAGCAAAGGCTCATGGGAGAGAAATCTGGAGGTGGGAATGGAAGGGGATGGTCAAGTCAAGGCCATGACTGGGACAAGAAGTAGTGAGGCTAGTGCTTCCATTTGGGGTTATGGCTCAGGAGCCAGACTGAGTCCCCCAAGTACAAATGGGAAACGCAAGAAGGAAGCAGGGAGATCAAGTTGGAAGTGTGTGCAGAAGGCATGCCTGGTGTGAGGTCGGGGAGGGGGTCAGGAAGTACGTCTTTGTTTCATCCGCAGTGCTGTGGCTTCCCATGAAGTCCCTAGAGTGGGGAACAATGGCCGAGAAGAGAAAAGGGAGTCAGGAAGGGACTGGGATAGAACACAGAACCACTCAAGGCCAATTCATCATTAGGCCACGATTAAAAGGACACGTTGGCAAGTGCCAACAAGGACGCTGCTGCGTGCCTGGGATGATGAATGGCTGAGGATGACTCCGTGCGACTTCCTCAGATTAATGCAGCTGTCAAGGAAGAGGCAGGATGATGTAAGCGGTAGGAGTGAGGTAATTTATGAGATTTTGGAGCGTTTTTAGCTTGATTTTTCAGTAATATCTGCAAGGAGGTCAAGGACAAAAACTCTATCCCTGTAATTTTTAAAATTAAATGGTTTCTTAAAAAGGCAGGCGGGTACAGATGTTATAAATCAGTAGAATAGCTTATTGGCCTGATGCAGGGTGTTGTTCAGGGCATGTAAGTAAATTTACTGAAATCCACGCTTAGTCTGGATTCTCTAGCCTGTGATTGTATTATCGCACAAGTACTGATGGGCAAGAAGCCTTCTCAAACTTCCATCACTGACTTTTTTACCCCTGTTTTACAGGGTAGCCTTGCACCTTCCATGCATAAAATACCAGGTCTATCCCTAAAGTATCAACCATGCCAGGTGTTTTAATTATATTGACATTGGCCCACGACTTTTGGGACAGACCTCATGTTATGCCCACATTGTGGACATGGCATTCTAACAGGGATAGAAGGAAATGATAGGCTAAGTTGATTTATTTTTAAGCATTCAGAGAAGTAAGCATTATAAACAACAAAGTCAAAAGGAACTTGACAATACAAAGAAAACATTTTCCATATGAGAAATTGCTAACAATGATCCGTTCTTGAAGTTAACGAGTAAGGTGAAGGAAGAGAGACGTCTATCTTAAAATTTATCTCTCTGTACTTTTTCCACTGTCAATATATGCTTGTTTTACCTTCCATATTAGAAATGTTAATAGGCCCCTGGCTGAGTAGCTCAGTTGGTTAAAGTATTGTCATCCTGAACGCCAAGGATGTAAATTCAATCCCTGGCACATATAAGAGTCAACCAATGAATTGTATGAATAAATGGGACAACAAATCAATCTCTCTCTCTCTCTCTCTCTCTCTCCCCCCCTCCCTCCCTCCCTCCCTCCCTTCCTCCCCCCTTCCTCTCTCCTTCTCCTCCTCTTCCTCTCTCTCACTCTCTCACTTTTCCCCTTTTAAGGTTACTTTTAGAAAATATCCTTACACATACTGCTCCAAGTTGCAACCAGTAGTCCCCATGAATTCTTTGGAGACTCTCAAGAATGCCCATTGGTGTACCATGCCAAAGGTTAAATTAGGAAATGATCCAATGGCCAAGGGATCCAGGCAATTTCAAACTCTTTTCCTTTCCTTATGGCATATGCAGGAATAAATATGAAAGAACAAGAGTATAGATAAATAACTCAAAGATAAATAAACTCAAATCAGTGCCATACATAAGAATTGGCCCCCAGATGGATTAACCATGTAAATGCCCCCCAAACAGAGAATTCTCATTTCAAGTTGGACAAAGTAGAGAGCCAGAGAGCAGAAACTCTCACTCTTGCAGCAGGAAAAACCTGATAGGGAGCAAATTAACAACTTTTCCAGAATCTATCAGATAACTGAGGTCACTTCAGTGATCAACAAGTGGCCTTTCCAAAGCCCAGAAAGATAAAGACATCTATTGGGAGGTACCGGTGACAAGTATCGCAATAGTGACTCTTTAAAAGAAAAAGAGCCCTGGCTGGTGGCTCAGTGGATTAGTACCCGCCTATGAACCCAAAGGTCGCTGGTTCGATTCCCAGCCAGGGCACATAACGAGGTCTCCAGCCAGGTCCATAGCTGGAGGCAGGTGAAAGGCAACCATGCATGGATGTCTCTCTCTTTCCCTGCCTCTCTCCCATTCCCTCGCTCTAAAAATAATAAATAAAATCTTTGAGAAAACTAAAGGAGACTGAGCACAATACAATATATAGATGATGTGTTATACTATTTTACACCTGAAATCGATATAACTTTATTAACCAATGTCACCCCAACAAATTCAATAAAAATTTATAAAAAGAAACAGAGTCCTTGGGTCAAGTTGGTGGCAGAGTCCCATGCTTTAAAACAAGCATGTCCTTCCATTGACTGTCCTTGTATGCACTGCACCTTTAAGAGGCAGGGGATCAAGATGATTTTTTGCAAAACCTGGTGGCCTTACTGAGGAGCTGGGGGACCTTGGACAAGGTCCTAAAACTCTACTTTTGGCCTCCTCATCTCCAAATTAAAATGAAACAATTCAACCTCTCATAAAGTCACCTAAAAAAAAACAAACCCATAAAGCTGCTAATAACTTTATTAGGTGTACTTTTGTTCTCTCGTATAGCTACAATAAAGTTTTCTTTTCCATTAAAAATACAGTTTTTATTGATTATGCTGTTACATTGGTCCCAATTTCTTCTTCTCTGGCTCCCCTCCGCCCAGCAACACCCTCCTTCCAGCAATTACACTCCCCCTTAGTTCATGTCCATGGGTCATGCATGTGAGTTCTTTGGCTTTATCTTTTCCTGTACTGTTCTTAACACCTCCCTGTCTGTTCTGCACCCACCAACCATGCTTAACCCCTGCACCTTTCCCCACTTCTTCCCCTTCCCTCTCCTAGCTGACACCCCTCCAAATCTTCCCCATACCTGTGATGCTCTTCCCTCTCTGGTTGTCTGCTTAGTTTTTGTTTTCTTTTTCTAGATTCAGTTGTTGCTAGTTGTGAGTTTGTTATTTTAATGTTCATGGTTTTGATCTTCCTTTTCTTAATTAAGTCCCTTTAACATTTCGTATAATAATCACTTGGTGATGATGAACTCCTTTAGCTTTACCTTGTCTGGGAAGCACTTTATCTGCCCTTCCATTCTAAATAGCTTTGCTGGATAGAGTCATCTTGGTGGTAGGTCTTTGTTTTTCATCACATTGAATACTTCTTGCCAGGCCCCTCTTGCCTGCAAAGTTTCTTTTGAGAAGTCAGCTGATAGTCTTATAGGAACCTCTTTGTAGATAACTCTCTAATTTTCTATTGTTGCTTTTGAGATTCTCTCTTTACCTTTAACCTTTGTCATTTTAATTGTGATGTGTCTTGCTGCGGTCCTCCTTGGGTCCAGCTTATTTGGGACTCTCTGTGCTGTCTGGACTTCTATGTCTATTTCCTTCACCAAATTTGGGAAGTTTTCCTTCATTATTTTTTCACACAAGTTTTCCATTTCTTGCTCTTCCTCTTCTCCTTCCGGCACCCCTATGTTTCAGATACTGGAACATTTAAAGTTGTCCTGGAGGTTCCTATGCCTCTCCTTGTTTTGCTTTGTTTTGTTTTGTTGTTGTTTTCAATTCTTGCTTCCTTTTTCTGTACTGGTTGATTGTTTCTTCCCTATGTTCCAATTCATTGATTTGAACCCTGGTTTCCTTCCCTTCACCCTTGGTTTCGTGTGGATTTTTCTTTGTTTCACATAGCCTAGCCTTCACTTCATCCTTTCTGCATTTGTTGTATTTAAACACATCTGTCAAGTTTGTGAGCATCTTCACCACCAGCATTTTGAACTCTGCATCTGTTAGGTTGGCTATCCCCTTGGCCGTTAGGTTGGCCATTTCTTTGTCACTCATTTCTCTCCCTGGTGCCTTGATTTGCTCCCTCTTTGTAGCCATACTTCTCCGTCTCCTCAGCTTGACACTTTCTGTGTTTGCCTGTGTGTCTTAGGTAGTTCTGTTGGACTTGTGACATAGAGGCAGAGCTTTAGGAAGTGGTCAGTGCAGGGTGACCCGTTTCACCGCATTGTAGCAGTGTAGGTGGGGATGGAGTCTGAGAGGGAACAATGCCACCTGCCCATTGAGACCAGCAGTTTCCTCCTCTGCTCCAGTCCCCACTGGTTTTCACAGTCAAAAGCCATGGGGCTCTATTTTTCCTGGCATTGGAACCATGGGCTGCATGGTCTGGCCCCGGGACCACTTCCCAGGTTTACATATGCGACTTCAATTTTCTCTGTGGCCTCACCTCTGAAGCGCTCCTCCCTGGCTCCGCCCCTCCCACCTGTCTCACTATTTCTTTACTTCTTTGTTTGTTGTACTTCCGTGTAGTTCAACTTTATGAAATCTCTGCCTTGTTTTTATTTAGTTTTGAGGTAGATGTAAGTTTCTTCTAGTTGTGAGGGAGACACAGCATGTCTACCTGTGCCTCCACCTTGGCCAGATGTCCAGAGTCTGTTCTAGGATAAAGTTAAATTAGATTAAGTCATCATTTACATTACAGGAACAAAGATTGATAAAGTCTGATTCTTCAAGTTTCATTGTATGAAAAACTTCATATTATGTTGTGATGTAACAAATCCAACCAACTGAAATATACTAGAGGAAAAAATGACATCAAGTCCTTCTTATTTAGGGAACTCTTTTAGTTTTATCTTGCGTGTTGGTCAGTTACCAACAGCATTTTTGTTTGCCTGTTGTTTGCTGTATGTTTTTAAATGTAGGATGAGTGCATTTGGGATAGCTGGGGTTAAAAATTCTCATTTCAACTAGCAGGACAAAAAAGAAGATGGATCTAGCACAAATCACTATGTACAATTTATGGAAGAGGTAAAGGTAATTTAATATTATTATGGAAAATACCTGTTTAATGGCATCATCTGGGCATATCATAGCAGGTCTAGAAATAGAAAATAACGTGAAAAGAAAGCGATCTATTGTTGCAACCTTACATGATGGGGGGCATACTCTGCCCAGCCAGTTGTTTTTGGTCTAGCTAAGTTTATATAATGAATTAGAAATAATGTCTTCATTGATCATAATAGGTTAGTAATCATAACAAAAAGTATTTAAGAACTAAAAGCAGCTGCAAAGTGGATTTATTAAAATAGGATATTGTATGTATTTCTATATATTATTGTGCAATTCAGTGGCTTCCTGTCCAAATCATAACTTCCTTCTAAACATTTGGCTTTAGCACCCATACATACGAGCAGTTATGTACAAAGGAACTAATTTGCCTAGATTCTATTGTTATTCTATTGTTATTCATTTTTTCCTAAAACAACGTGCTTTAGAAAACTTAGATGGGTAATCTGTGATAAGGAATAGACTTATATTTTCTCTGAACAGAAATGTTTTATACACATATATTTATATGATATATTTGAACTGGATATACTACATACTAACATCGGTGTTTAAAATGCCCAAGACACACATCTATTTTTCAGCCTGAGCATATTTTACAATAGTACCTTCTCTTAGTCACCAGTTTTATATTTAAAATTTTTGATTTGCCATCACGGTGTTCAGGGACTGGCCCTTTTCCAGATGCTAGTGCATGTCAACAGGGGATTGCTGCCTTCTCCTCCCTGTGTCTGATGCAAAGAAGATTCCAGAGCCCCACAGGGGGCCCCCAGAGGTCTGACTTCCCACGTTGTTATGGGAACTGTATCTCACAAAGAAAGCCCAGAAGTGACAATTTCTGAATCCAAAGAAAGGAAGATAATGCTTGTTAGCAGGGCAGGTAGAGAAATTCACTTACCACCTTTCTTGCAACTGGAAGGTGTTTGCAAAGAGGAGAGGTACTTATATCCCTTGAAGAAAAGGGAGGTTACCAGTTGGAAGTCAAAATGGCCCCATTTCCTTTCCACCTACACAGCACTGGGAACCACGTGCTTCTTGCAATGGCTTGGGGGTCACGTACCACATGTTGCTGAGAAGGGCATTGCGAGCTTGGGGAAATTCAATACCATCTCTTACCAAGTGTCAGCTTCAGGCCAACTTTCTTGAGTCTCTTCCACACCTTTCCCAACCTCCTGACCTCCTTCTCTGTCCTGTTTCCCAGGCTTCTGCTCACCTCTAGACCCTCTCTTCTGACCTGTTCATTATGTTCTCTTCCTTTCTTCCTTCACTCCTATCCTCAAAACCAAGCTCTATTTTTTCCAGGTTTTTGTTTTTTTTAACCTCGCCCAAGGATATGTTCATTGATTTTAGAAGGAGAGGAAGGGAGAGAGAGAGAAACATTGATCTGTTGCCACCCGTTTGCACCCCACCCAGGGAGCAACCCACCACCCAGGTATGTACCCTGACCAGGGATTGAACCCGCAACCTTTCTGGTGTGCGGACAATGCTCCAACCAACTGAGCCACCTGGCCAGGGCTGTTTCTTCTCATTTTACTGAGGCATCATTGACATACAGCACTGTGTAAGGTGTACAGCATAATGATTTGACATATATATGATCACATGATTACCACACTAAGTTTAATTAATGTCCACATCTCATTAGAGATGCAAAAAAGTCAAAGATCTCTATATTTCTCCTTGCGATAAGTCTCTGGCCACCATCTTACACCTCTTCTTGACTTTTTTTTTACCAAATTCCTTGAAAAAGTGGCTCATACTCATGGTTTCCATTTCCATAACCTGTCACTGGCTCCTATGTCCACCACATGGGTGGGAACGTGAGTGACATCCTGGAAGTCACCAAGTAGAACAGATCGCCACCATAAGGGCCACGGTGTCGCAAAATCCACTGGAAAATTTGTAGTCCTTGGATCGACTTCACAGCATTTGCTACTTACTCCCAGCTTTCCCCTGATCTTCATGGCGACTTTCTTCAGCTTCTCCTCCTGTTCCTCTTCCTGCAACTCAGTGATTTTTGCAGTATCACCCACCTCTACAGCCTTTCATGTTGAAATCTCTCATCTTGTGCTTCTCATCTCACTCTAGTTTTTGTCCTAAAGGGTTTTCTCTGTGTCCGTGGCATTAATGAACGGGGCTTCCAAGGCCAATGACACGCAGTCTTGTACGGCACCTAGAGACCTCCTCCTGTCTTCAAACCCAAATCTTCCCCTCCCCTCTCCTCATGTGCATTCATATGCCCCAATTCCATGGCAGCATGACACGTTCCGAGCCTTCTTCAGCGGTGCCTAGCTTGATGAGTGGCACCATCGTCCAGTTTCACAAATGGGGAGTTGCCCCTGAATCCACCACCCCTCCAGAACGGGCCAGTCCACTGCCCAGTTCTTATCAGTTTACCTGTCAAATTTTGGAGTCCATTCATTTTTTCATTATTTCTACTATCATTTGCAAGCTGTCGTCCAGCCACACTTGCCTCCCAAAGCACACTGCCCCCGTAGCAGCACACATTACCTTTTCAAGGGACAAATCTAATTCACTCACCTCTTTGCTTAGCACCATGGGAAGGTTTCCCATTATCCTGGGAAAAGAACCAAGTTTTCAAGGTGGCACTGCGAGGTCCCACCAGTAAACGTCCCCCAGCTGCGTCCCATGTCCTTCCTCCTCACTTCCTCTCCAACCCCGGAGGCTCCAGGTTTTTGACCTCTAATGTGATACTTCTTCCCACCATCAGGATTTTGCACATTTGTTCTTTCTCCAACCCTTCCTCTCATTCCATCTAGTTTTCATCTACTCATTCTTGAGATCTGAAAACAGCTCAAGCTATCCTACGTGCCTGCTTAGAATTCCCTCACTGCCAAGTTTAGCCATATTTCCTCAGTATGTGTTTCAGTAGGGCCATTTTGGGGTCTGTTTTGACACTCATTTCATTTTGTCTCTAGTTGTCTGGAAGAGCTCATTACTGTGTTTATGTGATGATGGGTTGTCCGCTCCAAGAGAGCCAAGAGCTTGTATGCTTGCTTCTGCAGCCCCTGCGCTGATGCTTGGCACATGGCACACAGTAGGTGCTCATTAAGTATCTGTTCAAGTCATGGAAAAACCCTAGAGTGCCTTAAAAATAAAGGGCAAACATTTTTGTCAGTATGGTTTTGTGTTTTCTGGACTCCTGTATTAGTCCGTTAAATAATCATTATTGGGGGTAGTTAAGTTTTGATAATAAGATCTTAATACTGTTTGTCTCATGCGGTACCTTCAAGCTTCCCCAGTAGGAGAACGGGCACCTACTCAATGACATCTGTAAAATCCCGCAGAAGCAGTTGGCAAAGGGTCAACCCCACTTGACCCAGTGACATTTTTTCTCACCCTGTAGGACAGGGGTCCCTGACCTCTGGACTGGGCTTTTTAGAAACGTGAATGAATATAGTAATGGAATGGACTAGAACAGCAATCGTGAAATCCCTACTTTAGATCTTGACTTTCCGAATGTGCTCAATGAACATTTATGGAACCAAGGTCTAAGGACTCATGGGATAACCGTATATGGGTATATGAAAAATCAAACACTTGACCATAGAAAGAATCCACATAAACTTCCAGGGACCTGGAGTATACTGTTCATTGGCAATGCCCCATCTTCTAATCCCTTTCCTGGCATTATTTTTGTCCCCAGAGTTCCCTTTGAGGTTAAATGCCGCCCTGAGCAGTACAGAGAGCAGATGAGCCAGGACAAGCTGAACCTGTGTCCCTAACCACTCCACCGGCATGCCACTCGAGAGAATGCCTCATAGACAGTCAGCAGGCCAACTTCTTGTCACCGTGACTTGACTTCCAGAAAAGGCAGAGGAATGTGCTTGAATGCCCCGGAGTTTAGAATCAGAAAAGAAAAGGGGGAGGGGATGGAGTCTTCACTCTAATCCTCATTAGCTTTGAACGGATCACGAGGCTTGGAAGGTCCCTCTCCTCAAACGCCAAGTAGAGTTAATAGTGTCCGTATTTCAAGAGCGGAATGTGGATGACCACGTGACCTAATGACATCACATAACATTGTTTTGTGACATTGTTACTTTGCGAACCACAAAAGCATGATTTCAGGAGCCAATGCTATTCATTTTCCTACAAGCACGTATACCTACATATACTTACGAGGTAGACACGTATTTAAAAGAGAAAATGCTGCATTAAATTTAGGTATCATTATTACCCAAGGCGCAGTTCCCTGTTTGCCCAAAGAGGGAGCACACTCCCCAGCCATCTGACCATCTGTGAAATTGGAAAGCTTCTGCAAGCAACACACTTCACAAGTGCAGCCTTTTTTCCCTGAAGCCCGAGCCGGTTGCCTGAAGCGGCCAGCCCAGCTGCACACTGGCCCCGCGGAACGGAGGGCTTTGGAAAAGCGGGATGCAAAAACACTTAGGGGAAAACATTTCGTCCAATCTGGAAAATTAACGTCAACTTCTGATGTTCGGATCTGAGCAGGGAAGGGCCTGGTCTACTTCAGACAGAATCCAGTTATCTCATTTTATAACACAGTTGTAAATCTGAATAAAATTAAAAGGAGATCAGACCCTGTAGACAAATGCTTTGGCTAAATGCCGTCTCCTGTGATCTGAATACCAACGACTGTGTTGTATAGTCGTGGACAGAGAGGCTTGAAGGTAGGCAATGGAGAGGGGAAGGGGTCACTCATTTCAGCCCACCCAGCAAGGTGTTAACTATGCCCCATCCTTCTGGCGGGATGATAATTAAGCGGCTTCTTTTGTGCCTTCCCAGAGGAGGCCCGTATACTCCACCGCAGTCAGCCTAGCCGCAGTCACACTGAATCAAATCTTGTTTATCCTAAGGAGGGGGCGGGCTCCCCCAGCTTGGGTTTTATTTTTAATTGGGTTGACATCACAGTGAACAGCCTCTTCGCTGAAAAGTCTGCATGGCTCTGGGGCACGTTTGCTTAACTCCCTGCCTGCCAACACCTCCCACCCTTCTGAGGGATCGCCGACCACCATCCATAAAAACATTTCCTCTCGGAAAAGGTCTAGCACGGCTCACACGGGGCAGGAATTCTCTCAAGGCTCCCCTGAGAGCTGCGGATAGTCGGCTCCGCCTGCATGTTTCCCGTTTCTACGTTGGGATCATGCATCAGTGGTCAGGACTGCGGATGATGTTGCGTGTTTTCACATTCGGTTTGATCCTGAAACTTGGAGATGTTTCAATGACTTTTCCAGGTCAAGAGGCCAGTTCATTAGAAAGTCAAGTGCAGGCTGTTTGTTGTTCCCTGTCTGGGGGCTGAGGGACCAAGAACTCTGTCCTGGTGACCTGCTGCTGACCTCCGAGTGGTAGTTTGGGGTAAAAGGAGAAACTGGGTCATGGATTTCGTTTAATTGGAACTGAAGCTGCAGTCTGGTCATTGCCAGGCGAGTGAAGTTGGGAGCTCACAGGGGCCAATTCACTTCAAGGCTACAGGCAATGATACCGAGGAGCGAGACCCAGGCAGTGGGGTGAGGGAGGCAGTTGCTCAGTAGCCAGAGAGGCTGTCCCCTGGTTCATCAAGGGCCCCACGCACCCTTGTTGAGCGGCACTTAGGTGATATACCATCAGAGAGCATGGTCCTTGAACAAAAATGGCTAGAACGCATCTTAGGCTGCATTAGGCCAAACCCAAGGCAGAAGTGGCCCTTCATTGCCCAAATCAGGTATAATAAACTTGAGTTTGGAGCGTGAAGAGACCAACTGTTAAGAGCAATGGCGGTACTTGTGAAGGAATCAGGCAATGGGTGGGAATCCAAGGATTTGCATGGGGCTAAGCAAATGAGCGTTTGTTCTTTGGAAGAAAACTGTAGAGAAACATTTGGGAGAGACGTGCACTTTAGATACAAGTAATATCCAGTCTGTATTTCCGATAGAAGGTGTGTGTGAGTTACCCGCAGAAGAGTGGATTGCGTGATTGGGAGGAAATCCAAGCCATACACATTTCAAACCAGGTTCAGTGAGAATGTGTATTGTTTTGCATCAGGAAAAATAAAAATGATTTTTATAAAAAACAGATCATCAAAAAGACCGGTAGTGAATAAAAAATCTAAATCTCTGCTGCAACCACACTAAGCGTGGACTTTACAGCTCAGCAGTTTCAAAAACTAAGTTCATGATTCTACCTGGCAGATTTCAAAATATGAGCTTTTGAGGCCAAACATCAAGAACCACAAAACCTCTTAGGAGAGAGGAGTGAGAACGCTAATTCAGATCTCAGGACCCGTATTTCTCTGGGTAATGCACAGCCTGGCCCCGGGCATTAATATTTCAGATGCAGAGGAGGAACTCACATCCTGCCTGCCAGCCCTGTGCCCCCGCAAAGGGCACATCAGGAAAGGGGCACCAGAGAGGCCATCCGGAGGCAGGCCCCACACTTAATTGGCAATAAAATAAAGGAAGAATATATGTAGGTCAAAGAAGAATTTGGAAGAAACCAGCGGAGATTACTGTAAAGGAAACTTAAGTATTGTGTTTTGAAATAGCATGCAGTTGGCAAGAAGAGACTTAAGTGTCAACAGCAGGGTTGTGACTTCTTTCTTTTAAGGTTTTGCATGAGATTAACTTCTCGGTTGCAGGAAAATGAAGCAACAACAAAACACAAGGACAACGGTTGCTCAGAAAGAATTCAAAGAAATTTAAAGACACTGAAATTTGTCTATTTAGTGTTATTCAGTCCTTGCGAGTCTTACCCCTATATGGAAATATAATTAAGACTGAGCTTCATACTCTCTTTGGAGAAGCAGAAAAATCAAGTGCATTCATCCTAGACAGCGAATGTCATTTGGCTGAACGCAGATGCACTTGTGTCTGCAAAGCAAGTCTGGGCAAAATCTGGGCCAGAGAGAAAAATACCCCCATTTTTTCCCCTTAATATAAAAGTGGAGTTTATATTCCACCCCATATTCTCTGAAACTAGTACAGTGTATAGAATATATTAGATTTTCAAAACATTTTTTAAATCATGGTAAAATACACATTCCATCAAATTTACCACTTTACTACTTTCTATTAAATGTATTAGGGTGACAGTGATTAATAAAAGTATGTAGGTTACAGGTGTACAATTCTACAGCACATCCTCTGTATATTGTATTGTGTGTTCACCACCCCAAGTCAAGTCTCCTTCCTTCACCGTTTACCCCCACTTTATTCTCTTCTACACCCCCCTCCACCATTTCCCTCTGGTAACCAGGACAGTATCATCTATGTCTGTCCGTGTCCAGTTCAATGGCATTAAGTACATTCACAATAGAATACAACCATCACCACCTTCCATCTCTAGAACGCTTTTCATCTTCCCAAACCGAAATTCTGGACCCATTAAATAGAACTCCCCATTCTTCCCTCCTATAAAGGAGCCTTGTACCTTCTGGCTCTATGATTTTTACTCCTTGACCTCTTCGTAAGTGCAACATGCAGTATTTGTCCTTTTGTGTCTGGCTGAGTTATTTAGCATAATATCCTCAAGATTCATCCATGTTCTAGCACGTGTCAGAATTTCTTTCCCTACTAAGGCTGAATAGTATCTCGCACATATAGACTATGTTTTCATGATCTGTTCATCGGTCTAAGGAATGGATGAATGAGTGGACAAATTATTAAACAAGTAAATGAGTGAAGCGGAGAGAAAAGAACACTTTGGAGAAACTCAGAGCCAAGCCAACATCTCGTCTGGCATTACCAGCTACAGACCTGGGCAGCACCTCCCTGTATCTCATTCCCTCATCTCCAAGGAAGGAAGGCGATGCAATTAGAAAGCTAATCAGCACATAGTAGGCCCTCCAAAAATGCTAGTCACCTTCTTTTTGCCCATCCTCCCCTCAGCCACCTGCATTGAATTGAAGGCATGCACTCTACCCCCTTTCAAAGATCTTCAGCCACCCTGAGGAGTAGCCTGGGAACTAGTTTCATAAAAATAAAAGTTCACTTTCCAAAACCACGCGCACCAGTATTTGCTACTTGACAATGGAGTGTTGGTGACGCATGTGCTCGGGTGAACGTGCCCCAGACCCCTAGACTCAGATTTCGGTGGCAGTTGTGGCAACCGGAGAAGCTCCTGTCTCACTCTGGACAAGTAGAGGAGAACGAGCAAAACGTGTGAAGCAAACCTTACCTGGGGAACCTTCTAGAGCCATCCTATATGCTTGGGGTGAGTGTCTAGAACTGGTGTGCTATTTAGTCAGGGGCACTGACCTCTTTTCCCTTAGATTGTCTAGTAAAACATGACAGTAGTCAACACAACAGTTGTCCAGCGTGAATGCGTCTAAATTATCCCTGTATTTTTCGGTCAGGCTGGCGAATAACTACATTTTTAGGTATGCCATGGGATTTTAAGAATTAGTCTATGTGCTATGAGATGAAAAAGGTTGATCATCCGTCACTTGTCTAGACCTCGAGGGTACGTACTATGTGTCCTGGAAGATGTGCAGCCTAGACCTTTGCCTTTTTGAGCAACCACACCAACTGTCTGTCCCGAGTTCTCTCCAGCAAACTGAGGCCACAGGAGGCCGGGTTTCCTGTGAAACCTGGTGGCACCCCTCTCCCAAGTCGGGTGGACAGTGCAAATACTTTGGGCCTGTTTTCCAGGCGGCCTGCACTCGTCTGGGAAAGGCGAAAGAGCCAGCTACCTCAGTTTCCAAATACATCAAACGAAGTAGCAGCCCTTTGTGCAACAAGTAGGGACATGAAAGATGCTCTGAGGGCGGCCATATTCCTTTTTATTCTCCTTGTCACCAGTGGTCACCCGAGCTGCATGCAGTTGCCTGGAAGCAGCGTCCTCAGCCCCACTTCAAAGGGGTCCACGGTATGTGAGCGGTTAACCCTTGCCCTGCTGCGCCGCCCAGCGTGGCCGCAGGCACACAGGCCTGTAAACATTTTCCCCGCGTGGGCGAGCAGCACCGCAGTCTATGAGTGCGGGTGACCTAGGACAGCGAGCTCCACCCGAAAGATAAAAAGGCCTGCAGGTATCTTGGGTTCGGATCACCATGCAGAAAAGAAAATCGGGCTCCAGGGCTGATCTTGGGTTGCAGATGGTGTGAAAGCCAGGCGGGCCTTTTGCAAATGACCCCCATTCGGGCAGTGAGCGAACTAATAGCAGCTATTTGATCCCCTTATGCTCGGAGGGTGAAATTCAGCATCATTCATTCTTGAAGCGGGAGCCCCAGTACCTTGATTTTCTCTCAGCTTCTAAGTGTCCAGCTGGCCCTAAGGCCAAAAGCTCAGAAGCTTATCTTTTTTTCAAATTGAAATGTAGGCAATGCCCCAAATGTAAAAATCAGCAGCCACAGCCCCCTCCGCACACTCCGCTGTACAATTGCATGCACCTCCCCTCTAATTAGCTAGTATGACAATGTTCCCAACAAAAAAAATATTTTCTCAATTAAGTGACTAAACATGAAGAAAATAAGGAGAAAATGGAGAACGATAATGGAGGTGTAGAAGCGTTATCACATTGCTATCCGCAGGACAGATGCCAACTTGAGCTTTGTAGATTTGAGCATGGAAGGTTTAGATATATATATATATTTTTTTTTTCCTTCCATTTTTGCAGCCTAATGTTAAAAATGAAACATTCGGTTATTGGGGGGCGGTGGATTTTCAGCAAAAGGGCTTCTAATTTAGTAATTGGGGAAATAAAAGACGCCTTGCCAACGCGGCATTCATAAAATGGGGAAAATGACGGTCTGAGATGACCGTCTTTATCAAAGTGTTTGTAGGGACATTATATGTCCCTGTAATTGCGGAGGCCAGTGAATTAATGAATCCTCTCTCTAAGTCTCCATTTGAAATGATTTCGGTGCTGTCTGCAGCTCAGGAGAAGGGCCTTGAACCCTGCCATTCAATCCCTTTCAGCCCATCAGCTGAGTCTAATTGCCAGAAAGCACAGGAGACCCCCGGCCTGATTGTCCCCCCACCTCCTTTGAGGTTTGGAGGCATGAAAAGCAAAAGGGGGGTAAAGCTTGCTTTTGATCTTCTGTTTCTTTCTCTCTCCCTCTCCCTCTCCCTCTCTCTTCCTTTTCTTGCCTGCCCACTCCTACGCGGAGAATGACACATTTCTTTATCAGGCTCCTTCTCCGTCTTATAAGGACAATAATTAATAAGGCCTTTATAAAATGAGGCTTGAATTGGTGTCACCTCAGGGGTGGTCTGGGGCTCTGAAGTGAACCCTCGGTGGGCCCCGGCCTTGTCTGGCCCTTGCGCGGGTCAGGTTTAAATACCCTGACCCCAATTTTCAGTCTCTTTCCCTAATGAGGCGATTCGCGCAAGGATACAAAATTCTAGGAGGAGGGACAGGAGACAAAAGAGCCAAGGTGTAGCTGACACCACCCTGGCCACATTTTATTATTGTCTTTGTGCTTGTGACATCACAGCTGTGGATGTCCTCAAAGCCCAGCGCCCCCGCCGCCCCCGCTTCGTTCCCATGGTGAGCTTTATGGAATGACTTCACAGGCCCCTGTGAGCTGCCTGTCACTTGACAAGCCCCGAAGGAGTGGCCTGATCGGGCTAGTGACCGGCCGCCGGGGCCTCCTGCGGCTACAGGAATATTACCAAAGGGGCTTTCTGAATTTCGGCATCTCCCGTTTCTTCCACTCGCTTGGGTAGAACGGTGTTGTTTGTAGCCATGCAACCGGGCAGACGGATTACATTGACTTGAAGAGTTTTAAACTGCTCCTGTGCCTGCTGGCTGTCCCGAGCCTGGCTGAAAGCAGGCTGGCTGGCTGTGAACGGAGCGGGTCGGGGTGCAGCCCCTGGCCCAAATGTCCAAAGCACTTTTAACGCAACCGAGTAACTAGAAAATCACACGCGTCCTTTGTGCCGGGGTGGGTGATAATCGCGTAGATGACCTGGGTGAATTATTTCATGTTGGTTCTTATTTTATTTTACTAATAAAAAGATGTGACTACGGGTAAGGAAGAGAGGTAGTGGATTGGGCGTTGTAGTAAAAGTATACAGATAAGTCTTTTTTCCTTTGCGATGTGACTTACCACATCTGATAGATTTTGATCAATTTGAAGAGGGGGATTCCCCATCCAGAAAATAAATCAGTAAGGAAGGAAGGGAGGAAATAAATAAATAGGAAGACGTCCACATTCAGGGCCGTGCAAAAGCAAATACGTACCCAAGTTCCAAATGCTAAAAGGCTACAGAGCCTAGGGAAAAAAGCGTTGCAAAATAAATACTCTAAATCCACTTATACAAAATGAAATGCAAGGAGATGTTTTCATTTTAGAATGATAGTTTTCTTGTTTTGTTGTTGAGTGAGTAGATCTCTTTCATTTCTGCCCATAAAGAACGGTATCGGGTACTTTCAGATGTATTACAGCAAACTAATCACTATCCCAAAAGAATCACCACCCATTGACTTGATACAAATATGGGTAATTAAAGAAGACCACTGTCTCTGAATAATGAAGGGAAGAAAGTGTATCATAATAGTAGATTTTATGATGACATGGCTGATTCTTAATAGCCTTTATCTAATAGGAAACGGGGCTATCTGGTGTACTCTGGGTAAATTGCTTTCATCTCAGAATTTTATTCACTGGTGCCACAGCAGTCTAGGAATTGCTTTGAGGTTCAGACAGAAAGAAATGTCAGTGAACTTAAGGGGGGGAAATCCTTTGAGAAAAAAGAACATAAAATGGTACAGAGAGCAGAAAGGGAAAGGCGGAAGTCTCCATCTGCTAGGCCTATGGTGGGAGTGGAACTCTTGGCTCTAATGGGAGTCGCGGGGTCAAGAGCAAAGTTCTGGCCAATAAGCTGTGAGCAAAGTGATGTGTGTCACCCCTGGATCCTGCATGTCACTGGCAAGGGGAAGACCTTCCAGAGGGCTCTTCCCCCTGGGTGATAACTGACCACAGTTAAGGTGGTAAGGCTTAGTTGATTGGGTCTCTTGAGTAAGGTGTCTGTGTAACCACCAGGACCTCGGGTCAGGAATTGACCTTAATTGTATCAAGGCATTGAGACTTTAGGACTGTGTGTCACTGCAGTGTAACTGGGTTGACATGGGACAGATGCCACCTGACCAAGCTGGGATGAAGCATACGGTTTCATCTTGAGATGGGACAACAAAAAGACACAAAGGACGCTATCTGTACATAGGGTGGCTTTCCTGCAGCTTGAAACTGTTGGTCATGCCTAAAAGCTTTTTGTACACATGTCCAGATAAAAGAATGTCAACTAACTGATCTCCCCTAAGGCCACATGAAAGCAACATGGTTACAGTAGAATATGGAGAAACATTGAAGAGCTGGAAATGAACCATGACTGTCCGTAGTGTTTTCTGAGGAATTGTTTACTCCTTTTTTGTTTTGTTTGTTTTCAGCAAACACTGCACATGAAGTTGTAAGGATGAACATGTGTGATAAACCATAAGGTAGTTTGGTTACTACAATGGAAAAAGGCAGTGGTAAATGTAAATGGCTGGGTAGAATTGATCGGGGGACATACAGTTTTGGATTATGAATCAGGAAAGTATAAAACAATAAAGAGAGGTAGTATCTGTGGTGACTGGAAAGACCTGCCATGCCTGGAGATATTCAAAATAAATAATGATAGTAATAATGACAATGACCATGATGGCATTTGGAACTGGAATGGACAGACCAAACCTGGGCTCTAAATGCAGCCCTCTGACACAGTCTCCATGATGCCCTTGAGCTGAAAGTATCTTCAAAACTCTCTCAAGAGCTTTAAATAGACAACACAGAATCTTTTATTCAAACAAGTGCTTTTTTTTTTATCTTCACCTGAAGACATGGTTTTTGATTTTAGAGAGAGGGGAAGGGAGGGGGGGAGAGAGAGGAAAAAAACGTGATATGAGAGAGAAACATTCATTGAGTTTTCCCCACACGCACCTGGACCGGGAATTGAACCCGTGACCTTTCCGTTTATGGGACAACACTGCAGCCCACTGAGCCTCACTGGCCAGGGCAAAACTTTCTCCTATAAAGTTCTTTTCATAGTGAAAAGGTTTTTCCCATTGGAGACTGGTTGATGAGTAAGATCTGAAACGATAGTCTCAAACAGATGTCAAAATCGCATGAGGAAAGACCGGGTTTGGGCCAGGAAAGCAGGCCAGGAAACCGGCCACATCAGTGACTGCTGGCGTTTTTGAAATGGGGACCCATCATTGTTTACCTGACTGTCACAGCCGGATGTGTTTCAGAGTTCGGGGTTCTCAGGTTTTGGAAGGTACGTTACCTGAAAGTCTAGAGCAGTCCCCACTTCCCCACCTTTTCCTAAGACAATACTTCTGACTGAAACATCAAGCTACTCACACTGAATAGGATGCATTCAGAGGGATGGGACACATCAAGGTCTACCACCAAATAAAAGACAGAAAAAAAACGAAACATTTGCTTTTGTAGCTTTTTGGCGTTTGGAATTACAGCTGATGAATTATAGATCTTCGCTGAATAAGGCAAGCTCGGTACTGATTTCAAGACTATAATTGGATTCCGAACTATAATTGGATCTGTTTGTTACTCACCATAGCTCTCTCTCTACCTACCCATCCACCTAAGTACATTAACACTTCAGGAACCTGCGAGCACGTGTCATAGAGGGGTTTTGTCATTTATGCCCCACCAAATTCCTTCGTTGATGTTTTACCCTGATTTCAAAATCCCCGTACTTGCTAAGACATGAGTCTTGAATGTAGTAACCAAGGAAACGGCATAATAGTAAGGCAGGAAGGCATTCCCACAGAGAATGGGCCACTCAAGTGGTAGCCTGAAAGGAACAGTCCCCGCAAGGTTCCAGCGTCCTGTGCTCTCTCTAAACGGTCCCATGGCCTGTACACGGGGCAGGTCTCTGTAGCTAATATTCCCCTCCTCTCCCTCCTTGGGCAGGCGCATTTCCCCAACCACCACTAGGACAAAGAGACAGTGTCATTTTATATACTATGAACCCAACTGCACCAAGTTATATTTACATCTCATATAATGGGAGGGGGGGGATGCTTTTTAAAAGATCATCAATTTCGCTTCTGCAAACTCACAGTTGGGAAACACCACTTCCATCTCTAGTGCTTGAATGGGAATCCACTCGTGTCATCTGAAATTCCCAAAACTCTTCGGATGTCTTTTTCTGGTTTGGTACTTGAAAATAACATCTTTTTATTTCATTCACGGGGTGATAAATGCTTTCTTCCCATTTTGAGGACATTTTGCAGCACTTAGCAGTTAAGATGTGAGCCCTCACCTTTTGACACATTGATCTATAGTGTGGTGCGTCATGTGTGAGTGTGTCTTTTTTTCACATTTTTCATGCAACAAGTCGGAATGATGGCAAAAAGAATGTGTACAAAAGATCAGAGAGGGATGAACTCAGATTTTGGTTCTGTGTAAATTAATTTCTTAATGTGAGGTTATAACGTATTTTCTTAACAACAAGTAATCCCCTTGGTATCAGACTTCTACCTTTATAAATCTCCTTTCACCCTCGCCAACTCCCAGAGATGGTGTCAAACTTAATAAACTTGTGGCTTAGCCAGGTTTGCGGGGGTCCTGAGCCAGTTTCTATTAAGCAAGTGACTCAGAGGGAGGGTCCAGCTTTCTTCTCCCTCAAGTGAGTCAGAACAAGTCCTCTGCTGTGTAGGCGGCCATAAAATCAGTGAAAATATGCAAAGTCACTGAGTTAGTAATACAGTCCATTTTTTGTAGGGGGAAAAAAAGGAAAAGTAAAGAAAGAAAGGTTTTAAAATGAGTTTCCTCTTTTTGATTTCCCAAATGATTGTAGGGAAAATGGTGACATGGTTATAGATTGAAGGAAAATCCAGCATTTGCACTTTCTCTGAGTGTGCTTGTTACCAACAGCAGAGATGAAACTAAACTGCTATTCCTGAACCTTAATCTAGGTTTCAGTGCTTGCATGAACGATGCACCGTAATGAAAAATGTTATTGTTTCAGTCAGTGCGAAATTGCTTCAGCACAATCAATGTTTAATCGAAGTAGGCATTGCTTTTGGTTAAGAAATTGGTAGCATGATGCTTCAGGTAAGATCCGAGGCGACTGCAAAAGTGTGTGGGCAAAACTAAGTTTATAGTCATGAACACAGCTTATTCTTGCATTGTTATTTATTAATTATTGGATTATTTTCCATAGGAGCCACTGTAAAGCTACTTTTTGCCCTACGCTATCTATAAACTTAGTTTTCACATAAGAGGCATAAAAAAAAAATCCAGCATTTATGGTCACCCTAACAGACATCCAGCTGCTTATGGGAAAGAAAAGCAAGTCAGCTTCTCAATTTCCACCACTTTATCCAGCATCTATTTAAAACTTTCCGTCCAATCCAGACTGGTGCTATTGGGTCTCCCTTCTTATGACCTGAATTATGACAGAAGTTATAGGGAAACAGCCAGAGCCAAAAACATACAAGAGCTTTTCAAAAGTAAAATTGCAGTAATAAAAAAGCATCCTTTTATTTTTTCACAATAAACACGGAAATGAAATTCTCAACTTGAACATTTCTGTGCCAATGGATACATCATTTTTACCTAGGGACGTGGTTAACTGAGAGCCAGGCTAGACTGGTTTTTCAGATGGCAAATAAAAACACCAGCTATGGGAACCCCCTTGAATTGCTGTCGTGACATGGATTCTGCAGGTGGAAGACAGATGTTTAGTGGGAATGTGCTCGTGATGTGCGTGTGGACAGTGGCTCGTTTGGAGAGCAGGTTGGAAGCCTGGGTCCTTCCTGAGCCCTGGTGCCAGGCCAGCACTAAGGTGCAGAGAAATCGCAGTCCCCCACCCCTCCTAGTGGGGTCAGCCACCACTAACGGGCACCTTAACCAGCTCTGAGATGCCCCAGATGAAGGGTCCACCCATTGGTACTCACCCACCAGGGTCCCCCCGAGAGAAGCCACTTAGACTTGAACTGAATAGAGACATCTGTGCTTGTCTCCACTTAGACATGGCCCTTCACGAAACCCCTGTAAAGGTTCTTTCTGACATGCCATGAGGTTCCTGCAAGTTTAAAAAATAAAGTCAGGCCCTGGCTGGTGGCTCAGTGGATAAGGCGTGCCAGCCTGCCAACCCACAGGTTGCTGGTTCGATTCCCAGTCAGGGCACATAACCAGGTTGCAAGCCAGGTCTCCAGCCAGGTCTGTAGCTGGAGGCAGATGAAAGGTGACCATACATTGATGTCTTTTTCCCTCTCTGCCTCTCTCCCTTCCCCTCTCTCTAAAAGTAATTTTAAAAATAAATAAAATCTTAAAAAGGTCAAACTGTTTGTGGGTTAAGATATCTGGGCACTACAATCTCTGGGAGGAGCTGTTACTGCTTTGATGATAGGATGCAGCACTTACTCTCCCGTGGATTTTCTTGATGAAATAGGAAATGTGCGTTTCTTCCTGGTGAGTAGCATGGGGTGCACAGGGCTGTTTCCAAGCCCAGAAAGAGAAACAGAACGGCCCTGTGGGAACCTGCAGCCTCATAAGGTTAGCTGCAATTTCACACTCACCTCTGGGAACTTTGCCTTAGCCACTGTCCAGAATCAAAAACTTATTTTTTTTTCATATTCTTATGAGTTAGGAACGTCAAAGAATATAATTTTAGTTCTCTTTATTGGGAAGATGATTTAGAAGTTTCCTCACAAAACATGCACTTGTTAAAAATATGATAAGTAAATACACGAGGTTTCGTGCAGTTGCTTACACAGAGTTTATTTCAATGGCAGTATGTGTTTGTTTTATTGGGATTACTATATCCCATATGCTTCTTTTTCACCTATGACCATCACTATACAAAATGGGAAAGTCCATGGTCTTCAGTTTAGACCTACTCGCCAGCTATTACTGCACCTGAAGTTGTCCTGGGTACAAGGAACATGGGAGGGAGAGGGTACATATTAAAACTGACCAGCTCTGACTACTGCTGTCTTGGGGAAGTAAACATGGAAGTAAATAAATAAATGTAATGCCTGGGCAAAAGAGGGCTCCACTGCCTAATCCTTAAGGCTCTGCTCTGTGAGTGATAAGTATAGTTGGTCTCTCTCTCTCCCCCGTCTCGCTCTCACACACATTCTTACACACCACACATGCACGTACACACATTCTTACACGGAAACACACATGCACATTCTTACACAGAAGCACATGTGTATATACATTTTTACACAACACACGTGCACACACATTCTTAAACATTACACATGCATACACATACATTCTTACATAGAAATGTGCATGCACAAACACACATTCTTACACAGAAGCACATGCATATACACATTTTTACACAAGCACACATTCTTACTACACATGCATACACACATTCTTACACAGAAACACATGCATATATGCATTCTTACACAGAAACATGCATGCACACACATTCTTACAGAGAAGCACACACATATACATTTTTACACAGAAGCACACATGCACACACATTCTTACACAGAAGCACATATATACACATACATCCTTACATGGGTGCACACATGTGTACATATACATTCTTACACAGAAGCACATGTATTCTTATATAGAAACACACATGCATGCACATATTCTTACACAGAAGTGCGCACACACATTCTTACACGGAAGCACATGTGCACACACCTCTTACCACACTGCCTAAACTTCCACAATAAGATCTTCAGACATGAATTCTGCCCAAGCTGAAATAGTGTAGTGACATTTATAGCAGAACATTCCCAGTCTCTGGCTTCACTGATGTTTTTTATGATCTTCTGATCTTGTCAGAAGCAGTGAATATTTCTTCACTTCCATGAGAAACCCATTTTCCCATTGAAGTTTCCATTAAACCGCCCAGTTCTCTTCAAAAAAGGAAACAGGCTCTTAACAGATAAAGACTTATGCACATACGTCTCCAGGATATGTGAGCAGGTTGAATGGAAGACAACACAGGGCTGACGAAGAGCTCAGAAGGACTCTGAGGGGCACAGGAGTGGGCTAGCCTATTAGGTCCTGCAGTATTGGGTGCCACCGATGGGATTAAGGGAGGAGCGTACAGATCACCCACTGGTAGAGATTATAAGGACCCACAACCCTCCCAGTTTCTGGAGACACTTGTCCTAAGTGCCACCAGGTTTAGAATGAGGCAGACAGGTGGGAATGAGTTCTGCTTCCATAGCTCTGGACAAGCTCCTGAGCTGCTCTGAGGCTAAAGAGAATACATTCAGAATAGAGTTTTGGAAAATAGACTAAAGGTATAGGAGGGAGTAGTTCTTGATGCTGCCTCGACACAGAAGAGACGCCGGCTCCGTGCACTCCATTGCGAGTGACAGCCATCACAGCTGTGGTGACACTGTGTGGGGGTCTGGAGGCGAGGTGCGGTGGGGGGTGGGCAGGGGGCCCACCAGGGTTAGCGTGAGGCGTGCCAATAAGAGAGGGACAAAACTCAGACTTACGCAAGAGATCTGTTGTGTTCTGAGGCGAATCTAAGTTTTCCAGTCCGTCAGACTGAGCTCTTTGTACCAAGGCTGGGAGACACGATCCTAAATTCACGGAAGAATCATCATGATTCAACAATGTCTGAAGCGGTATTACACTAGGACACAATAATTCCACCTCTCAGAACATTTCATCAAGAAATATTCAAGATGTAATTGAAGATATAAACACAATGTGTATCTCAACACTCCTTATAATAGGTAAAAAACAAAAACTAAATACCTGGCCCGCAAATAGAGAAATGATTAAATTAGATGTGATATAGCCATAAAATACTATACACCTATTTTTAAAGGTTAGCTCTGAAAAATAAATATACAGATAGAAATATAAATCTTGATACCAAGTCTATCAGTGCTAATATTTTGATTGCATAAACTTGGTTAATGTTTGTTTTATTTTATATGTATGAATATGTACGTATTTGCATTTTCAAAGTTTTTTTCACTGAGGCTACATTTGTTCTAAAAGTGATAAAAATTAAATATCAATAAGTTAAAACTATAGAATCATGTTGTAAGTTATTAAGTGACCAACTAATGTGTTTTGACATTTATTGAGTCCCGACGATGGTCTGGTACCTGGGAACACCAAAGCATAGAAGACATTCTAAACATCCATAAAAATTTCATTTCCGTTTTTCTTTAGGGAGTTCTGTATGCTTAAGAATGCATGTGTGTTTAGTTCCAGAGTTCATGTTACATTTGGCACAATCCATACCTCTGACGATGAGAAATAACTCTCAGCATCCATGAGTAAAACACTGAAGATAAACAACACAAAGCATGCAAAAATTATTTTAAATACATCTGCATAGAGAAAAACAATGAAAAATACTTCAAATGGCAAATATAGATGTTTTTACAAACAATGAGGGAAAATATAATTTTAAATGTTTGCTGACAATGAGGCCCAATTACTCAATGGATTGAAAAATTTTCTATGATGCATTAACCTAGATGACCTGGAGTTCATTGTTATGAATATTTTCATTCAGGCACATATTAATTAGGTTTCCCTATATTTCCTAGTTACAAAATGCATTTAATCAATGTACTTTTGAGATCAAATTAGCAAAACATGCATTTTTATGATGGAAGCTTATGTTAAATATTTTGTTTTCATCATTATATATTTATGATTTTCATTTGTAAATCTTGTGATTGCTTTGTTTAATGTAGCCCAAGGTCAACGTGAAAGAGCCGTGAAATTATTCATGCAGAATATGTGCATTGGGTACGGTTTTCATAGAATTAGACGGAGGGCCTGACAGTAATGAGTTGCATTTTATTCCTTCCCATGGTGTCAGTTTTAATGGAGCGAACTAAATACTTTTGGAAAAGTTGACTCACGTTCATAAAGGGTTGGGTGTTGTGATCTTCTGCACTGGGAGGCTTTTTCAGAGAAAACGGAGAGGGCGGGGTTCAGAAACAAGAAGACATGAACTTGGCCTCTTCCTGTTGATATCAACTTCCCTAAAAGGAGCCACTGCTGGGGCCCATATGAAGCAGAAGTCTTAGGCTGGGTGGGAGATTCTGAGCAAAAAGGCTCGGTGTAGGATGTCCTGATGGGTGTGGTTCTCTTGGCTGAGCTTTGCCCGGTTTGATTCCTGGTCAGGGCACATGCCTGGGCTGTGGGCCACTCCCCAGGGCGAAAGGCAGTTGATCAATGTTTTTCTTTCCCTTTTTCTCCCTCCCCTCCCCTCTCTGTAAAAATAGATAAATTCTTTCAAGAAAAGTATCCGTGTAGGAGCTGACAAAGTCACTGAGATTTTCTTCTAGAATTCCTGTCATTTTAGCACTTACTTTTAGGTTTCCGATTCATTTTGAGTTTCTTTTTGTGAGTGCCATTAGGTAAGGGCCTGCATTTATCCTCTTTCAGATCTCTAGTTGTCTCGAAATTCTTGGTTGGAAAGATTATGCTTCCTCATTGAACTGCCTAGCCATTTTTTGTCAAAAATCACCTGACCACCCATGTAGGGATAAATGTTCATATTTTCAGTTCTGTTACATGGATCTATATTTATACACTTATTTTAGGAACATATTGTGTTGGTCCTTGTGTCTTTATAATATGTAGTGAAATTAGAAACTCTAGTCCTGGCTGGTGGCACAGTGGATAAGGCGCCGGCCTGCAAACCCAAAGGTCGCAGGTTCGATTCCCCAGCCAGGGCACCTAACCAGGTTGCAAGCCAGGTCTCCAGCCAGGTCTGTAGCTGGAGGCAGGTGAAAGGTAACCATACATTGATGTCTCTCTCCCTCTCTGCCTCCCCCACTTCTCCTCTCTCTAAAAAAATAATAAATAAAATCTTAAAAATAAAAAAAGAAAAACTCGAAGCCCTCCAATATTGCTCTTTTCCAAAACTTGTTTTGTCTATCCTGGATCCTTCACATTTTGATATCCATTCTTAGAAGAGGCTTCTCAGTGTTTACAAATACCTGTTGTCATTTTGATGGGAAATATACTGAGCCCATAGATCAATCTGGAGAATTGATTTATACAAGAACCATATTATAACTCCAGAATTGTAATGGCTTAACGCAGTCTTGTTTATTTCCCGCTCACCTGACAGGTGAACAACAGAACAGCAACATTGTCTCTGCTCTGGGGCGCTTGTAGTCTATTGAGAGACATCAGAAACACGAAGCAAGAATTGTGTCTCAATGTGTTTTACTCTTTTCTTTCTTTTTCAGAAAGATTTTCTTTATCATTTTTAGAGAGAGGGGTAGGGAGGGAGTTGGAGAGGGAGAGAGACATCAATGTACAGTTGCCTTTCACCTGCCTCCAGCCACAGACTTGGCTGGAGACCTGGCTTGCAACCTGGTTAGGTGCCCTGGCTGGGAATCGAACCATTGACCTCTGGGCTCGCAGGTTGGTGCCTTATCCACTGTGCCACCAGCCAGAGCCTGTTTTACTCTTAATACAGGTATATGCACACTCTATTTGGGTGCAAGGGTGGGGAGTGATCAATTCTACCTTGTGGAAGAGAAAGGAGAGGTGACAGCCTGGCCAGGGAAACCTTTCAGAACTGATGACTAAAGCCAAGATATAGGGGGACAGAGGGAATTCAGCAGTAAGTGATGCATGACTGGGGTGATTGTTGGGGGCTAAGAGTGGCCTGAAGTTATGGTAGGTGGCCAAGTCATGGAGGGTCTGTGTTGTATGCAAAGAAGTATGAACATTTATTCATAAAACACAGGGCAGCTATGTGATCCTACTTAGAAGACAAATGCCAATGTAGGGAGCAAAGAATGAGGTAGAATGGGGTATAAAGGAAGAAGACCAGATAAGATAGAAACAAAAAATATAACCTATCAAGTAAATGAAATTTATCTGACATGACTCATTTCTTGGAACCTTATGATTATGGCTTCCCTTTTAATAATTGCTTCTAGAATTTTCCTGAGCAGTAACACCATACCACCTCCTCTGGACTGTACACATCTTTCCTCATCATATTTTTATTTTTTGCAAATTGGAGTGCTTGCTTCGTGCTCTCATGAAGGCAATCATTATCCTTATTTAGCTAGACCAGAAATTTGAAATGTAAATTTCAGAAAATGCTTTGTTTGAAATTTTTTAAATGAGGATTGTCTGAAAATTATCTTACAATAATCAGACTCTAATTTTCTTTTACCAGTGTTTATCTCCCTATTCTAATCAAAAGTTTTGCCTCTCTTTAAAAAAAAAGAAAAAGAAAAACTGATGATCATAAATAGCTTATTAAGGTTGGCCTTAATTCAAGTCAAGTTAATATATCCCAACCCTGACCCTAATTAAGTTTGAATACTTGTGTAAATTATCTCAGAGGAAAGGAATCTACTGGAAGGGAAAAAAATCTCATGGCAACTTGTTTGTAATTACTGGTCTTGGTATACTTTCATGGAGAGTTCAAACGACATCTCCCAAATTGTCACCAATTAGACACGGTAGTTAGTGGAGCAAGTTGGTATACGAACTACTGTCAAAATAGATTGACCTAGATTGAAATTACTTTAGTGTGTTAATATTCTCCAACTGTCTGTCCTCTTTAACTCAGGTGGGGGTACCAGGAGGACTGCATGGTATGTCTGAAGAATTTAAGAGGAAAACTGGCTTATATACTGAACAGACACCAAGATCCAATTTCTGCTCTATCACAAAAGTCTAAATATAACCTTCCTCCAACACTCTGGCACATCTGCCTTCCCTCTGCGTAGTGTGGGAGGTCACACAGCTTTCTCACTCCAGCCTTGAAATAACTCCTGTTGGGATATCTTCAGAGAGGGGCTCACGTATTGATAAATACACTTGAGCACGGCTGGGGGAACCTGTGGCTGACGTCGTCCCAGAAGGGCGGAAGGGACCTGAAGACAGGTTCAAGCACACGGACATGCCAGTCATGGCAGACGCGTGTGAAGGGTGGTAAGCATGGGTCACTCACACAGCGGTGGGCTGTCTCTGAGTTCCCCGAGTGCCATCACTGGATATAATCATCACACACTTGTCGTAAGGTGTCACAGTCTTAATAGGAGAAGCCCCACTGTCCACTTCAAACCGAGACAGTCTGACAAACTGATCAGATTATTGCTGTCATTGTTTCAAGCAGATTAACAGGTTGCTGGATTGTTCACCTCGTCTGGCACCAGCCTGGGTTTCGAATGAGGAAACCCATCCGGCGGATTTGCAAAGGGCTCACCTGAGATGCCTCATTCACCCCGCAGGCTCTTTCCTTAGGCGTCTTGTGAGCGAAGAGAGGCTTCCAGAGATGGGAGTGCCATTTAGCATGAAACATAGTTGCCCCTTCCCCCAGAATTCCCTGGATTAGTTAGTTCTGGGGTAATTCTTTGGAAAAGGGCAGCCTGCCCTGGAGAGTCACACTTTTTGTGCCAGGGCTTCCTCCCCTAAATGTTGCAGCTTCTGAGGCATCACGGGGGAACCGTAAATACATTGACAGGAAAAGCATGGAGTCTCCTTATTACATGAAATAACCATCACAGCCTCAAGGCAGGAGAAAGCTTGGTCGGTGCATGAGCAGCCACAGTTGAACGCTGTCCTGGCTCCCACATTTCCTTCGATGTCTGCCTCAGCTCTGCATTGCCTGGTCTTGGGTGGCTGCGTTCCTGTGTCACTGCGTGCCTGCGTGTGTGTCCAGAACCAGGACCATGCTTTCTGTGCTCTCCAGGGATTCCAGCAGCTGTTTGCAGTTTGTTCCAAACTCACAGCCTTTTTTGTCTCAGCTTCTACGACCCGTCATCCGGGTGCACAAAGGAGGAGTGGGTGGCCCTCATCCCCCGACGCCTGCTAAGTTGGGGATCACTGACTTTTTTATATGACCTTTAAGTGCCCAGGATGTCCAGCCTTCTCTTAATTCCTTCTCTCTTGAAACCCCAGTTCCTTTTTCTCTGCATATCCCCAACACAAAGTCCTTGTTTTCACTATGTGGTCAAAACTGCTGAGCTGAGCTGACACCCAATATTGGTACCTGTATTGATCAGGCTTTTGGAAGAACAGCTGGTGTACTTGGGTTGGGACACTGGAAGACAAGGAAGGAAGGAAAGGTCTTTTCTAGGGTAGAATAATACATAACAAAAAAAGAGGAAATGACACAGTTGGAAAATCATCATTTTGCAACTACTACCGTTGCAAGTGATACAAGCAAGATTCATGAGTAGACGCTAAAACTATTGCATGAAATTTTGTTAAAGAATGGTGTATCCGAATGATCTCGAAAATATTGCCACATAGTTCCTTATGAATTACAAAGGGAAAAAAGATTTTGTGATAGGAAAATAGTGTATAAACAACCTAAATCGCAATATGATGTGGTTCCCTGACCTGGCTCACCGAGGACATCACAAAACTTACCAGAAAATGCCTAACCAGATCCAATCATGAGGAAGCAATTAGACCACCCTAAGTGGGAGAATTTTTCAAATAAAACACCTGGTCTATACTCCTTCCAACTGTCAAAGTCACGAGAGAATAAAGAACAGGGACAATTCCTGTTTAAAGAGAGTAGTGAGACATAACTAAGTGAAATGTGTGATTCTAGATTGGAACCTCAGTTGAAAGGGGGAAAAAAAATAAGAACTAGAAAACACTGAATTTGGACTATAGATTGGATAATATGGTTCTATTTGTGTTCGGTTTCCTTAGTTTAATAATTGCATTTGGATGATGTCGTGTTCTATGCGAATATCCTTGTTTTAGTAAGAGATACAGGTGGAAATGCTTACAAGTTTATATCTTGTGCTATATGCACAATAATAGTAGTACTGTGTCATGAAGAAATTGGCTAGCCTCTGCCCCCCGTTAGGAAACATGCTCCAAACACTTGGAATTTCCTGTCTTTAGGAGGGTCTGTCTGTGTTGTTCATGGTGGACCTCTTGAACTGTCTCTGATGGTTTACCCTAACCTGGGGACTCATGGTGGACCCCTAGATAATGAAATGACTCAAGATGTACAATAGATGGTCATGCCAAGAAAAAGAAAAAAAATCAACCCTGTGATTAGAGCCTTGGGTCTTTCATAGAGCCACTGTGTATCGACCCAAACTTTGGGAATGGGGGTAGCATGGAATATTGAGTTGTGCTACCAGTAATTCAGCTGATAGCCAACCATGCCCACCTAGTGAAGCCCCCCCAAAACTACAGACACTGAAACTTGGGTGAGCTTCCCTGGTTGGTAGTACTCTGTGTATTTGTCATACATTGATGTGTCAGAGGGTAACGTGTCCCCGTAGGTGATGGCAGCTTCGTATTTGGGACTCTTGTCCATTGCCCTATGTTGTTGTTTATTTGCTGTTTTGGATTTGTGTCCTTTTGCTACACTAAACCTGTAATCATGAGAATAGAGCTCGCCTGAGTTCAGTAAGCCAGTCTAGTGGGTTAGCAAAGATGTGCAGCTTATGGGAACCCCCAGACTTGAGCAGAGCTGCTCAGAAGTGGGAATGGGCTGGGCGAGCACTGTGGTGAAGAGCTGTGAAGTCTGACCCAATGCTGGGTCGTTACCAGTAGCCACTGTAGATACATTGCACAATTTTTTTTGTTTTTACAAATTTCTGTGAGTTTAATTTTTTCTCAGAACAAAAATGTGTTATGCGTATGACGCTTGTACGACTTTAGGAAGTGGGGGTGGGAACCTGAAGGCAATACTCAATGGGCAGCTGTGTGTCTCCATGGCCACATCACAGCAAACAGCAGGATGCGTCCACTTGAGCGAGCAAGGGTATTATTATATTAGGTTTTCTCCAGAAGTTAGCTTGATGGGTTTTAAAATGCCAAAAACTGAATAGTGGGTGCTAAACACGTGCCATTGTTAGTATGAGAATGAATACATTTTACCTGGTACAACTGGAAAAAACATTTTACATGGAAATCTTAAGACTATGCCAAAAAACAATATTCTAAACAATGAAGGTATTTAGCCATCTAATAGCACCTTATTTTTATTTTTTATTTTTAAATGTTTATTGGTTTTAGAGAAAGGGAGGGAGGGAGAGAGAGAAGAAATATCTGTTTATCGCCTCCCATAAGCACCCTGACCAGGAATCGAACCCCCAACCTTTTGGTGTCTGGAACGACACTCAAACCAACTGAGTCACACCAGCCAACGGCTCTAACAGCATTTAAAAAATCTGCTTGGCAAATAGTGCATGCTCAATGAATGGTAATAGTAATAAATAGCGGGCAAGAAATAGGGAGTTGAGGAAATGGTGATTTCAATAATTCTTTCCTTTGTCATGGCACTTTTCATTCTTAAAGCCCACAAAATTTTATGCAGCATATTCTCATCAAGCTGGAGTGGAGGGAGTTACCAAGTGGACAGTTACCAAATGACCACTGTGATGCTAAAGAGAAAATGATCATAAACATGAATGGATACCCAAGGTGCCAGCAAAAAACTAGCCAGTTCAGCCACGTGACTCACCATGTCACAAAGGTGACCAAATTGAGGAGCTGGATAACTCACAGAAATTGAGAGGTATACCTAAGCTAATACAAAATAGTATGAAATGCAAACTGTAATTGAAAAACATTTTTAATTTCAAAGGTACAGGAGGGAAGAGGAGGGAGGGAGAGAGAGGGAGAGCAGTTGAATTTTAGGAGTTAGAAAGGAACTTGGAAAGAATGAAGGAAGGGAAGAAAAGAGAAAGGCAGGAGGGAAGGATAAGATGGAGCCTCTTCTTTGTTTAAAATACATTACATTAACAAGGAAAATAGAACTTGTTTTCATTTCCTTTCCATTTTCTACACTGCTATGGTTCTGTCCATCAGCAACCTGTTTTCTCCCTTATAATGAGTTTGTCCTACCTTTGGTTTCTTTGTCCACACCACTATCTCAGGTAAATGCTTTTAAAATAAATTTCATAAAATCATGTGCACATTGCTTCTAACGTCTCTATAGTACAATAGTAATGCAATGAACTTGAAAATGCATATTAATTTAGTTGCAATCAAATTACAGGGATAGCCGCTCTCTTCCTCTCTCGTCTCTGCACATTATATCTGTTCTGTGTTGTATTTCACAGCATTACATCCTTCCGTGGTTGTCATTCTGAGAGTTTTCAGTGAGTAAAACCAATTTCTCCCCCGAAGACAGTCAAGTGTCTGACAAGCTGATTTCTCTTCTCAGCTTTATGTAACCGCTTAAAACATCAGAATATTTCAGCTAGACTTTTTAATTATATATCTTAGCAGCCCAATGCATTCGAGAGCTGTACTTAAATATTCAACCTGAAAAGGACTGAGTATTAAATTAAAGAAAGTTACTAGCTAAAGCACCTTTGCTTGATGTAGCTGCCATAAGAAGTGACAATTTATCTAATTAGTTTGTAGTACTGGAGGCGTTCTGAATTATTTCCTTCTGGTATATATTTTTTTCATTGTCATAATGTATGGGTGGTCCACAGGACATACTTGGTTTCTATTCAAGGATGACTTTCACCAGCCAGCTTATTAATAAGTATTTGTTCTGTGGCTAATGATATGTACAAGGTGTATCATTGAGCCTGTGGATGACCTGGTGAATAACAATGATTTATTTGGGAATGCTGGAACAAGTCTGAGATACGTGCCACCACGCAGCAGCTGGCCGTGAGTTTTACTAGACAAACTGCAAGAAAGGTACAAGTCAGAATGCACCGCCTTCTCTCTTTCTATCATTCCTCGAAGGTTAGCAGTGTGCCAGTGAGAAAATAAGGTTATGAAGGGTGACCTTGAACAATCAATATTTATCACCCTAATTATCATTTTAGAAAACAAATCATTGGCCAACTTCGGACAGTCACCTGCTTTTGGCTGCCCTTGTCCAGTAATCGGACCCCATCATGACCACTGGCTCCTACAGAGGCTCTTATTGACAGCAGCCCTGGAAGGGAAAAATTAGAAAAATGGGGGGTGGACAGTGATGTGTGTCCGAAGGGAAGAGCAAGGGGAAGGTAGGCAGAAGGCTCCAAACAAACAGCGGAGTGAAGTGAGTTCAGGACCCTGGACAGAGACCCGGGGGCCGTGTGGTGCTTCAAGTCAATTACCTGCCATTAAAGAGCTTAACTTGTGTTCTTTAGGCCAAGTAGTGGGTTTGCGTTTATACCTCTCAATTTTTAATGCTATCATGTAATACATCTTTCAAGATATATTTCACCTGGTGTCTTTTTCGGCCCCTGTCAATAACTCTGGTTAGCAGGCCGCAACAACAAACAACAAGTAAGAATTGAAATAATGGGATCTGCCGAACTGTTTGTGTTATTTACCACTTAATGGAGTGTTGGCTGGAAACAGTAAGATAAATATTTCATCTTAGCTGGCATCGCTTAAAAAGTAAATAAGACGCACAGCCCTTCTTAGACAATTGCTGTGACGGTATGGGGTGGATTTAATGGGCTTCAAGCCGCATAAAGTTTAAGCTAATATTCCCGTGCCTCGGAGTTTATATCTCCCCCTCCCCCGAAAAGAGCCCTCCACGGTCCCACAGGTAACATCATCACAGTGGGTTTTGCAAACCAGCGGCGATGAGTGCCGGCTCGCATCGAAGCTCTGGCTAGATATTAAAGGCCAAATCGACACCTTCTGCTGACAGAGATGTTCAGAACAGATGAAGGCCCTCCGAGCACAGATCCCTGGTCTGTGTTAGGGCCGGTGTTAGGGACGATGAGGGCAGGGCCGTGTTGTCACCCAGGGAGAGGGGACTCGGGCCTTTCAGCGATCGTGTAGAGCAAGCCGAACATCTTAGAGCTGGAGGAGGAACAAAGCTCCGCGCTGTCGGGGTATCGATCTGTTTGAGAAGGTGCAGGGCTCTGCACCGCAGGGACTGCCTTCCCCGCTGGGTTTGGAGAGGCCTGAAAGAATATAGTATTGATCTGGTCCTGTCCCTGAGAAGCGACTTACAGATAAACCCTGACTGCAGGCCGCCAAGCTGGAGAGCAAACTGTGGCAAAGATGCCCCCCAACCTCCCCCTCCACACGCACACACTTTGCCAGGCGTCCACCATCAGAGCTAATGGTGCCTGGCGGGTGATTAGCAGCTGGCCATGAGCTTTCTCCCTTTCCCCAAATCCTGAAACAGTCCAAACAAGGGCATGACTAGAGAGGAGGGGAGGGTGCAGACCAAGGCCCCTTTTGAAGCTGTATTTTGTGAAGAACGCAAGATAGGAGCTTCTGAAGTTGCGTGCGCTTGTTTCAATCTTGTCTTCAGAATGGAAGTAACGGTGTCACCTTTGCGGATCGTGGAGTCCAGGCCGCAAATGAAGTCACTCAGTAAGGGCGCAGCTTCATCGCCAGGGTTGTTTCGGGAGGAAGTGAAAAATCTATTTCCAGCTCCTCCCTGCTTTCTCGTGGAAGCGCAATCTCCCAGACACTAAAATCTATACATTTAAAAAAAAAAGAAAAAAGGGACATTTTTCATGGAAAAGAAAACTTTCAAAATTTTCACCCCCAGAGCTGTGTGTCGGGTTCGATTGCCACCTTAGTCCTTGCGTGTCACCCAGCCTCCAGTCCCAACTTGGAAATAAAAATAAGCCCGGCTGACAGTTCTTTATTGGCAGACCAGTCGGTGTCTCAGGATTTCCTGGTGGAAATTACTGTGACCACAGGATTTCACATGGTTCCAAGCTCCAGCCGCAAGTTAAAATTGGCCAGATGTTACCGAGAAGTTGGGGAACCCGGCTGCTGGCTGGGGATTTCTCCCAATGTGTAACCAGATCCAAACACAAGTGTGTGTGCACTGCCATGTTAGGCTACAATAGCTTCATTTTTGCCCATGTTCAGGATGTTCCTTTCTTGCTAAGTGAAAGAGCTCGAATTTATCACTCCTTTAGGCAAGCTGACCCCATAATTCTGTCACAGAACTACAAAACCTGGACCCCACCTCAGCCTGAGAGGGGCAACATTATTTCCATAGATTATATCGTGTGTAAAATGGGGAGCATTCTACGTCCCTGGCAGCCAAGATTTTGCAAGTAAAGTATAAAGTTTTTTCTTTCTAAATCACTATCCATTTGTCACAGCTCTAAAGTCATCATTTCACCAACTTTTTGAGTGTGTTCTATATAAACATGCCCTTTTCTGACACTATGTGAACAAAAAGAAATGTTTGTGATTTTTGACGTATTTGACCTCAAACCCTGCTGGTAGATGAGAGGCAAGTCCCAAACCTGACTTGACTTTTCCCAGCAGCGAGGGGACAAAAGCAGTCACCGAACATACCTTACGGGGGGAACGATCATAATTGTGGCATTAACATCTCACAATGTTCAAAGCGCTTTGCGTCCATGGCCTGGTTTTTCTTTCGCGTCCTCGGCACCCCCGGAGGTCAGTGCGCAGTTAACCGGCTTCATTTGATCTGGCCCTGCTTGACCAGAACCTGCCTCTTTCCCAGGCGAAGGCAGAACGCCCAGGAGAGAGGCACACAGGACAAAGGAGCTGCAGAAGTGGTTTGATTTCACCACAATCATTTCATCTCTCTTCGCAGAATCCCCCCGGGGTCCATCCAGTGTACAAACTTGCCTTTGTTCCTACAGTTCCAAGGGAATACTTCCCTTCAAAACCTAACTCGTCTCTGAAACATTTCCAGCAAGTGTGGCCTCGCATTGTCCGATGTGAAATGCAAGCCATTTGCCCCATTGTCCAAAGGCTAATATTTAATCTTTTAAAGCTTCTGGGAGGTCTCTTTGAAGCTCTGATAGCATGTGTAAGGCCAAATAAAAATAGCGCTAAATATGTATTTGCTTTATTAAAAACAGTATTTAACTCCAAGTTAACAACACCGTCACTCAGTCCTGCTTTCATGTATCACCACACAGAGGCCTTAAGGGTATTGATTTTCCAAATCAATAATTGAAAAGTCATTTTACTGATCACTAATAAGTTATATGATGTCCAATCCCTGGGTTATACACCGACACTACTATAATATTGTATGTCAGCTGTACTTGAAAAATAATATATTTAAAGCCAAAAAAATAAGACAAGTCATTTTAGCCATCTTCCTTCTAGAAAGACAACAAATTTCAAAAATAACTTGTGTGGGCAAGATTTCCTACCTACAACGCTAGCATTGTGCAGTAACTGAAACACTTTTCTGCTTATAAAAAGGGCCAAATTTGCCATACATAGGGGCCCTTGCATGCAGCCAGCCGCTGCCTGGCCAATAGGACCTGCCGGAGTGGGTGAGCGTGATAATTCCCCATGGGATGTGACCACCAAGGGCCTTTGTCATACCGTTCAGTCTTCCCTTTGTCTTCCTGCTCGGGTTGTGCTGTTGTAAGAGAAGTCTCTTACGGTGAAGGCACCCATGCCTCTGAAGTGGGGCCAGAGAGCAATCACCTTTTCCAGTGGTCAGCAAAGTCCCTGGAAGGGCAGCCCATCTCGAAGGCACTCCCTCGCAAGCAGGTTCCACACCAATGCTGATGTCCAAGGAACCCCGCAGAGAGAGACCCCTGAGTAACTTGAGGGGCCAGAGCCAAAGCAGGGATCATGCACTTCATTGTAACATGGGGGGTAGAGGGGGAGAGCATGCACACATCAGGCAGAAGAAAACAGGAAGTAGAAATAGGAGAGACCCCCGTTTTTTAGAACTAAACAACTCACAGGACACAGACTATTGGAGGCACTGTAGTTGGAAACTTCTGTTTTAACTGAATCCCTTTGTTTTGAAGGAAGAGCGTGAATGTCATGGTATTTATGCTTTTGCACTTTATAGATGATTTTGAGGCTCAGGTCTGGCTAAGCAGGTGTTTGCCTATTGTTACTTGAAACAGGAAACCTAGAACATAGAAATTCCTAGAAAATTTCCCTTGTTATTTGGTAGAAGATGTTCTGGGCTACAGATGCAGAGGTTTGTGGGGGGGTTTTGTTATATTTTGCATCCTCAGGTACTTACGTGTTAATTAATGAGCAGAGTTAGCCAAATAACCACACTACATGGGTGTCGCTGGCCGGTTCTGGAAGAAGCCAGACAGTGTCTGCCTCAACGGTTCCCTTTTGCAAAGTGGAGACAGCTGTGCTTCCTCATGAACCAATGACTGATGAGCGCGTGAGCATAGCTTGGAATTGCTTAGACATCATAAATGCTAAGTATAGGATAGAGCAGTTTTGTTACATTTCATTTCTGCATCTATGAAAGTGTCTGGGTGGGAGGAAATGAGTGTCTCGTGCTCCCCAGCAAGTTTGCGTGAACTAGAACGTGGGCCTCCATACTGGAGGGATTGAGGTCAGGCTGAAGAATCATTGCTGTCATTGAGATCCTACTTCATTTCAAGCTGTGGAGACAATTCGATGGCACACACACAGCCCGGCCCTTTGGGATCCCACACCCATAAGTAGGATGGTGACAGGGGACAGGTTATTGTCCTTGTGTTGAGTCACGTGAAAAAGTGGTGGATACTAATGGAGCATATAAGCAAAAGAAACTTAGACTGAGGAACGGGATACACTTTCCAAAGAACAGAATTATAGACCCAATTTTACCGATGCTGTGATCACATGTATCTACTATAAGGTTTAGACTCATTCCCTCCCTTTCATCCTCATCCTGACTCATCTCTCTTCAGCTATCACAACACATTAGTTAGATTTCAAAACTCTCTTGCCATGAAATTTGGAAATCCCAGGAGGGAGACATTCTCAGTACCCTGAGAAAGTAAGAATAAAAAAGAATTACATATTCATAGCCCAACCAACCCACATAAAATAACCCCAACAGATTGTAAAACTCATACTTCAACCATATATTAAACTTCTATTTTCCAAAGTACTAACTCTGTAATATCTCATACCTTGCTATCATTTCATAATGTATTGTTCTTACCAAATTTGGTAACTATTATGAAACTTAAGGCATTGGTTTTAAGCAGAAATGGGGTTTCTTATTTCCACAAAAAGTGGGATATTAAATTCTCCTTTTATTGCCTAGATACAGCTTAAGGTGTTTGCAGGTACAGTTTTTTTCGAAAGTGGGAAATACGACTTTTCAAATGTGGAATTTGAAGATAAACTCTGAAACATGGACTTGCCAACTTGCAGCATATCAAAATGTCAGCTCAGCACCTCAAAGAGTCTAAAGAGATTATTCAGCCCAATTTTCTCTGTGCTTAATGCCATATCCTGGCTTAGAGTCAGGGTCTCCTGGAAGAACGTTTAACTCTTTCTGCACACCCTGGCTGAATTTCATGCAATGAAGTTCCCATTTCCCAAATGAGATTCTCATCATCTGAAATATGTTGCCCAGCTTTGAAAGGATGCTTTCTGGAGGCCAGAGTTTACCTACTGCGATAATCCCAGTCATTTCCTGGCATGAATATACCAAAATCACACTCTCACTTCCATTAGTAGGGCCTCACACGAATGGTCATAATATTCTGAGTTTTTCCCCCAAAGAGACAATGGCTCAAATCTTCCGGCAACCTTCTGCAGGCCCGTGGGCATGGTGAAATGACTCTAATGGAACAGCGTAAGACTTTAGCCATGAGCTTCAACCTCTACAGGAGCAGGTCCGTCACGTAACATTGGGAAGGAGCCCCAGAACTGGTGAAGTCTGTCTTTGCATGATTCCTGGATGCACACCATCATTCTTCTGATTGATGGCTGTAAGAACTCTGTCCTTTGCTCTCAAAGAACTCCAGAAAGCCCCCTATTACTGAATCTTACTCATCTCATAGGAATTCCTTCCTCATACTGGGCCATCATCAACCCTCAGTGTCTCGAACCACTGGAGCTATCCCCTACTGAAGGTCTCCACGGAGTAGAACTAATTACCCCCTCCCCAGATATTCCTACTAATAATTAAACCATTCTTTTCTTTATCCAGCCATTTCCTGGGTACCTATTATGAGTTGCAGCCAGTTCGCTGCTGGGGCCGTAAAGTAGTCAACGAAAGTAACATTCTCCTGAGGGACTCATTTCTGGATTGGGAGTTGAGGGAGGGTATAACCAAGTGTACATGTAAAATGTCAGGATATAAAAATACGGCGTGGGGAATCATATCGTAATAACTGTGCACGGTACCAGTGGGTACCAGTCTTACTGGGGCCACCACTTTGTAAGTTCCATAAATGTCACTATAGTGTACACCGGAAAGAAATAGGATATTGTGTGGCCATTGTAACTGAAAAGTTTTTTTAAATGTCAAATGTCAGGCGGAGGAAACCCAGGCAGAGGAGACTGCCCAAGCCCACAGGTAAGGGACGGAGCCATGGTTTTCTCTCAGGTGCTCAGGGGAAATCCTCACCTACAAGCTTCTCTGTGAGCAGGGAGCCAGGAGGAGACAGATCAAGGACTGATCCCTTCCACTCCCGACTGGCAAATAGATTCTACGGATGCCGATTGGTGGGTAGCACTGTCTTGCGCTCTGCACTGCAGGCAGGGACATAGGTCTGGCCCTGGCTCGTATAAAAGGGAGCTTTATTTGATTAATGCAGTTGGAAATGGATACCAGACGCAGAAGGGCAGTAAATATTCAATATATGCGTACTGTAGATCTGCAATATGCTTGACCCCTTCATGACCTTCTAGTCTCTGGCTTATAGATCTTCGTTCTCTTAAGAGAATCTCTTCTTTTATGCCTTTTTCCATCTTTGCCATGTGGGCCCTGACACTGGGGTAAAGGTTACTTTGTCTCCGAAAGGCAGGGCTGGGCACAGTGACGGAGGTGTCACCTGGTGAGCGTAAGGCCAGGAGTCTCAGAACCCTTGTTCTGGGCTCTGTGCTGAGCCGTATCCAGTTTGGGGTCATAGTCGTTTGGTTTGGGAGGGACTGTTCCTACATCCATGTGTTCAGTGCTAAGTGCCTGCCACTGTGACAGGCGCACCAGAGGCACTTTCTTCTTTGCTTCCTTCCTTGGCTAAAACCCCAAGATGGTGTTTAAAGAGAGCAACGTGCCTGGGCGGTGCACCATTTGTGACAACACGCCCCAGTTGCCTCAGCCCTCAAGTGCTAACACCCAGTCTGAAACCACGGTCAGATGTGGCCCATTCCTAGCAAAAAGGTTAACGCTTTAAGCTTTAAAAAAAGAAAAAAAAATTGGATCTGTTGGTTGGTAATTGGAATAAACATTCAAATTTGAGCATCACATTTCTCATTAGTTTCACATCGATACCTGCACTGCGACTATGGATCAGTGAACTGGGCTCCTTGCTGCCCAAGTGCGTTCATTCATCACGCTCCCCTAAGATGGTCAGGGGAAGAGACAGTTGTCCTAAGCAGCTGTCTTTGGTACAGACGGTGGGAAAGTCTGTGCAGGACTTGGCTGTTGTGTGAGCTGGAAGTGCCCCAGCAATGACAGGTCCGAGGCGACTGGGGTCGGAGGTCAGGAAAGCATTCAGACTTGTAAATGGTCACTTTATGGCCACAGATAGAAAGATTGAGAGCCATTAAGGCTAAGTTTCCATATCTTATCTGGCTGATCAGCCGGAAAAAGAAATTTGAAGCTCTGCATTTCAAATCCACATTGTATTGGGTGAAAAGCTCCCAACCTGAATTGAACTCTGAAAACCTTCCCCCGCCCCCTTGCCCCCATGATAGGGCCTGGCTCCTTAGCTCCGCTGATCTTCCAACTCTAGATAGCAAACTTTATTTTCATATTTTTGGATACGCTTGGCTGCTCAGAGAGATCGGAATCCCCACGCAGCTCCAATTCTCCATTATATTGAGGCTAGGGCTCCAGTAATTGGATCTTCTCCCGTTTTAATATATGCAATCGGGAAATTTGAGGCGGCCCTGATGGACCCTATAATATTTCCCTTAGATGCTCTCTGATATGTCAGTGCCTACAAGTTCATCCACACAGCAGTGACCTCAGGTGGCAACCTTTTTCCATCCACTGGAACACTTAGCAGTAACGTGAGAATCAGATTATCTCCTCCTAGGGACAAAAGGGAGGAGGAGGAGGAAAGATGAAGAAAAACAACACACATAAACATCAACTCAAACGGTATCTTTCTCTTTTGTAAACAGAACCACCATGAGAAAGAGACACACACTGGAGAAGGGAAATGACAGAGTCCCACCGGTGTTTTGTGGACAGGAAGGGGGTGGGGATTGGTTGGGAATCGAGGACTTGCAGGCACGTCTATTTTCTGCAGATGGAGTTAGTGTTTTCATCTTAAAAAAGAGGGGGAGATGCCAAAAGTTCAAGTCATGAAAACTTCTGTTTGTCTCATTCGTTGCGAGAGAAAAATACACCAAGTAAAGGGAAAAAAGAAAAGAATGGATGTTTCTTGAGTGCTTCTTAGTCAAACCATTTAAAATTGCCTACTGTGTGCACCAGGCAGCTCTTGGGTAGGCAGTGATCTCCTCAAGCCAACTGAGGCAACTAAAATTCATTCGTTCATTCAATACTTCGGTATCAAATTTGTTCTGAGAAACTGCTGTATGACAAGGAATAGTATAGACTTTGGGAAGAGGGTTAAATGAGACAGAAAAGAACCTGGCTTTCACAAAATTTACATTTAAATAGTCAAAAGCAGACTAAACAAAGTATCAAGTAGTAATAAACATCAGGGCTGAACCTAAAACAGAATAATATAAAAATCAATTAAAGTTACTTAAGGTCATGCTGTTGGGTTCTTTCTCCCAATTTCCACTTTATAAGGTTATCATGAAATATTTGACTAGTTTTATAAACTATAAAATCAGAAAGATAGCTGGTAGTTAGTTATAGGTGAAATGGGAGCTACGGAGACTGCAGAATCAGATAATTAAATTACAAATTTTCTGTCTCATCTTGGGCCTCTCCAGATTGGTTATCTATCCAGGCTCATTTCTCCGGATAATTGTCCAAATTACACTTCTTTTGCAAATAGCTTTATCTGGAGAGCATTGTTTCTTGATGTTTCCTCATCCTTAAAATTAACGTATTTCCCTATTTATGGAAGTGCTGTTTGTTTTCTATTTTGCTTTTTGTCACTGGTTCTAACTCTTATTCCCTTAAAATCCAACTTAGTCTAGTGTAGCTTGAAATTACATTGGCTCCAGCAATGGAGTATGTTGAGACCAGAAATTTGATTGTATGCAAGCCAGCAAGAGGATGCAGTGGGAAGGCAGGAGGAAAAGAGATTTATAAAACATTTAAAAATACTATGCGGAAAGACACACCCAGAATGCTTTGGAGAGTGGAGCCGCCTATGCCCAGTGGGTTCTGTTAGAGGCAATTGTCTAATGAGTACCTTTTAAAGTAATTACCCATTAAAATACTAAACACTTGAGTAGAAATTTTGGTCTTTAAGAATCTTGGAGCATTTTCTAAACTCTTGACTCCAGGGATGATTTTACTCACCACTGAATTACAGCCCCTTCTGAAGCTGATTGTTTGCACTCTTCCAACTCACCCATCAGCGGTTTGTCCTTTTATGCATCTAGCTGACTGAAGAATAACCCGAGAGTCCAGCCAAACTTGATAACCTCTAACCTTTGTGATTTTGACAGACCTGTTGACACAAAATCCGATATTTATGTTTTTCCCCTTTTTCCTTTGTGTCCTTACCAACTTGTTTGTATAATTGGTCCTTGGGGCTCTTCAGACAGAACTGCCTTTGTTTGACCACATATATGAGGGAAATTGCAAGGCAATAAATATAAACATAAAACGTATTAAGAAGGCTCAGATTTTGAAATATGTTTGCTAATATTCTACTCGTAAAAATGAATTACATTATTTTCCTGGAATGTTCCTCCTGGTTCCTGTTTTTGTTGAAATTCCAAATATGGATCCAATTTCTTCTTTAAATTTGAGTTATATTTCATTCCATTGGCTTCCAACTTCAAGGATGGAATTTTTAAAAATTCTGTGTGGTTGATTCTGTTGAGTATAAAAACAATCCCGAGGAATTTGTATAAATGAGCCTGGTGAGGAAATAAGTATACACGCGTAAATTATTTGTCCATGCAACTTCTATACCTGTAATTTGTAAAATATGTTCTTTTATTATGAAATGTCTGCCAGTTGCATCACAGGTGTGAGAACATTGTGCTACAAGAAATAGTCCCAGAGGCGTGAAATTTAGAGCTGAATAGAAACTTGAGAAGACATCTGGTTTAATCTCCTCCTTTTAAAGATGTAGGAATCAAGGTTCAGAAGGTTTCAGTCCTATTTCCAGTCCCAGAGCTGACGACGGGTAGAGGGTAGAGCCCGGAAGTCCTATGAGTAAAAGGCAATAAACAAGGAGAGCTTTCTTTGAGCTGATGGTGGGAAGTTTCTGTGGCTTGGACAATCTAGTATGAGACTCAGTGGCCTATTATTTATCCAGAAGAATGTCTCATTAAGAAAAACTTCCACCAACCAGGAGTACTTAGACTGAGTAATTGCATACCCCCAAATTCAAATGCTGAAACCCTAACAAAGCCCCATCTTCTCTGCCCCCTCCCTCCATATTAGAGAAGGAAGGAAGCTCTCAGAAAGTAATTAAGGTTAAAAGGGGTCACAAGGGTGGGGCCTGCAGCTGATAGCATTAGTGTCTTTATATGAAGGAAAACCAAATATTCTCTCCCTCCCTGTTCCTCAGATTCTCTTCTGACAGTTCCTTCCCCTCTCTACCTCCCTCTCTTCCCCCTCCCTACAAAGTACAATAAGGAGGAGATATGAAAACACAGCAAGATAGTGGCCACCAAAACCAGGCAAGCGGCCTTAGAATGAAAACCATGTTACCAGCACTTTGAACTTGGACTTCCCAACTTGTAGACCTGTGAGAAATAAACTGTGTTGTTTATGCCGCCCAGACCGTGGTATGTTCTTACAGCAGGCTGGGCAGACTAGCACACTACAATGATTCAAGTGAGACTTCCCTAAATTTCTCCTTTGCTACTTAATAAGAACTTGTTTGCTGAACAAGTCCATGGTATCAAATACAAGGGGCCAGGGGAGCCACTTTGCAAGACAGCGATTCTCTACCACAGACAGGGACATAAGGAGTTGGGAAAAGCCTTATCTTAACATTGCTGCTGTAATAAATATTCTTGGAAGTGAAGTTCGACATAGATCCTTGATTATTTTCTTAGAACAGTTGCAATCGCTGGGTCAAAGGATTGCAAGGCTTCGAGGGAGTGAATTGTTACAGAAATATTAACCGCATTAGGGCGCTTTCCCATGATTAGCGTCATACAGTGGCTGGGGTGCTGGCGGGTAAGAGGCGGTGAAGAGGGGTGTGTGCTTTGCAAATCCGTACCAACAGCTGCCTCCTACGTCTAAGAATCCGTGCTTAAGATGGAGGTTCTGGAGAGCACACGGAAATCTGGGAGAGGGAGATACCAGGGTGACACACAGCTTGCTTCCACTTTGTTCGCTAAAGCCGGATTACCCAATTACCGGGCTATGAGGGTTCACACTGGTTAAGAATTAGCACTGGAAAAAAACAAAACAAAAAAAACCATGTGACATAATTCAAGTGAAATCTTTCTGTAAAAACAAAAATTCAAGTGTGACTGTGATTTCAACAAGTTTCCTGAATTAGGGCATTGAATGAAACCATCATTTCTTTTTTTCTCTCCCCTTCCTTCCTTTCCTTATTCTGGACTTCATAACCAGTTTAGTAAGGGGTACACCTGGCATCCTCGTCACCCCCCTTCAAGGGGACACCACACTCCAATCTCAGTCATTTATGGAGTGACACACTAAGAATTGTATATTTGCAATCGCTTCCTATCAAGAAATGGGTCAAAATGCGAATCGGCGCAGGGGAGCCCTCTTGAAAAGGAACCGTGCGCAGGATTTGGCTGGGAAGGCCAGTCACCTTTTGAGAACCTCAGCTGCGGCCACGCGGGGATCCTGCCAACGTCAGAAGGGGCGCTCCGCCTGCCTGCCCCTGCCCCTGTCCCCACCCCTGGCTCAGTCTGGGCGCAGAAATTGCAGGCTGGGCGACTGCATTGGAAAGAGCGACCTGCGCGAAGCCACCCCACCGCCCAAAGGGAGCCGCGATCTTGAAAGCGGAAAAAGAAACCCAACCCCCTGCTGTCTCCTAGCAGCACCTGCGACAGGAGTGATCTGTAAACCTGCGTCTTTATGCAAGTTCACCCCCCACACACGCCCAGCCGCCCGCCTCCCGCTCCTGGGGCGGAACGCGGGAGGAAAAGTTCCAGTGTTTTCCCGGAGAGCGGTGCGCACAGAGACGCGCAGAGACGCGCCGAGACGCGCCCAGCCCAACGCGGGGGGCAGTGTCACCGCTGGTCCCGCCGCAGGATCGCCAGGGATCCGTCGCGCTGTTTGTTCTGCAAGAGTCCCCGAGGCGCCCTCAGTCTCCGAGCTAAGACGAGTTCATTAGGCGTCCCCAGCTCGCCCCTCCAAGAGAATCAAGATAACACTGTGGTTAGTTAATGGCTTTCTCTTGTTTCCCCCAGAGCCTGCCTGTCTGAAGCCCGCAGGCTCCAGAAGCTTCTTTCCCGCTTCCGCGCACTATTAGTCACAGCTGGGGACGCTCGCCCGAGCCCAGGCTGTTTGAAAACAGTCGGCTCTCCGAGGCGTTTGAGGCTTTCTGCTGCCAGCGACGAACTTGGCCTGGCAGGGGGAGGGGGTGGAAGGGGACTCGCTAACCACCTCACTTGGAAACCCGCTCAGAAGAAGCCCGAGATGGGCTGCGTTGCGGGGAAGGTGGGCGGACTGACTAACTTGGACAAAGAAACGATGCCTCTGCAGCGCCTGCCTCCATCTGACGCCCACTGGGCTCCCCAGTATTCTGGGAATGGGGTGGGGGAGGGGCTCATGCTGTGACCCTACCCGTAGTGAGCTAATCTTTGCTTTTGCAGTTCTCTGAGACCCGCCATCCCACCCCACACCTTCCTTCTAGACATACACATTTTTTTTTTTTAATAAATAAAACCAGGAGGGAAGGAAGGAAAGAAAGAACTTGGATATTATAGATGAATTCAATTTCTGAAACCAAACCTTAAGGCCGCTCTCCCAGGTCTTAGCAGAGGTGTGCCCAATAGAAAATGAGGCCTACCCCTGGCTGGTGGCACAGTGGATAAGGCGCCGGCCTGCGAACCCAAAGGTCGCTGGTTCTATTCCCAGCCAGGGCACATAACCAGGTTGCAAGCCAGGTCTCCAGCCAGGTCTGTAGCTGGAGGCAGGTGAAAGGCAACCATACATGGATGTCTCTCTCCCTCTCTGCCACTCAGCCTCTCTTTCTGGAAATAATAAATAAAATCTTAAAAAAAAAAAAAAAAGGAAAATGAGGCCTAGAAACTTTCGCCTGATTTCTAACAGCCCTGCCCTTTGCTTGTTCAGTATATTCATTCCTCCTCACAAAATTGGCACTAGAAATGCTGGATAATCTCATCTTTGGTCTCTGATAGGCCCCAAGTCTGCTGCTGCCCGCCCCAGGGGCTGGCGTGTTACCGTGCAAAGAGGTGTCCAGACATAGTCCCGCACGATGTAGGTGATAACAATGATGTCATCACCGGTGACAAATTACCCTTTGTCACAGCCCATGATCCTGATCCGTAAATGCTACGGTTACATTGGGTTAATGAGGCCAATAAACATGTATGCTTTGGGGTCAAGTTTAAAGACAAGCCGGGAGGGTTTAATTTCCTTTTCAGGGTGCCTTCAGGATTCATATTGTACTGAGAAATCACAGAGGAAGTCTTTATGAGGAGTCAGGTCAGGCCCATAAAAGTAATGGGGTTCAGCACAGCATTTCTTCCAGGGCCGCCTGAAGGTGGCTCCGACAGACCACCGCCCCGCGTCCTCAATGGCTTGAGGAGACTTAACTTTCTTCCTCAATCTGTGAGACATGCTACTGACTGCTCACGCGCGGTGACCAACACACGCGTACCTCCTGATGTCCACATTCAAGCTCGATGAGAGACCGAACCAAAAACACTCAAAAGCACTTTAATTCTGTTCCCCGAAAGGAACTACGTGCTCGTGTTTCAAACGAGCAAGGCCTCTCGTGATGCTGTTGTAGGTTTCCATCTCTGTGCGAAAGGCACAGTGGTAACAGAGTCGGCGTGGGGAGATGGGAAAGCAGAGGTCACTGCAGTGTGTCTGGATTGTCACACAATAGAAAGATGACCAGTCGTAGGTGTCCAGTTACTTTACGTTAGGGTCACTATTGCAAAGATGCGGCTGCTGTGGGGTGTTACCAACCCAGTCCAGAATCCCCTCCACCAGCGCTTCAAAGAGGAGTTTTTTAATCACAGGACTTAAAGGGAAAGAACTCCATTGCTACCTAAAATCAGACCATCCTTTACGTAAAGATTTTACTTAGCGCCCTGGCTGGTGGCACAGCGGATAAGGTGCCGACCTGCAAACCCAAAGGTCGCTGGTTCGCTTCCCAGCCAGGGCACATAACCAGGTATCCAGCCAGGTCTGTAGCTGGAGGCAGGTGAAAGGCAACCATACATTGATGTCTCTCTCCCTCTCTGCCTCTCTCCTTTCCCCTCTCTCTAAAAGTAATAAAATCTTTAAAACGAAAAAAGATTTTACTTACATATCCAACTTGTGGGATTTTGTCTGATGCTGGCCTTCAGCTATTGCAAAACTGTTGTCTAACAACTTCTCCTGGAGGTGAATGTCTCTCTGGTTCACACACAGGGACATCAGCGTTGTTGATTTATTCATCAGGAAAAATAAGGACTGCATTATTTTTTGAGGTTTTAGTTTTTTATTGATTTAGAGAGAGCGGGACAGAGAGGGAGAGACGCCATGTCTGTGCAAAGTACTGAAAGTTCAAAGTGCTTGCAAACAATAAATCAACATGCTGTCAGAAAGTTAGTTCTCCTTTAAGGGTAAAACAAAACAAAATGGGAACATAGAGAACATTTTCGTTTGCTCAAAGGACATACAAGTTAATGTGGCATTTTTTTCAAGTCTCTGACAAGGAGTTTATGGAGATCTGAATTCACGACAATGAAGAATGCTGGAAGTTTAGAACATCCCATCTGCCCGGGGACTCGCTCTGTGAAATGATTCGCTCAGTCACATCTTCGGTGGTTCGATCAACGCTGATGCTGAAAATGACTCCTAACCCCAGGGAAGCTGTGGTTTATGTCTTCCCCAGGGGGGATTCTAGTTGAAAAGCCATTTATACCTTGCTCTTATAAAGTAGTATTCTTCTGGGCAGAAGATATTTATTAAAGAAATGAGCGTTCAAAGAAAATATAATTTATTCCTAAGATCTTAATAATAATAACAATAACGGAACAGAGCTGCAAACCAAAACCCGTGAGCTTCCTCTTGTGTGGGAAGGCAATATTTGACTTTGTCACTTAGGCACAAATTAACAGGCCTTCCTGTCAGTATTTGTATCAAAAGCTATGGTTAGAGCCCTGGCCAGGTGGTTCAATAGGTTAGAGCATCATCCTGATACATCAAGGTTGCTGGTTCGACCCTTGACCAGGGCACAAACAAGAATCAACCGATGGCCCTGGCTGGTAGCACAGTGATAAGGTGCCAGCCTGCAAACCCAAAGGTCGCTGGTTCGATTCCCCAGCCAGGGCACATAACCAGGTTGCAAGCCAGGTCCGTGGCCGGAGGCAGGTGAAAGGAAACCATACATGGATGTTTCTTTCCCTCTCTGCCTCTCTCCCTTCCTCTCTCTCTGGAAATAATAAATTTAAAATACCTTTAAAAACAAGAATCAACCAATGAATGCATCAGGAATTGAAACAACAGACAGATGGCTGTCTGTCTCTCAAATCCTTAAATAAAAAAAAAATTTAAAGCTATTGTTAGATCACCTGGTTAAGTGCCATAACTAGGAGAATTGTTAAAGGTGTGATCATATATAGTGGAACTCCGATCGCGTCACATGGTAGTCACTTCAACAGAGTTGTTTAACAGCCGCGAACGAAGGACCCTTAAACTGACCCAGTTCTTGTGTTTGGACTCTGTGCATTAGTGGCCTCACACTTTGGGCAAAGCAAGATAAGTAACAGCCAATTTGGAACAATGAAAAGGTCTCACCTTAGACATCTATTAAAGGGTAAACGCCGTTCCCTGATGAACCTGCCGGTGAAGTATCCAAATCCATCTTCACTCCTTTTGGTTGATGCAGTAGTCTATTAAGCACACGTTTTAGCGCAGAGGTGACTCTGAGACGCCATTAAAGTCAGCCTTGAATAATGTATTTATATTTGCTTTTGGGGATGGGGATGTTACTGGGTTGTACGCAGGCTCGTGAAATAAAACTTAAGAGTGTCTGAAAGGAACTTCATTTCACATATGACCTTTTACAGTAATTGGATCTGAATTATAATCAGTCACCTGAATCCTGAAATAGATAAAATAGTTTTTTAATGTTAAAAAGTTTTAGCCCTTCGTTGATTATCTATCAGTGCTTACAGTCCTGTGAAAATAAGATAAATGAGAAATTGGGTCTCTAATTAGACTTCACTAGATTTACAGCTCTTAATTTATACGCCAATGCAGCCCAGGCCGGTACTAACGCAGAGAGAGCCTGAGCCACAGTTTTCAATTGATTTAACAATTTAATTGCAGCATTAACATCCATTAACATTTAACTAACCTTTTAAACTAACCTCAGGCACAACCTTAAAGACTAAATGAAGTAAAATTGCATATAAAAAGGTACTAACATCCAGCTGTAGAAAGCCAAAGTGAATCTTAAGGGAGATTTAGCATGACTTCCTCAGCTAGGCAGGAGGGCGTCTGTTTTCCTTCTTGCAAAATTCAGCAGGAAAGCATGCTGTAATTTATAGGAAAAGGAAATAGGCACGGCTGGTGGTTATGAGCTTTCAGGGACATCTTCTTGTCTGTGGTGATACCCAAAAGATGTACTATCCCTTAGTGCATAAGAGTTAAGGATCCGATGTTAAAGGAATACACAGAATGGAGAGTCCATGCATTCTATCCAGGTAGACGATCCAGCCCTGCGGGTGTATTTGGTTTCTCTGTTGGTTTGTTTGAACTTGGGGTTGGATTGCTTGCTCTGTGTTTCTCTTTCAAATTCTTGTCAGCCTCCGCTCTCCCCCCTCCCTTTGTCAGTTGAATGGGAAGGTTATGGTGGAATGATAGATTATATTTTTAATTTGCAGGGAAATTCAGGGTTATAGTTGTAAACTCCGTTTTAAATCAGGAAGGCTAAAGAAGAAACCTTAATGCCTTAGCCCCCTGACCTCGAAAACAACTATTACATTGCAAACATCCCGTTGCACACATGTGGGCTCCTCTTGAAATGAGAACAGTGCCGTGAGATAGCTCTTTTCATGTGACTGTCGAGTTTCTTTCGGCGCTGGTTTTAAAACATGATATTCTCAAGATCCATCCATGTTGCGCAAAGCAGTACTTCACCTTTCCTCATGGCTGCCTAGTGTGCTTCTGTATGTGTAAGTGCCATGTCGTTATCCATACAATATACAGATCGTGCATCACAGAGATGGACACTAGGAACCTATATAATCTTAATTAACTCGTGTCACCCCAATACATTTAATAAAAAGGACTAAATAAAATAAGTGAAATCTAAAACATGTCTGCAGAACAGCACTTGGGATGGCTAAACAAAGTAGGCCTGAAATGCTCAAGGTCCTCAGAAAGCTGTCCTGGGGCATCAGCCTGGACCTGCGCCCCATCCATGGCCAGGCCTGGGCATTGGGACAGCTGGGGACTTGGCCCGTAGCCTCCATGGCCTGAGGTGTGCGGGGAAGCGGTAAGGACCTCCAGCCAGCCTGATCCTGGTATTCAAAGTCCAGAACTGTGAGCACTGACACGGTAGATTGTCACTGTGCTGGTTTTCATGCTTCCTGCTACTTGGGTTTCGTTTGATGTTTCCAGGCTCTACGGGTGTATTGTATGCGTGCTGCCCTCACACAGGACAGGCGGGGGTCCTCACGCGTGGCCACGAGACTGTCCTGTGCGCGGCACCTCCTAAGAAAGGGCTGTAATTAACTGTGGTAAACAGGAAGGAAAGGTGATCTGAGAAAGCAGGAGGGTGATAATCTATTATAATCAGCCTTTTCTGTTCACATTTGCTTTAGTACTGCTTTATATAACAAATATCACTGATGTGTGTAATTTATCTCATTATAGGCACTCAGACATCCCTATTCAGTCCAGGGCTGGAGGGCTCTGAAGCAGGGCTGGGTGAATTTGTAACCTGCCTTGTCCACTTGCTAGTTTTATGTCCAAAGACATTCTTTAAATTCTCTAGGTCTTCAGTTCTTTTTTTTTTTTTTTAATAGAAATAATTAAAATAGCTCCTTCTCCGTAGGATGGTTGTGAATATTAATAAGGACTAGCATAGTATGCATTCAATCTGGTGACCAAAAGAGGATTTTCACTCAGTTAGTCTCAGAGACACAGAGATGGGGGCAGGGAGGTGAGATTGAGATTTAAGGAAATCTGCATATGCAAATTATTCTTAAAATACTGTTAATATAACTATGCTGCTAAGTGAAATCAAATAGATAAGAAAAAGACTAAAATAGTTTTAAGTGAGTTATTCTGAAGACCAAACTACCAACATGTTACCCTGAATTAAAAGACTGTAGTAAATTGCAAAATGATAAAATGTTGACAAAAAATAGGACAGTATTTTCAGGGTAAGTTTCTTGGATTTGATACCCACAGCAGTAACCATAACAGGAAACATTAAAAACACAGTATTTATATCACTACACATAGATAGCATTTATTTAGAATTATCAGAGTGAAAGAAGAAGCATAAGAGTTTTTAGAATATAATTAATCATCCAAAATAGCACCTTTCAGTATCTTTTTTTAAGATTTTATTTATTAGTTCCAGAGAGAGTGAGAAAGGGAGAGAGGGAGAGAAACATCAATGTATGGTTGCCTTTCACCTGCCTCCAGCCAAGGACCTGTCTTGCATCCTGGCTGGGAATCGAACCAGCAACCTTTGGGTTTGCAGGCCGGCACCTTATCCACTGTGCTACCAGCCAGGGCTCAGTATATATTTTTAAAACATGAGCATATATGAACGCAGCCACTCTTAGAATATACAAGCTGAAAATAATAATAATAATAAAATAACAGAATAAAAACGGAAACCACCTTTTACCCTCTCTCCTGTCTTTGCTCTGAATTTCATCAAGGATATTTCATTTTGCAAGGAGCGCCCGCCCTCTCACTGGGTGAAGGATGGAGAGCATGCAATTGTTGGTTCTTTCCCAGCCGTAAACATGGAACAGACATGTCTGTTGCCCACACATCATGGGGCCTGAAGCAGCCTCTGTGGAAAAATCTAATAAATCTGCTATGGTCTTGTTTCACTAGAACCCAATTCCCACTCGAGAAGAAAGGCATCACTGCTACAAAGAACATAGCGACAAAGCTCTCTCCTCTGTGCCAGGGAACACCAGTCCTTTTTACTTCTCTCCCTTCTCTCTTTTCTTCTTCTCCTTCTTCCCCTCCTCTTATCTCCCTCTTCCCTCCTCTCCCCACCCCCAATTCTAGCAGGGCCAAAAGCAGCTGTTTTCCAGAACAGGGAAGAATTTTAGGTTGTAAAAACATGAGAGCACAAATGGTGTTCCCAAACTGACAAGTGCAGCTCATGATCCTCTAGGAGGCACCTCAAGAATCCATTCGTTCCAAGGTCTTACATGGAGAAGAGGGTTGTTACTCCTTGATGCTGCTGCTCAGTCATCTTAATTCTCTTGCTTTTGTCTTTGGACAAAATAGCTGGTCACTTGGGAGAATGGGAGTCCAAGACTGACTTTGATGACACAAGCTCATGTCCCCTGACCCTTCCCTCTGGTCCCCAGTCATGGCAGTGGGTGCAGGAAAAGGCTGTAGAATATTTTAAAACACTGTTCACTGGCTGATAAGGTGTGAATGGGGTTAGAATATGCATTGGGCATGCAGGTGGAATATGCATTTGGGATCGTGTTTCAGAGATTTTTTATTCTGGGGACTCTAGGTTGCAATATAAAGATATACCCTGTCTCCATTGATTCGCTCAGTCCTTTGGCCCTGAGGCTGCGCCGTGTCCTGGTAGAAGGAACCTCACCTGAAGGCTCCCACCTCACCCATCTGTCCTGCCCCATAAAGGCCTCACAGAGGGAGGAAGTGACACCCTGGGGACATCAAAGGCCCTCACTGCAGCCTGTCTTTCCACCCAGGGCCACTCGCAGAGGGGCCAGCCCGTTCAGATCTTACCACTTTATAGTCTTAAATCCACCTCTGAAAAGTGGATATTTAGAAAAGCATTTTTAAAGTGTCTTGAGTGGGTTTTTTAGCTTTTAATTCAAGTGACCTGGGCTTGTCTCTTGCTTTCATCTATTATTGATAATACGGGTTGTCTACATAATACTGAGAACTAAATGACATGCTACATGTAAGCCTAACTTATAAAGTAAATTCAATAAATTTTCATTTCTACTCCCCCTGATTAGTATTGATGTTATCTGTAGTATTTTATGAATGCTGTATTAGATTTGAACTTCAGTAATTATAAATTATTTTAACAGATATATTTACATCATAGCTTTAAAACAATTTTATGAGAAAAAAAAAAACAAAATTTTATGAGAAACAGATGATGTTATTTCTATTATATTGATGAAGAGCATGAACTACTTGGTATTGAGAACTATTCAAATATAAAACTATTATAAAGCCAATTATTCTGCACTTAAAAGCTTTGTTCTTTTTTCTTTTTTTAATTTTATTGTTGTTGTATTACATCCATCCCCTTAAAGCTTTGTTCTTCTTTAAAAAATATTTTATTAGCTGACCATGAATATTGTGATTCTCCATATAAGGTCAAAAAAATTTTTTAAAAGATTTTACTCACTATTTTTAGAGAGAAGGACAGGGAGGGAGGAAGAAATAGAGAGAAATATCAATGTATGGTTGCCTTTCACCTGCCTCCAGCTATGGACCTGGCTAGAGACCTGGTTATGTGCCCTGGCTGGGAATCAAACCAGCAACCTATGGGTTTGTAGGCCAACGCCTATCCACTGAGCCCCAGCCAGGGCCCCATATTATTAATGATAAAAGTATATCGTTCTGGGTTTCATTATTTATTCTAATTGGTAAAATTATGCTTAGCTGAATGGCACCATGGCATTGATTAATAAATTACATTAGACTGTTAGTATTCTAGGGTTCACTAGTAGTAATTTCTGAACCAGAGTTGACAGTAATTAAATAACTTCATCACCAATAACCATTGAATATATTCCACTGAATGGATCATTTACACAACATAACTCTTTGAGAAGAAGGTACAGAGATTTCACATGTATCTTCTGTTTCCACATGAAGAATCGCCCATTATCAATATTCTATACCAGAATGGTGGGTTTTTTTAAAGCAAGGATGAGTTTACATGGACAAAACATAGCCAATCAAAGTTCATAGTGCACATTAGGGTTCACTCTTGATGTTGTTTGTACACACAATGGGTTTGGACAAATGTCTGATGACATGTACCCATTATTATGCTATCATACAGAGAATTTATATGCAGTTTATATAAAATGCATCATGACAATGAACTCATGCTGATGAACTAGTAGAGCTTCTCAGTCTTGCTTTATAAAACCACATATACCTCTCAGTGACCAAAAAAAAACCCTTATTATGTAGGATCAGTGTACATTATTCCATAAATTCAGAATCATTTCATGAGTTTCCATCTCCATTAGTGTCAAATTAGACTGAAACTCCTCAGAAAGTATAAACTATGACCGTATGAACACTGAAGGAATTAATTATGATTGATTTCATTAATAACCTGTGTCTAATGTCTTTACAGTAATGGGAGGTTTAAAACACTGAGTCAGGAGCTAATGGAGCACCTAGTGATTCCTTGAATACATTTCACGATTCAGAGTTTCCCTTTCAAGTACAAAATGAGTTTTTAATGCCATTCATATGTTTTTACTAAGCATTTTGTTTGGGGATGATTGCAAGTTTCCAGATAGTTGTAAGGAGGAAAACAAAGTGATCCTGTGTAGCATCCCACTGATGTCCTGCAATGGTAACACCTTATACAACTATATTGTGATATCAGTACAAGGATGTCAACATTGATCTGATGAAGACTCAGAGCATTCTGTCATCACCGAGCTTATGAAGGCTCCACCTTTATGGCTACACCCCCATTTCTCCCCAGTTCACTCCCCTCTTTACCCCCTAGAAACCACTAGCCTTACCTCCTTCTGTCTAACTTTTCACTTCAAAACTATTTCTATAAATTGCCTCTGGAATTGATCCTTTAAAATTATTGTTTAATTACAGTTCACTTGAAATATTGTATTTGTTTGGGGTATACAACATAATGATTAGACATTTTTATCCGTTACAGAGTGATCATTCTGGTCAATCTAGTGCCCACGTGACACGATGCAGGTATTATAGTAATACTCGCTATATTCCCTGTGCTGTACTTTATACTCCCTGCAAGCCTTTAAACATCTGGAAAGTTCTGTTTGTTCATCTCTCTCACCTTTTTCATGCCACCTGCCCACTCCCCTCCCATTTGCCAGCCATCAGCCTGTTCTGTGTATTTATGAGTTTGCTTCTTTTTACCTGTGTTCATTAGTTGTGTCTTGTAGATTCTGTATGTGAGTGAAATTACATGGTATTTGTTTTTATCTGTCTGGCTTATCTCACTTAGCATAATACTCTCTAGGTCAGCTTGAATTGCTGGGCGATAGGGTAGTTCTGTTTTTCACTTTTTTGAGGAATTTCCATACACACAGTTTTCCATAGCTGCAGTAATTGATAATCCCACCAACAAACCTACAAGTTTCCCTTTTCATGACATCCTAGCCAGCAGTTGTTATTTAGTGGCTTAACAAGATAGCCATTCTGGCAGGTGTAAGGTGATACTGTGGTTTTTCATTTCATTTTCCTGATGATCTGTGGTGGTGAGCCTCTTTCCTATTTCTGTTGGCCATCGGTATGTCGTCTTCGGAGAAGTCTCTGTTCAAGCCATCTGTCCATTTTTTAATTGAATTGTTGGGTGTTGTTTTGGTTTTTGGTTTTGTTTCAATTTTTTGTGTTAAATTATATAAGTTCCTTATATATTTTGGATATCACCCCCTTATTGCTTGTACAAAAGCTGTTTAGTTGGATGTAACTGAATTTTATTTTTTTGTTGTTGCCTTTGTCCAAGAAGACAGGTCCCAAATGATATTGCTAAAGGGCAATGCCAGAAAGTTTACTACCTTGTTTCCTTCTGAGAGTTTCATAGTGTCAAGTCTTATATTTAAGTCTTTTTTTCATTTTATGTTTGTTTTTGTATATGCTATAAGAAAGTGGTAAGCCAGGTCTCCAACCAGGTCCATAGCTGGAGGCAGGTGAAAGGCAACCATACATTGATGTCTCTCCCCTTCTTCCCCTCTCCCTGCCCTGCTTTCAGAAAATAATGAATAAAATCATAAAAAATAAAAGAAACTAGTTTAAATGTATCTGTCCAGTTTTTCCAACACAGAAGAGACTGTCATTACCCTGTTGTATATCTTTGTCTCCTTTGTCATAGATTAATTGACCATGCAAGTGAGGAATTATTTTGGGGCTCTCTATTCCATTCCATTTTGATTTATATATCTGTTCTTATGCCATATATTTTATTATTATATAATAATAATTTTATTATATTAATATCTTTGTAGTATATTTTGATATCTGGGAGCATACAGCTTACTTTGTACTTTCCTAAGATTTCTTTGGCTATTCTGGGCCTTTTGTGGTCCCATGTAAATTTTAAGATTTGTTCTAATCCTGAGAATATCATTGGTTTCAATATTTTAACAGATGTTTCATTGAAACTGTGTATTGTTTTAGGTAGAAGACATTATTGTTAAGACATTTTAACAAAATTGATCCTTTCAATCACAAGCAAGATATATTCTTCCATACATTTGTATCTTCCTTAACTTCTTTCTTCAGGGTACAGGTCTTTCACCTGTTAAATTGATTCCTAGGTACTTTATGCTTTTAATGCAATTGTAAATGAAATATTTGTAATTCCTCTTTTTCCTCTTTTGTCATGGGTGTACAGAAACATAACAAATTTCTGTATATTAATGCTGTATCCTAAAATTTCATTGAATGCATTTATTAATTCAAATATATATATATATATATATATATAGTCACCTGCAAATAATGAGAATGTTCTTTTTCCTTTCCTACTTTTTCCCTTGGATGCCCTTTATTTCTTTTTCCTGTCTAATTGCTGTGACTAGGACTTCCAGTACTATATTGAATAGAAGTGATGATAATGGGCCTTCTTGTTCCTAATCTTAAAGGAAAAGCTTTGAGTATTTTTACCACTGAATGTATTGGCAGTGCATTTGTCATATATGGACTTGGTTATGTTGAGATACGGAATGCTCTTTAATTTTAAGAATAACTTATCAAGTACTGCAAAAGTGCAGCTGGGATTCTGATAGGGATTGCTAGCACTGAATTGATAAATTTGTGGGGTATAGGCATCATAGCGTATTAAAATGTTGACTTAGCCCTGGCTGGTGTGGCTCAGTGGATTGAACCTGTGAACCAAAGGGTCATGGGTTCAATTCCCAATCAGGGCACATGCCTGGGTTGCAGACCAGGTCCTCATTTGGGGGCATGTGAGAGGCAACCACACATTGGTGTTTCTCTCCCTCTCTTTCTCCCTCCCTTTTCCCCTCTCTAAAAATAAATAACTAAAATCTAAAATTAAAAAAAAAAATTAAATGCTGATTATAGACATAAAACTTTTAATTTTTTTGCTTTCTTAAATTTCTTCCAACAGTGTATTATAATATTCAGCATACAGATCTCATTTTGCCATTTGCTATCTCATTATTTAAGTTTTGATGCCAATATAAATGGAATGGTTTTCAAAAATTCAGAGTCTTAGTATGTTTCTTTTTCTTGGTAGTGCCCAGAGTTTTATTTTTGGGGAAGGGCAGGTGGTGTTCTTTTTTACTGTATTTAGGGAAAGAAATAGAGAAATGAATGTGTGTCTATTCAAAAGTAAAAAACCCAGTATCACTCACTTTTAAAATCTACTTTAGGTATGGAGCATTTACTGATAATTCAGTGATGGGTTTTTAAGGGACATGCAAGTTTATAACTCTCAGTTGACAGAAAAAAAAGTTCTTTATAGATTTTTGACATTTATAATATCTGACTTGAAGCTGATATCACCTCCAGTGCATTGGATCCTCGTACTTTTTCAACTTCTACATAACCCAACTTTCTGCAGTGCCTCACAAATGAGAAAAAGCATAAACTTTTTAGAATTGTTTTAGTTTATAGGAAATTGGGGATTTTCTTTTTTTGCACTAGTTTCCTCAGGCTACTGTGACACCCACTACAGACTAGGTGCCTTAAAGAAGCAAAATATACCCTCCCCCAGCTCGGGAGGCTGGAAAGTCCACGATCAAGGTGCTGAGTCCGTCTCTTGGGGGAGCCCTCTCCTGGCTTGTTCAAGGTCACCTTTTGCAGCAGCCACACGTGGCCTTTCCTCAGTGTGCGCGCAAGGTGTGTATTTTGGGGGGAGATGAGCGCTCCACTCCTAGGGCCGCCTTTATGTCTCTGAATACAGTCGCATCAGGACATTGGGGGTTGGAGCCTCAACACATGGATTAGGGGGGAACAACTCCATTAGTAGCCCTCCTGTTTTGTTTTTGTTCCCAGTACTAAACAGGACCTGGTACACATACTGATCCTAAAATGTGCATGTTGGGTGAACGTGTGCGCATCTAAAGGGAGGCGTAACAAAATGAATGGTGCAGTCATGAAAGTGCCAATGACTAGACGGGCTGTTGCTGACTTCTTCTTGACACCTTACCAAGGTCTCAAAATGGTACTGTATTATTTTATACTGCATGTCCTGATTAATCCTTACCGCAAAATGAGAGTATGCGACCCTCAGTTTATAGGTGACAGAACTCAGACTTAAAGACATTATGTGACATGCTCATGATCACACAGGTACCGAGTGTGAAACACCATGGTTTAAATGTGAGTCCAGCTGGATCTGAACCCATATACCTATCTCTAAATGTCCCTGTCCCACGTGAAATCCTGCGAGAGCCACAACCTGCGCCGTGTATAAACTCAGTCATGAACATAGAGTAAAAATAACTCTAATTTCAACAGTAAGAACACGGCACATTTGATTTCTCTGACATAAATCTACCGCACATTCAGGAGCTGCAGACTGACATTTATTTAGTTTCATTGCAAAGCTAAACATTCAATTCCAATGAGCCAGTATTTCAAGCTCCAGTGAAGAATAGTTGGGCTTGGGAAGACATCTCCGTAGATTCTAGAGCGTGAATAGGGCAGAAAGTTTGGGCAGAAGGCGAAGAAACTAGGAAAATGCCTCAGAGAATAAATAGGGCAGGCTAATGCCTGCTTTCTGTGCAGAATTTCTCTAAAAGCACGCAGGGATGGAAACGGAAGCACAAGACTTGGATTTTCTCCCAGCCCCGAATAAAGGACATTTTTTGCTAGTCAACTTTCCTCAACGTAAAGGTATTAGAGACTGAACCCGTCGTAAACAAATAGTAACATGGGATTCAACCTTATTCTAGCCGATCGGTGGTAATGTGTTTTGGTGGCTTCTAGGTCATGTTTAAAATGCATTTGGGTGCCTTTATTTTATTTTATTTTTTTCGTGAAGATTGGATTTTCTAGCTGAGAATTCCACTGAGGAGGCCAAGTATTAGTGTGCACTCCAGTGAAGTGTGAGGGGAGACTGACACCCAAATGGCGTCGAGAGGGGTGGGTGGTGATTCAGCAGGGTGTGCGCAGTATCTGGTGGGGAGGCCATTTTCAGCCAACGTGGGGCTGAGGATGGGTCCCTGGCACCTTCTTTAGGAGCAATGCATTTCAACAGCAAGTGCCCACCTCACTGGGCCTAGGACTTTGTGCCGCTCAGTATTCCACTGTGTAAATGTACCAGTTTTTGGATCCACGTTCGTGAAGGAGATAGGAAGACTCGGAACCAGAAATTAGAGATTCAGATCCTTCGACCCTGACTGGTGTGGCTCAATGGGTCGGGAGTCATTTGGTAAATCTCTGTAAATCAGAAGGTCGCCCGTTTGATACCCAGATTTCTGATCAGGGCACAAGTCTCGGTTGCAGATTCTACGTCTGCTCAGGGCCTGTGTGGGAGGCAGTCAATTGATGATTCTCTCCCTCTCTCTCTTTCCCTCTCTTCCCCTCTCTGAAAAAAGAAAGACAGAAAGAAGAAGAAAAAGATTTAAATCCTTTGATTTTTTTTGACCAAAGAGGGAAGTTCAACTACGTAGCCTGTACTTTACTAATCTAGAATTTATAATAAGGCTGAGGCTGGAGCGAAACACGTCTTTGCATAAAACAATTTGCCGGACAAATTATCAGTGTACACAAAATGGTAGGGAAGAATATTTATTTAAAGGAGAAATTTCAAGCACTCCAGAGGCATGTATTTGCATATAATAATAGAGTTATTTGTATATGCAAACTGCAAATCATGAAAGCTGACCCGCTTTGAGTCACTGTCTGTAGCAGAAAATAGCAGACACGGCCTTGCTTTTAAAAAAGTTTATAAGTGATGTATTATTAAAGCAGAGAGGCTTTTCTTCTTAATTCATCTCAATTAGTGCTGTTTGCAATATTTTGCATGGATTATATAATTTTCTTCAGGCAAATCAGTAACATAAATCTCCACACAAGAAAAAAAAAATCATGCTACATTTTCAGGCCCAGATGTTTCTAATGTAACTTTTTTAATGTCATCAATAAATTATAGTTTATAATACCGTGCCACCCTACAGAGAAGGCATGTTATGTGCTATCAGATAAGAAAACACGAGGCCAACAGAGGGCCAAATACGGATGGCCTTTTGACATCCCAGTGGCCTACAGACTCACTCAGTCTCAAAATATGCCTGGGAAATTTTATCAGTTACATAATCACAGCTCTGTCTGCAGGTTATGGATACAATGGAACTAAGAGGAATGGGAGGTAAAAAATCATGAGATAAAAGATTTCTTTCGTTTTATTAAAAGTATAAAGAACTTCTTGCAATGCACTATAAGTATTACTAGAATATCTGGAACAGAAATATTCCTTCTCTCTAAGTCTAGAGAAATGTGAACGTTTTAAGTTCCGCTTATCCCAGTTATCTGGGTCCAACAGTTATCACAGCTGAAAAGCATCTCCCCCAAATTTTCCATATTCTGTCAGTATCATCTACCCATTATATAGAAGTTGTTATCGACACTTAATACATTTTTATCCTATTTTTGGTCATTCAGTGCCTTGTGAAAACTAATCAAAAGGTGTTGCATTTTTATACGCTCAGTAAATAGGTCCAAAACCCATTTACTAGAATTTTCATGTAAATGGCATTTTAAAGAGGTTAGAAAAATTTTGTTTCCAAAGTTTTGTGTCTGTTGTGTAGGTGTGTGCATGTGTGTCCACCCATGCTGACAAGGGATTTGTATGTGCACACGTACCACGTAATAAACAACATCAAGTAACAGTGATCATCTTTTCAAATATTAGTTTTGGAGTGCCACATCCTCTTTGTCTCAAGGGTGGCTGTTAACTTCCGTGTTTTTTTTGTGCGAACGTATATTTACATTATTGTTTGTTATCAGATGTTTTTTCAGGAATTATTTCTTTAGCCACTTGTCCATTTATGAAAATTAGTTCATTAAAACCAGGAACATGTGACTTGCAGTATCCCATGATAGGCACTAAGTCAGGGTTCCCCTAGAAACCTACTATACCTGGCGGGTAAATATCTGATATATTGATCGATGGTGAGAACCCTAGGCCTCATCTATATACACAACAACAACAATAATAATAATAATGTTTAAGTTTGTTACTGTACTAAGAATAATTATACATTTTAATGTATTTTTTCCCACCCCAATAAATGTTCTTGGCACTTGCACCCCTCTTTGAAGACCACTGATTTGAGTGAATTCTTACAGCTCAAATTAGAAGTCTGCCCTAATTTCTTATGGATAATATCTTAACATAGGTCAATAAACAAGTGCTGCTTTCCTAATGTAGGAATGTAAAGACTTGAAAATAACAATAATGTGAAGAACTAAAAAATGTATATATAAACAGTAAATAATAAAAATAATAATGTGAAAGACTTTTAAACCAATAAGGGGAAGAATTAAAAATTTATGACAGAAGTTTAGCTAAAGCATGGTTTTCTTCTCAAAATGTGCGTTTTTACTGGATTTTTTTCTGGGTTTTGACCAGAAACTAATAGATAACTACTTCTACAGAAGGAACAAATTTTATTGTAAAAAATTAATTTTTTCACCAAATCGATATTATCAAAATGTTCATAAAATGAAAATGCAACGAAAAACTTGCACAGCAGCCAGGTCTTTGGTTTAGCATAGATCAAATTTTAAATAACGCATCAGATGATTGAGGTTTTCCAATAGTTGTAGCTGGGTAACCACCCATTCATTTTGTCAGTCACTGAATGTCACCCTCGGTACCACCACTGTGACATGAATACTTTGATTTTTTCTTCGTCGTTTTTTCACTGCAATATTCTTCCAAGTATCAGAAATAAGAGGTTGCAATTCTCAGTCGTAAACTTAACCGATTGTACCAAGTTAGAACTTGGGTCACATGCTAGCTAGCTTAACTGTATTCGCAAGTCCAAATGTGAGCAGTGCGAATTCTTCTCCACTGGGGTTCTCAGCATGTGAAACAACAGCACAACAGGAGAAATCTGTTCTCCATCAACATAAGGTTTTTCTCTCTAATTGATAGGGGAAAAAATCTCATTTGATGACCCCATACTTCTTTCCAAATCAAAGCCGAACAATCTAGCATCATCGTCACTTTTGGCGAGCCCCCTTGTACTGGGTATGAAATAAATAGATTTGCCTGTATAGCCACGTTTTCTATCCTTTCTGAATTATAAATACGAATAAGCATCTCAAGAAGTAATATAGGTGTTTGGCTCTGCGGATGAATGGGCTAAGTGTCAAAATATGTCAAGTTAAACCAGTTGCATAGCCTTACATGATCATACATGTTGGTTTAAGTCTCCTGGATGGCAGAGCAAGTTCTATTTAATATGGAACATACCACGAAACATACACCATGGGTGTGTTCATGTTTACATTTGGAGCGATTCATGACTATGATCACCCAAGATAAAGGAACATGTGTCCAATAGTCTGATATGATAGACAGTGTGATTTGCAGTCAAGTAGCCTGTGCTTGATTTGTAAGCACTAAAGCGTAAAATGGATAAAAACTAGCTGGTAACAGAAATTTCTGAAAAGGCGTAATGATAATTACATTTCTTTTATCAAATGGTTCTATAGATGGCATGTCAGAGGTTGCACTAGACGCAGTCACTCAATGAACCCTCACTGAGCACCTAGATTGGTCATTAGGAGCCAGCGGCACATAAATACGGGTCAGCCTCAGCAGTTCCGAGTCACCTTGGCTGGTGTGACTTGGTTGGTTGAAGTGTTGTCAGTAGCCGAAGGGTTGCAGGTTCGAGTTCCTGTCTGGGCACACACCTAGGTTGTGGGTTCGATCCCCACTCATGGAGGAGATGATTCCTAGTCCAGGTGTGTACAGGAGGCAACTGACAGGTCCTTCTCCCTCACTTCCATGCTTCCCTCTCTCCCTTCCTCCCTCTCTCTAAAGCCATGAAAAAAGAGACACCTCACCTGTGTTTATCACTGGAGTTATAAAGGTAGTAGTCCTAGCAGGAGTCCCAGTAGAAGTGGTAGATGAAAACTTGAGCAAAGACAATGAGAGAAGTATTTATCAATTCACTAACAAGCACTGATGGAATGGCTCTCAGGCGACCGAAAGACAAATACCACTTAATAGCTGCCCTCAAAGAATTCTGTAGAAAAGACTGGCAGGGAAGCGAGTTACCATATCCTCCAATAATAATAGCTGAAGAGGTACAAGGTGTTTGTGGAGCATCAAAAATAACAGCCGACGACAAGATGTTATTGGAACAGTCCTGTTAGGAGACATAGGTACCCAGCTCTGGTGACTGACACACATGTGTAAATGATTTGTCGGGACCAAAGTCAGGGGACCAATTTCCGTCGCCAGCGTCCAGCAGCCTGGGTCCGTGGGAAGGAAAGAGAACCGGGGCTGATGGTGGGGATGGCGGGGAGGGGCGTTCATGACCCGGGACACAGCTCCATCCCCAAAGAACTCTGAGTTCCCATTGCTTCTTTCCATTTTTCAGCCATTGGGACCCCCTCTGAGCTCTCTGAGTTGCTCAGAAGGGAAGGGGGCAGTTTTCACAGAGAGCTGCCCCCGCCGTTTCATGCACGTGTAGATTGGGCATTGCACACTGCGTGAACCCCGTTCCCCCGGTGGGTTCCGAGCACGGTGAGCGTGTGCTTCCCGAGGCGAACTCTCACACTGGAACGCCTGGGATCTTGTTAAATGCAGGCTTGACGTGAGGCCCAAGATTGGGTGTTTCCAACAAGCTCCTGGCAAACAGTGAAGCTGCTAGTCTAGGGCGCACACTTGAGGAAGTTAGACAGGAGTTACAAAAACGAAAGAAGACGTTATGGCTCCTTACTGCTGGGGAGCTAATCATGTAAATGGTGACCCAGATAATGAATCAATCTCCGCATCACGCAGCGCCCACCGAGTATCAATAACTGTAAACGTGTCCTTGTCATGAGAGATTCCTATTTATAGACAAAAAGTACCTAGTGCAAGACAAATACCATATGATCTCACCCATTACAGGGCAATAATGAACAAAACAAGCAAAACAGAACCAGATACACGAATACAATGAATAGACCTTCAGTAGACATGGGGGAGGGGGGAGGAGGAGGCAAAGAAGGGGAGCAGTTTAGTCAAGGAAGTAGCATGGAAGAACCATGGACATGGACAACAAATGGGATTGACTTTTTGGGGGAGTGGGTGGGTGGGGAAGGGGACAGAGAGGAGTAAAAAGGGGATGGATGTAATACAACAATAAAATGAAATTTAAAATAAAAATGTAACCAGTAAGGAAATTTGTGCTTCAAGACTTGAAAGTAGAAAGATCATACTCCTTTCATTGAGTTTCCTTAAAGATCTAAAAACCATTTGTAACATAAATAACATGTAGTCCTTCCAGGATGAGGAAAACAGGTGAGTGTTGACTCAGAGCCAGAGGGAGATGTTACTGAGATGTTTTCTTCCCCACTCTTCACGTTGATTTCTGCTGAAGGCAGATTCGATTAACGACTTCTGAACATAGAGCCTGTGAACCACAGGGTCACAGGTTCGATCCCCAGTCAGGGCACATGGCTGGGTTGCAGGCCAGGTTCCCAGTTGAGAATATTTGAGAGGCAGCCACACATTGATGTTTCTTTCCCTCTCGTTCTTCCTCCCTTCCCCTCTCTCTGGAAATAAATAAAATCTTTCAAAACAAAATGAAAATAAAAACATGGTTGCTTTCTGACCAAGAAACCAGGGAGAAAGGAATCTTTTTCGCACCAAGTAGCAGGGAACACAGGTGTACCTACAGGGTTAAGACAGTAAAATAGAAAGATATATGCTGTAACGGAGTTGTGCTTTAAAATTACTTCTAATTTATCCACTTACCAGACACGTATGGAGGTAAAATGATCAGCTGTAATGTGCAGTAGAAAGATATATACTTTTTTAATTGTAGCCAAGAGGAAAAAAGCAGCGTGGAATAACTTAATCGCTGCTAATTATAATATCACTGAGGTAATTACAATAGATTTTGATTGTCTCATTTTCACACCAGAGGAGAGCACAGTGCTGGCGTTTCTCTTAATACATATTTGTTTTTAGAGAAGAGCTGACAATTACGCTAATTGTAGTCACAGCATGAAACTTGGTTTTTAAAGAAAAATTCGTCTACATGTCACATGCTCAAAAAAAAAACGCACCCTTTCCGTTTGGTTAGGTGCAAATTAAAGGCACATTAATTGCTTTGTTTGTTGTGGGACAAGATCTCTGCGTTGTAGCAAAGCATTGCCAATTTTAAAGGAGCGAAACCCACTTCGGAGTCCCCAGTGTGCCGTGAAAGTGCTGGCTGCTTTGGCGGGGCCCTTCGAGAGGGACTTTGAGAGACTGTCCCCCCCCCCCGCCGTTCACTTCACCTGCGGACCCGTGGTGGTCAGAGTGGCCACTCGCATTGAGGAAGGAGAGGGAGAGGCCTCATCCGAAAGTACCAGTGAAAGCTTTTTAGATGCATCCGGTTCTACTGCCGTAGAAACCCATTTGGGTACCAAACATATCGGTGTGCAGGGTGTGCCTGGGAGGAACTGGATGACAAAGTGTCACACCACGCTCATCTGAAAGGCTGACCCTCAGTAGAGTAGGAAAGGAAGGATTCTCAGCAAGGAAACAGAGAAGGGCAGATGAAAAAATCACAGTGAGGTACCCCTCACACCGGTCAGAATGGCCGTCATCAGTAAATCGACAAACAACAAGTGCTGGCGAGGATGTGGGGAAAAGGGAACCCTGGTGCACTGCGGGTGGGAATGCAGGCTGGTGCAGCCACTGTGGAAAACACTATGAGATCTCCTCAAGAAACTAAAAATGGGGGCCCTGGCTGGTAGAACAGTGGATAAGGCGCCGGCCTGTGAACCCAAAGGTCGCAGGTTCGATTCCCCAGCCAGGGCACATAACCAGGTTGCAAACCAGGTCTCCAGTCAGGTCTGTGGCTGGAGGCAGGAGAAACGCAACCATACATTGATGTCTCTCTCCCTCTCTGCTTCTCTACCTTCCCCTCTTTCTGAAAAATAATGAAATAAAATCTTTAAAAAAAAAAACAAAAACCTAAAAATGGAACCATCTTTTGACCCAGTGATGCCAGTTCTGGGAATAGATCCTAAAAATCCCAAAACACTACTTCAAAGGAATACGTGAACCCCTATGTTCATTGCAGTGTTGTTTACAATAGCAAAGAACTTGGAAGCAGCCCAAGTGCCCATCAGTAGATGAGTGGATAAAAATGTGGTGGCACCTTTACGCGATGGAATACTACACAGCAGTAAAAAGAAGGAAAAGCACGAATAAACATGGAGATTATTATGCTAAGTGAAATAAGCCAGTAGAGACAGACAAATACCATCTAATCTCACTTATATGGGGAATCCAATGAACAAAATAGAAACAGAGGTGTAGGTGCACATGACAGACTGACACCTGTCAGAGGGGAAGGCGTTGGGGGCTGAATGAAAGAAGGTGAAGGGATTAGCCAAAGGACATGTAGGCGTGACCCAGACCACAGACATACCAGTGCGGTGACGGCTGGAGGGAAATGAGAGGGGCTGATGAGTGGCGGTGGGCAAAGAGGGACAGGAAAAAGTGGGGACATCCGTAATAGTGTCAACAATAAAAATAAAGGGGAAAAAAGATGCCAGATTTGCAAATGTACTCAGTTTGCAATCCGTTGGTCCTTCTGCTTGCCCGCGCGGAGGGATCTTCACTGTTGTCCTTCCTCGGTAGGAAGACAGCAAGAAGGAGACTTTCCTCTCAGCTAGTGCGATGCCCATGCCAGTGACGACCCCCTGCCCTAAGCTGCAACAGGATCGCCGGCCATCTGCAGCACCCCCTTCCTAACTATTGTGCCAGCGTGGAAGTGGGGGGACTGCTGGCCACCTGGGATACAGAAGGAGAAAAGGACAGATCTGGGGTGGGTGGCCCACCAGCCCCCAGGGTTGCTAGAATGCCCTACAGGTGATGAGCTGGAGGGCACTTGATTGTGTCAAAAGCCATTTACAGAGAAATGCACATCCATTGTCTTGTGAGCGGCCAGGCAGGTTAACTAAACTCTACAGAAAGTCCAGGCTGTGCTGTGTTGTGCTTTACTGGGGCAGGCCAAGCAGGTCCCCACCCAGGGTCCCCTGAAGGGCTGAGTAGCAGGGGCTGTGGAGAGAGCTGGGTAAAGTAATGACAACTAGAAAAAGTCTCACTTCTAGACACAGCCTGGTGACACTTCTGACCTTTTAATGAATAGACAGGGAGGATCTAGAAGGCAGTGAAAATGCTCCAGACCCCTAAGGTTTCCCCACAAAGCAAGACACAGAGACAGATACTTGCATTATTGAAAATACAGAGGCATTCACCAAATATATTACAGCAACTGTTAACGGGGGTTATTTCTGGGCAATGGTGGGTTAGGAGGAAGGGGCAGCAGAAAAAGGTTTGCATCCCAAATGATTCCCTTTAAAAGAAAGTTTTTTTAAAAAATGTATTGATTTTTAGAGAGAGAGGAAGGGAGGAGAAAAAATTACCAATTTGTTGTTCCACTCATTTATGCATTCATTGGTTGCTTCTTGCGTGCATCCTAACTGGGGATCCAACCCACAACCTTGGCCTATTTCAGGACTTTCCTCCAACCCACTGAGCTACCTGGCCGGGGCCCAAATGATTCCCTTTTATATTGTATGAATGTTTGCTACAATGGGCATATAGTATTTTTGGCAGAAAATTTTTCTGTTTTTTATTTTAAGTCGACATTGAATCATGAGCATTTCCAAGTAATTAGTTAGCTTCAAACACATGACTTGAATTACTTTACAGAATAATAATTTATAAATATGACATACATTATGCAATACCTTACTGTAATACCTCTAGGATATTTCTTGATGTTTGCTGCCATAAATAAATCTGTGAGGAAAATTTCTTTTACTGTGTAGCTCTGATCATGCCCATAGAATTAATCCTGAGGAGTAAAATGGTATCTAAAAAGCTTTGGGTATATATTGACAATTGCACTCCAAAAAGATTATAAGCATTTAAGGCCCAATCAAAAGAAACGAATTCTGCTGCACTTTCAAAAACACCAGGTGCTGGTTATGGTAATTTTGCTGATATGGGTGACCCATCAATCATAATTACTGAATTCCTCCCACATTCAAGTCACTAAGCTAAGATCCATTGATTTCTTATAGGCAGCAGATAAAGTTATACCAACGATCTACTTAGGAACGTGGATAAAGAATAACAAATAATTTAAGGTGGTGTTTGATGAGCAGCAAAAGATTCAAGTTTGCCAACGGGTTGACAAGGGCTTTCTAAGCATAGTGTAAACATCAGAAGGGAATAGCTGAGCCCTGACCCATGTGACTCAGTTGGGTGGGTGTCATCCTGCAAAGTGAAAAGTTGCAGGTTCGATTCCCAGTCAAGGCACATGCCTGGGATGCTATTTGGTCTGGACACATGCAAGAGGCAGCTGATGTTTTTCTCCCTCTTTTTTCCCCCTCCTTCGAAATAAATAAAATCAAATCTTTTTAAAAAAGGAAACAGCTGATACCTTTGGCTACCTTAAATTACAATCCAACAAAGCAGGCTTTTCTGCAGCCCAGCAAACAAAACCAAAATTGAAATACAAGCCACAGAATGGAATGGTGTGTGCAATACTAACCTTAAAAGAGGCAGAGAAGTCCAGCGTGAAGACAGATCAGGAGGCAGTTTATGAATGAAGAAATTCACATGGCGAGTAAGTGCCCAACCTCTGTGACAGTCAACCAATGTAATACTTTTTTTTTTGCTAATAATCTAGGCGAAGAACTAAAGCTCAGTATCTAATTTTTATGTGTGGAAACAGACACTCTCCCTTGAGGTACACACCGTATAGATGGGATATGTTGGGAAAAGCTTTTGTATAGGTATGGGTTTCATTATTTGGAGACAGCAAGTTGAAAACTGTTCCACAGCTATGTTTAATAATGTGTAAAGAACAATGAATTTTTAACTTCAAGTATGGCATTTGAAGGAAAATGTGTCTCTGAATCCTTACACGAACTAATTGGCTGGATTCAATACATTTATGATGATTGTCTCCCCTCCACCGAGGGCCGGGAAAGGGAAGACCCCTGAGACTGTTGGATATTTTTTTGACTCAAATGTGTGAGCATTTTAAAGTGACCGCATTGATGATGATCTTTTCTCATGAGCTGGTCATTCCCTCATCAGGTGCTGGCATGGCTGAATCATGAAGCTTTGGCCTTTTGAGCAATTGAAGTGTAAGAGTTCCGGTATTTGCATTATAGTTCTGTTTTCACAAGGCAATCTCAGGTGATTGAAAATATCAAAGAGATATTGCATGCTTTCCTTGAAACCAGAAACATAATCCTCAATCTTCCCGAATTGCCAAGATAAGTAAGTATAATTATCCCACATTTTCAAAATCAGAAAATGCTCAAACCATGGATTATACTAAAACTCTAGAAAGAGGTTTAGAATAGCTCCTGTGTTTTCTAACAAGGCCCAAGGATTCTCTCTATGCTTTAGAGATGTGAGCTCAAGGTCTGGGGAACCAAAATGTGGGGAATAAAACAGGGAAAACATTTATCTGAATGTTGTCGATTCCTCTTCATATTTCAGGAAAATGTTATTTGTTCCTCTCAAGTATATTCAGCAGTGAAGAAGTGTGTTTGCCTTCTACCTTAAAATAATAGGGTTTCACCAAACATATAAAAGGAAGTTCTTTCCCTGGTCAGATACCTCACTCAGTTGGTTAGGGCATCTTCCTGATACACCAAGGCTGCAGGATTGAGCTTCAGGCCACATGTGAAAAATCAGCCAATGAATGCATGAATAAATGGAACAAATCCCAGTTTCCCTGTCTCTCTCATCAGTAAATATAAGTTAAAACTATTCCTGTGTCTCTTATTAAATATACTTCTACTTCCTAAAGTTATTAGTTCACAAATAGGAAGGTAGGGGAAACATCATACATTTTTCCCAACCTTTAAGCTATTTCAATTGAAAAGTAGCTTTACATTTCCTTCTGCTTGGTTTTAAATCTCTAAGCTGGGGTAGCTTCTCAAACCTGTTACTTTTTCATTTTTCCAGTTTGTCGTATTGATTTTTCTCCTCTTCCTGGTCTGTGTAGCTTAGAAATTATACCTCCTTATGAAGATCTATGAAATCTTTTATGGGAAAAAATAATCAAGGTCTGTCAACTGAATCACTCTTGTCTATTCCTGAAAGACACACAGAATAAATTATGGCTGGCCAAATATGACCTTTTAAAAACCACAGTGGCTCTATAAGGTCTAAGCATTATGTCCACCTCCTGCCAAAAGAAATAATTATGTGAGGGAAGCTCATGTCTTATTGTCAGTGTGGTATGTAATATTTATGCAGGATAATCCCCTTGGCATGTGAATAATTCAGGATTTAAAGGTACTTGGTGAACAAACAAATACTAAAAATTCAAAATGTTGCCCTACTCCCTAAGTGGCGAGCTACCCAACCTTGGTTATATTTCAGGGCTACAGCTAAGAGAATTGATCAGAAATGAAAAGAAGAATCCATTTTGTAGTAATGTTTGTTTGGGAAAGAACCGGCTGTGTGCAAAATAACTATTTTACTTGACCTAGTACAGCGTGTTACTAAATGTGGGTCTGAGAAATTATATTTGTTTAATGCATATAATTATCTTTGGGATTTGAGCAGAGCCTTCAAGAGGCTTGAGGAAAAAAAAGGAAAGGAAATTCCATCTGAATTGGGGTGATCAGTGCGAAGCTAGGGGTAGTTCTGAAAGGGAAGGTAAATGATAAATTGGCCCGCATGAGCAAAGACCTCTGGTATAGAGTGGGTGGGACTAGACTGGGATAGTAGCTGCATAAGTAGCATTAACATATATTTTTATTTGATCCAGAGGCAATAGATTGCTGTCAACTGAATATGTGCGTGTCTCCCAAAATTCATGCATGAAACTAATCCTGCATACGATGATAACAGGTGATGGAGTCTTTGGGAGGTCCTGAGAGTAGGGCCCTGTGAATGGGATGAGGGCTGTTACAAAGGGGACCATCTATGGACCAGGCAGCGGGCCCCGGCCCCTCATCAGACCCTGAATCTGCTGCTGCCTTGGTCTTGGACTTCCAGTCAGTCCCTAGAACTGTGAGAAATCAATGTGTGTTGTTACAGCACCCGGTCTATGGTATGTCTGTTTTAGTGGCCCCAACGGAGGAAAAGTCCTGTGGGAACATGGTAAAGGATGTATTATTAAAAGATTTGAGCCCTGGCTGGTGGCATAGAGGATAAGGTACCAGCCTGCGAACCCAAAGGTCGCTGGTTCGATTCCCAGCCAGGACACATAACCAGGCTACAAGCCAGGTCTGCAGCCAGCTCTGTATCTGGAGGCAGGTGAAAGGCAACCACACATTGATGCTTTTCTCCCTTCCTCCCTCCCTCCCTCCCTGCATTTCTATCTAAAAATAATAAATGAAAGAATCTTAAAAAAAAAAACAAAGATTTGGAGAGTGTGAGCTTTTCTAAAATCTTCATTAATTTTCATTTTGCCTCTCAGTTTGGGGACATGTAATTGCTGAGACTCTCAGGAGGACACCTATTCTGTTCTCCGCCCCAAGTGAGGCTGAGCAGCTCTTGACAGATGGACGTTTATTGTACATTTGAATGATTCCATGGAGGAGGCAGCCTGACCTTGTGAGGTGATCAGTTGCATTTAACACAACATCTGCACAGTTTAGAAATTCAGCTTGTGTTTAGCCCAGGTTCACTCGTCAGTTGGCATCCATCTTTTCACTGAAAATTGGGATGAATGAGGGGGCAGAGTCTTTGCCCAAACATGGTACCCAAAGAAACTGTATTCCTATATTCCCGCCTCCCCAAATTGGTAGCTATTGTGTAGGAAGACACTTTCCTATCTAAATAACCAACATAAGGAGGGATTTTTCTCTTTTTCTATTTGACTTTGAAGCTCATGTAGTTTAGAGCAAGAACCTATGTAATGTTTTTGTGTTTCCAGGCTTTGTATATACTTTCTCATCCTCCTGAAAGCACTTCCTTGTTTTCCTGACAAAATTCCACTCAACTTCCAAGAGTCAGTGTTTCTCTTTTTTCAATGAAACCTTTTCTTACATTACAACTTACCCCATAATGTGCATTGCATTATGTATGGACATGTATAAATGATTGGTTAGGCTAGAACCTTTTTGTAGACCTTGTCATCTTTTCATTCTCGGTTCAGGAGCAACTAAACCAGTTTTCAAAGACAAAACTCATCAAATCAGTCGTCTCCATTGGTGATCCTTCTGAACATTTTATCAAATGTAGATACTGCAAGAGGATAGCCTTTTTTGATTTCATGCTGTTTGGTAGAATAGAAATATACCCAATTAAATAGAAACAGTATTGAAAATCCTTTCCCCAAATCATGTCCTAACAAGGTGTAGTCCCAGAGTTCAGAATTCAATCATCTGCACTCTCTCAGCTCTCAAGGTTCATTTTGTTCCGTTTCACCCTAATTTTGCAGGGGGAAATGTCAATGTCATCTGATGTGTCGGTTTTATTATCAGCAAAGCTTCTTGTGTGCCATTTGTTGAATATTTTGATTAATATTTCCAGCTGGTATGGAACAAAGGAAAGCCAAAGTGTTAGCAAAGCGGTTATTATCTTTGTCCATCACTTAGGTTTATTGATAAGTAAATTTCTCTCAATCTCATTTGAAAAATTCAAGTGACGGGGGCAGTGAAGAAGTGAAGACAGAAAGCTCATTTCTGCCGTAGCAAAGTGGTGTGTTTTCTTTTTAGTTCAACATGAATGTTGTCCTGTGCATAAAAATTGTAGTTCAGTTCCTCTGTGTGCATATGAAATATTTATCTGTTGCAGCAATAACTGACCTGGACCAGCTACGGATGTTTCCCTCATAGCCCAGGTCCTCTCTCTTCCTGGACTGCAGATGGTACAGGGTTGGGGTGAGGCACACACACTCCAATGGGACAGCAGGAGTCCAGCAAAGTGAAGATAAGGAAACAAACATTTTACATAAAAGGAAACTCCATGATACCGTTAAGTAGGGGTACCATAATTTTTCCAGATATAAACTTCATCAAGTAGTGCCATGTATTAGGATATCTGGAAGATGCGGGAAAGAAGAAAATTATAATCACACAGAGGTAATTACTGTTCATTTGGTGTTTTTATTTTCTGTAGCTTTTACTTACATGTGGCACATGCATTCATTTATAACTTGCTCTGCTGGTTTTAGAGACAGAGGTGGGAACTCTGGCTTTCCCAGAAGCCCTTGTTGGGGCAGGGTCACTGTCCATCAGAAACCTTTTTTTGGTTCTTCTTTCTTCTCCTGCTGGGAAAATCAATCAGCCAGAGGCAATAATATCCTTGCTGGAAGTAGGTCGGTCCGCTCCTTAGGGCAGGGGCTGTGGGCTCCTTTCTCCTCTGACCTTGCTTCCGCTGGCCTGGCACTTCGTGCAAATAGGAAATTGACTCGGAACCATGTCTTTAAAAATTCCTAAATCCCTCCCAGTATCCTGATGAATATGCAGAGAACGAGCTGCCCTGAACTATATCAAGAGAAAGATGAAAACAAACCCGATGGCCTTTCTAATCGCTCAGGTGGGAGGAGCAGGTCACCTCCTTACTCGGTTCATTGCCTTTCAACTTCTCTACCATTTTCTCTTTCTGGTCATCTGGTGTTGGTTTGAGGTCTTTGGTTGAATTGCCCTGGAATTCCTCTATTGTCTTTTTCCGCCAAGAGCCAGCTTTTGGATTAATACAATGCATGTCTTCCTATTTTTAATACACTGTTTTCAGCTTTACTGTTGATTATAAGCCATTTCCTATAGCCTTCGGGAATGTTTTCCTCGTTAGTTAAGTTAAAGGATAGTTCATTTATTTCCTTTCGGTGTCCAAGGTTGCCACTTTACTATTAAACATTATCTTTGTCACAGTTGGTAAGTCTGACCATATTGTTCTCCCGGGGCTGGCTTATGGAAAATCTCCCATTGAGGATTTTCCTCTTGTGTTCATGAAGTGACTCAAAATAATGTTCTGTTGGGGGTTTAGCTGACTTCTTTCCAGTACATTTTCCAGCCTACTGGTTTGTGACAAAAGCATGCACCTTGCCTGTTCTCTGAGTTTCGTGATTTTTTACAAAAAAAAAAAGGTTAGCATTTTGGCTCATTTGAAATATAATGCACAGATCATTCGGTTTAACTTTCCAATATGTGTATGAGGTTCTAATACAGTTGTCAGTGACGTTTTATCACCAATAACGGGCATCCGCCTGCCCCTCCCTCCCTCCAGAGCTACTCATCATCCCGAAATCTATGTTTATTCCCCCTGCCTTGTTAAGAATGCATTTCTCACACACGCATTATGCTGGAAACCCATATTGATTAACTGCACTTGTTTTGAAGCTCTGCTGTAAAGCTACACGGTACGAAGTCTTCTGGCTGCCGCCGCTTCTGTTCAATATCATGTTTCCAAAATTACATTCCTAGAATTCACCCATGTTGTGGCTTGTAGCTGCAGTTCATTCATTATTACTGAAGCTATTCCAGCGTGTTTACTGCACCACAGTTGATTTACTCGCGCTCCTGTTGATGGATAGTTGAGCTGTTTCCAGTCTTTGCTCTTACTAGCTGTGCTATGAACACTCAAGCACATGTCTTCTGCAGCCCATGTGTTGGGTCCTGGGATACATGAATGTGGAACTTCACAAGACAAGGCTACATGGTTTTCAAAGTGGTTGCATCACTACTCTCACTAGCTCTGTGAAAGTGTTATCTAGACTCCTTTGATTTTCCCCCCACAAACTGGCATAAAATGATATGTGTGGGTGGTCTTGATGAACATTTATGTGATTACCGATAAAGCTAAGATGAACATTTCCAATATTTAATAGTAATATGTACTTCCTCTGCTCTAAAATCCCTATTCACTTCTTTTATTCTTAGTCTTAGAGGTTCTTCATAATATTCTACATTCTAAGCTGCCTGTTTATGTGGGTTGCAAATATGTTTTTCTAATTTCTGGCTTATATAATTTGTTTTTAGTGGTGCTTTCATGGAAAGGCTTCTTGGTTTTCAAAATCATGTGTCTGGGGGACTCATCAGTGATACCTCATGAAGAAGGGCTTTCCATTTCTCTGGATGATTCCTGGTCCATCAATGTGCACCTTACACTTGACCCTGGTGTCAGCCGCCCTCCCTGAGCACCTGTGCAAACACTTGTTCACAGCTCTTGTCATAAACTGGTATAACTCAGTATTTCCTCTATTTGATTGACCATGAACTCCTTGAGTGTGTCATCTCCTCTGTAATGCAAGAAGAAAAAATGACTCTTCTCTGACAAGTTTGCCCTGAGGATCAAATGAGTAATTACCTGTGCACATAGTGTGTTGGTTTGTTTTATTAACCCGTGCTAAACTGTTACATCACATTTAGAATATAACATGCTAACAAGTCCAGGTTGGTCCAACCAGGGTGCAGGTGCGCACGACTATGGGATCTATCATGTAGGTCATGTTCAAAGCACCTAAGAACGTCTGCTCGATATCACCCTAGGCATTGCCCAAGTAAGTCCTTTTTATGCCCTCTTTGCATAAATACTGGAGGAAAGCAATACATTTGGGAGAAAAAGAAAGTCCCAGGGCCCCAATAAGGTTGGAGCGTTTGTCCACCAGGCAGGCACTTTTGCACACATCCTTCCCCAGGAGAGGCTTGCGGGCACCTCAGTGCCCTGGTGGCCTGGACGCTGGCTGGTGGGAACCAGGCAGTTGGTGAGCTTGAGGCAGATACCCTGGTCGTAGCAGTCCTGGCCCTCACGCCCTGGGCCAGATTCTAACCAACCGAGTGGGCGACTGTGGCCTCTGGCACAGGGGACAGAGATGACAAGGGCTGGAGAGGGGCAGCACTGCGTATTCCCAAAGCCCATGCAAGAACGGGCCTCGCACGGGACACTCCCAGCCGGACACCTGTGCTGAGACCGGCTTCTGCAATCTCCCTCTTTCCCTTTCCTCCTCATTCCTCGTCCTCTTTCCTTTAGGTTTGATTAAACATCCTCCTCTGTTACCAGAGTAATGATTCTAGTGTACAAGGAACCAAATTAATCTCTCTTGATCTTTCTAATATGAAGTGTAATCTTCTGTGGCTGTAAAGAAAAAAAAAAAAAAAAAAGAGCAAGAACTTTGTATAAACTGAGGTTAAGCATGATTAAAGAATCCCTGTATAACATGAAAGTATCCCACACAGAATTTTCCTGGTTAAAGAATTTGTAATTTCTGGAAATACTGTTACAGAGATGTGTGTGTGTGTGTGTGTGTATTTTATATATATGTGTGTGTGTGTGTGTGTGTGTGTGTGTGTATTTTATATATATATATGTGTGTGTGTGTTTTATATATATATATATGTATGTGTGTGTGTGTGTGTTTTTTATATATGTGTGTGTGTGTGTATTTTATATATATATATGTGTGTGTGTATTATATATATATATATATGTGTGTGTGTGTGTGTATAAAATATATATTTTAAGTCCTTCCCTTAAAGATGATCTTGGAACCATTAGGGTTTGGAAGAGGGAGAATTAAAATGCACACACACACACACAAAATACCAAAACTGGAAGTTAATCTTTTACTTTTAGTTCCTTGTCACCTATGAATGTCACCACAGTAAAAATACCATGAGCCATAGCAGCTACAGGTTTTACATACTTGGTTAATTAGCAATTCTTACCAAACCGAGTGTATCATTTCTCTTTAGCATCCTACATGGCCTCGATTAGACATATTTACGGGAAAAGTCAATGGATAAGACATTAGAGGCCAACCTCAAAGTCAGAACAGAGCCACTATGGACCTTAGAGAAGTGCTTTATTAGCCAAGAATTGGTTGGTTATTGATCCTGGTCCGTGTCTCTGGTCACAATAGCACTTACCCTAATTTTTCTAGTGTAAATATAAGTAAATTTGAATGGGTGTTGCTGAAAACCATCTGTAAATCTGCATTTTGCGGTCTGGGTTGTAATTGTAGTTACTGGAAGGTTCAATACATGGGGCCTGGTGAGGAGACAAGGCTGCAGCCCGGGAGGTGCTCTCTGCACGCGCCTCCTGCTGCGCTTTCTCAAGGCCATTAGCACAGCCCGGCTCCATGTCTCAGAACGCAGAAACCACCGGGGTGCTGGGCCCAGAGGAAACCGGGGTGGGGGTGAGCCTTGTGCATTTCACTTAGACCCGCCCCCCTCCCGCCACCTGCACCCAGAGGTCAACCCAGCAATTAAGGAAGAAAGATAGGAACCGGGGTTTTTTTTTTTTCTTGCTTTCCTGAAGATTTAAGCAGTAATAACTGCACATGGGTTGCCACATTATCAAGCCTCTACCTTTTATACTCCCTTTGTCCGCCCCTCCCCCACGGAGGTTTGCTATTCGAGATTTTCCAACAAATACTGTATTCTCATCACAACCGAAATTCTTCCCATCTCTCTGGGCAACACGTCGCCTTAGCAGAAGATGCCACCCGGTTAATGAGGGTTAATGGGCATTGTATTCCGTCCCCTTACTCTCAGATTTTGAGCTGAATGGGAATGGGGGTGGGAAGTGGCTTCCTTAAGGATGGAAAGTGGCACATGTAAAACCTCAAAGAAACCCGTCATTGGAATACCGTGTTCAAAATACGAATTGTATCCATTCAGGTATGTGGGCAGTATGGCTAGGTCTCACACATCATCATTTTCCTTCTTCCCAAAGAGCTCCATACCTTAAACTCTGATCGAGAGGTTATAGGAACGTGGTTGCGGCAAAAGGAAAAAGTGGTGAAAAAATAACAGGGATTGAAACGTGTGACGAACACCTGCCTACACACACCACATTATAGCAGAAGGCACAGGTGTGGTGGAGATGGGTCCTGTGGATCTGAGATGGCAGCCAGTGACCTCCTTTCTGGTTGGAGGGTGGTGCCCACCCATTTTAGGTATGATCCATGCTTACCAGGGGCAACGTATTTAACAGTAAGCCATGCTGTCTTCTAACATGTGTTTCTGTTTTGGAGCTGTTCTCTCTCACTTCACTTCCTGCCCATTATGGAGTTGCAGCCATAATGAATGATAAGGCCCCCAAATCTGCCTGTTTTACTTCATGCCTCAGTGCCTTTGCACATGCTGTTCTCTCTACATAGTGTACCATTCCCTGTTCCTTCTCTACCTGGCGATTCTTCGTTCCCTGGAAACGCTGACCAAGCGTTACTTCCCCTGAAAAGTACTTTATGCACACGTCCCCCATTCTGTCTTCGTTTAGGGACATGTGCTGAAATGTAACAGGACACCAGCATGTCAGTGATCTCCCCTAAAAACAATTCTCTGTGAACAGGGTGTGTGTGTTCATTTCTCCATCTATATAGAAAGCAACTGTCATGGTGTTTCCTGTGCAATGACCATACCCAATGAATATTGATTGACAATGATTGAATGAATGCAACAAACCCTCTTGCTGGGCAAGCCCACCTGCCTAAGGCAGAATTTGAAATTCAAATGCGCATAGTAGGGCCTGGTAAGAGTGGCTCGGTTGCTTGGAGCGTCATCTTATAATCTGAGAGGTCACGGGTTCAATTCCCAGTTGGGTTGTGAGTGCTGGCACCTGGTCAGGGAACCGATCAATGTGCCTCTGTCACATCATTGTTTCTCTCCTTCTCTTTCTCCCTCCTTCTGCTCTCTTGAAAAATAAATAAAATCATTAAGAAAAAAAACAAAAAGAAGTGACTCAGGAGTGACATGTATCTTGCCAAAACAAATGGGAATCTGCATCCAATATGACGGGGCCTCCCACTTTTCAAGATAAACCAGAAATTTGTATTTCTATTGGAAATCAACCATGTTTGAAAATGTTGGCATTTTATACCAGTTTCTGTGGCTTACGTGGCCCACATTCTCCCAGATTAAAACAGAAACAAAAACAAAAGAAACTGCCCAAGAAAACCCTGTAGCATGAACCAAATTTAGCTGCGTTTGCCTATCCATCCAAGTGGGGTCTCAGAGCCATCCCTGCACGTGGACTTGGGCAGAACTTGGAGCTTTAAGGGTCTGAGAAGGAAATGCTCTTCAGAGATGGAGTTGGCTAATTGCTTAGGCCTGGAGCCAGCCGCTTGGCCTGGGAACGCATTCTTCCTAGGAGACAGTCTGTAGAATCAGGGCAGTATAATGTCCAATGTTCAGAATAACCCCCACGGGCTGTTGGCATCTGGGAATCCATCGCCAGGAACATGGTGATTTAGAAAGCTAGAAAAAGAGGGGCCCAGCATGCACCCATCCCTGGAAAGATGTATCCGTGAGAGATGTATTTGAAGATCACGTGATTGTCTGTTTCTGTGAAATCTGCCAAGAAGCTACTGGAACTAATAAGATGTATTTGAAGATCACATGATTGTCTGTTTCTGTGAAATCTGCCAAATAAAAAAGCTACTGGAACTAATAATAAGTGAGTTTGGCCAAGTCGCAGAACACATATCAATATACAAATATCAACTATACTTCTGCACACTAGCAGCCAACACTTAAAAATGGGAATAAGATATAACATTTATAATATCATGGGGATAAATTAGGGAAAAAAAAATCTGTACGAACTGAAAACCACAATATGTTGCTGGGAGAAATTTAAAAAGACTTAAATAAAAATAAAAGAAATGTGTAGCGCGTTCATGGCCAAAGACTCAAGATTAAGATATTAGTTCAATCCCCAAATTGATCTTTTTTCAGAAACAAACTGTTTTATTGAGTTGTAATTTATGTACCATGTAATTCACCCGTTTAAAGTGTGCAGTTAACAGCTTTAGTATATTCGCAGGCTTCGGTCACTATCACAATCTGCTTTTAGAAAATGTGGCCCCACCTAAGGAAACCCTGAACTCATCAGCAACGACCCCTCTCAGCTCCTTCAGTCCCTCAGGCCTAGACAACTATTTGTCTCTATAGCTTTGCCCGTTCTGGGCATTTCATGTAAATTGAATCATACAGTACGCGGTGCAGTGTGAACGGCTTTTTCCACTTGATGTTTTCAGGGTTCATCGGCGGTGTAGTGGGTATCGGTACTTCATTCCCTTTTATTGCCCAGTAATATCCATGGTACGAATGCACCACATTTCACTTACCTGCCACATTTGATTTATCTTCCCAAATTGATCTTGGCTTAAACATAATCTAAATGAAAATGCCTTTTTTTTTTTTTGCAGAGATTGACAAGATGATTCTAAACTTCATATGGAGTGTAAAGGGACTATAATAGCTAAAAGAACTTCTGGTGGCAAAATGAATTAATACAACCACTTTGGAAAAATGATCTGGTGGTTTCTTCAAATGTTGAACATACGCACCCCATGATCCAGAACTCTGCTTTTAGTTATTTGCACAAGCCGACGATAACCTATGATGATACAAAGGCTTGCCCATGGACGCGTGTGGTACCTTTTTTGGTAATAACGAAAAATTAGAAATAATCCAAAAATATCAATCAATCAATGAGAACATAAAGAAATTATATTAAATAATACATGGAATGCTGGCTTAGCAAATAACAGCTGGGTGGGGACTGCAGGGAGCCAGGCAGTGGAAAGGGATCCCCAGGAAGAACTTGAGATTTCCAACTCCCTTTCCATTCCTGGTTCCGGAGTCACTGCTTTGAGTCCTCCTCTCTCTTTGACAGAAGGGGCCACTGAGGCCTCAGGCGGGAACCCTCCAGGTCATTAGCTTGTGTCTGTAGCCGGACTGTGAGCGGCCTTCAGGCTGGAAAGCATTGCACTCGGTCATGCTTAAAGTGGCGGGAGACCATAAACATTTCACAGCTCACTGTAAGAACGTGGGTTCTAAGGACTTAATCAGTTTTATAAATACATGTCTATGAAGGGCATTATCATATGGTTCAAGTTCTCAAGCATTACTATAGCAACTTAAACGGTCATCAATGAAAGGATGGTTGAGTTTCATTATGCTATGTCCATCCACTGGCTTCCTTACAGACATGGAAACTGTACTTACTGACAGAAATCAGGGCCCATAATGCACAGCAAAATAAAAAGAAATTTTCCAGCCCTGGCTGGTGGCACAGTGGATAAGGTGCCGGTCTGTGAACCGGAAGGTTGCTGGTTCGATTCCCAGCCAGGGCACATAACACGGCTGCAAGCCAGGTCTCCAGCCAGGTCTGTAGCTGGAGGCAGGTGAAAGGCAACCATACACTGATGCCTCTTCTCCCTCTCTGCTTTTCTCTCTTCCCCTCTCTCTGAAAATAATAAATAAAAAATCTTTAAAAAAAAGAAAAAATACCACCAAAAGGTTCTGGGTTTGATCCTGGGTTGGGGTATGTACGGGTGGCAACCAATTGATGTTCCTCTCTAAAATCAATCACATGTCCTCAGGTGAGGGCTAAAAAAATAATAATAAGTGTTAGCCATCACTATTACTGTCACTGTTGCATCGTTGCCCGTGTTGCTATGATGTAATCCACGGTGCATAGCATGTATACAAGGCCTTTTGTTGGTCTCCCTGTCCACCTCCCAGCTCAGTTTCCCACCTTCTGCCTCAGTCACTAGCTATTGCAGACCATCCTTAAGTCCCATGATACTTAACCTTTGTCATCCTTTCCCTGCGTCATTCAATTGATGCTGCCTCCCTTTTGCCCCAGTTTTCTCACTTACCCACCACGACACTGCTCAGGGGCCACCTCCTCAGCAGAGAATTCTCTTCCTACGGGTCTCCTTCTCCTTTCTGGTAGTTCCCTTCTGCAAATACACCTATACACATACACATATGCATGTACATGTATACGTATAAACAGAATGTGATTGTAATAGAATAATATATGATAAAATGATGGACTGGCCCTACTAGAATATTTCTATGGAATAATATATAATAGCATGATAGAAGACATGCAATAGACACTAGATTTTAAAAGATATATTTGAATGTAATAAAAGAACAGATGATAGAACTACATGTTACTTAATTCTGTTTCTGTCTCTTTTTGTGTTGTCAAAGGGACTATTCCTTATTAGTATTTGCGTTTGCAAACAATTGTTAACCAGTTGTTGAATGAACTGGCCCACAGCTGCTCCTGGGATTGAGGCCTGATTCTGGGTGTCAACCCCCAGAGTGCCCGCAATATAAGTGTCCTTGGGAAAACTTGGTGGGGAACTACAAATAAATGAAAGAATTAATCTCCCAGAATACAAGCAACAGCCTAAACAAGATTAAAGGTTCATACAAAACCCCTTCAAATGCAAGAAGAATAGTATGATGATGAAAGAAAAGCACACCAAAATCTTTTTTTTTTTTTAAATGACCTCTAATCTCCACCGTATGTTTCAAAGCTGTTTAAATTGAAGGGAAAATGAAGTCATGGTGGGGTTCAGCATGGACACGTTTTATCTCCTTTGCTAACAGGACAATAAACAGTGTGAATGAAGCCCTTTCTAATCTACAGCTGTTATACTGGGCTCTAAGGTTCATACAGGTTCTTCGTTTCAGTGTATGGATGTGTGTAAGCGTGTACACATCTGTGGGTTTGTGGCTTTAAAACAAAACTAACTTTTACAGATTGGGGTTTAATATCCTTGGAGAGTTCTCTCATTTCCCTGGTTAGGCCCTGCTCGTCATTTGAGATGAGTTGAGTAGCCAAGTAAATGAACTCATTAGTAGTCTGTTGTTGAAGGGGGTCTCCCATGTTTTATGAAATTCCTGGTCATCCTTGGGAGTTGCAACTCAGGGCTGCAAGGGAAGAGCTCAGAGAAAAGTTGAAAAACGGGGGAAACCTACCCTCTTATTTCACGGCGACAGCCCGTATGCAGGGGCTGTGCTGATGAGAGGCGGACAACTCCAGTCTGGGCGATGAATCCGAGTGGCACTGAAAAACAAAGGAGAGTCCCCGAAGACGGTGATCTTCCGAACGACCCAACTGGCCCGTGCAAGCCTTTGAATTTCACCTTGATGTCGAAACAAAAGCACAGAGGGAAAGCAGGAGCTAATTCTATTGATTGCTGTGACTCAGAAATCTAGCATGAAAGGGACGTGGGGCGAGGGAGAGGATGTGACATAAAGACAGACCCGGTCCCGGCTGACTAAATCGGGCCCCGACCTTCTCACGTCCCCACGGATCCTCGCGGCATGCGGAGCCGGAGTTTGGTTAGGGGCTCGTTTATTAATAAGCAAATAGATCGAACCTTACATTAATCTCAATATTTGGCCTCTTCAGAAATGAAAATATTTAGATGAGAAAATGAATTAATGGTTAGGGATTGTGTGTGTGTGTGTGTGTGTGTGTGTGTGTGTGTGTACTGGTTTTATGGACAGGATCTTGAAAATGGTTTAAGGATATTTCACTGTGACATGGTCCTCTGTCCCCACCCCCACCCTGTCCCATGGCTCCCACTCTCTTCCCGCTGGGCCACGTTGCTTTGGAGTTGAACTCAGGGGCCAGCCAGCAGAGCTGTGACTTAGCTCCTCTGTGGCCCACAGTGAGGGTCCAGTACTTGGGCTGTGCAAGGAGTGGGGACCAGTAAATGCCATCATGCACAGAGGTCACATGGTGAAAGAAGAGCACACGGGACACGCTAAGTACATTTCACGTTCCTTCCCAGGGTAACTTTTCACCCTGATGCCCAAGTCACCTCCCCTACCTGGTGGGTCTCCTACCAAACTACAAGCCCAGCTCTTGGCCTCAGAGGCCTGTCTTGGGTCACCCCTCTACCACCCTCCCAGGCATTATCCCTACAATAACCTCACAGTGACCATCTCGTCCACTGTGCGCCAAAGCTTTTCTTCGCCTGTGGCATTTTGTAGCATGCTGAGAACGTGGGCGTGCAGGTCCCAGGGGGCTGCAGATCCCACAGCGGGGGTGAGGGTCAGGGGAGCGTGGTCCCCACTGCCTGGAAAGAAGTCTTGCTCACTAGGCATGTCACCCCTTTCTAATGCCCCTAGAATGAAAACACCTATTGCCAATCAGGCGTGGAGCCCCATCTGTTCAGAGAAAGACATTGTTCCCTTAAGAGTGGCTTTAAAGTGAGGGGACTTAGCATCCCCAGTTCTTGACAAGGCATCTCTGGCGGATGGGACAACAGGGAGGCAGGCCAGCACTCCCCTCCCTCAGCCCAGGGGGAGGAGACCCTCTTACTTAACTGTGCTTCGATCACTGGAACTTCTTAAGTAAACTTGAGATTAAGGTAGAGATACCCAGTAGAGGTTGCATGTGTCTTCAAAGACATGACACCCAGATGCACTATTGGAACAAAAAGTAACTTGTCTACAGACAACTCCCTGTCAAGATGAGGACCACACCCTGGAAACCAGCATTTGTCGAGGTGGGACAGGCTGGTGGAAAGGTTATTTGTGCCCGGAAGGGGTATCTCTGCCGAGAGTCCAGCCGACCTTAGAAGGAAGCCCACACCTTCCGAAGACGTGGACTGAAGGAGAAAATGAAACTGATCACTTAAAAAGGGTAGGCTGTTCCGATGAGATCCCCCTGCTTTTCCACTTGCTGATACTACTCCATCAAACTTAGAACACTTAGTTTAAAATGATCTGGGCCACGAGTGCAGATATGGAAATGCAGTAGTGGGGGCGGGGAGACCGTTGGTCCATCTCCAGGGAAAACCTGAGACAAAGGAATGAATGGAAGTCTGCCAGTGGCCACTTGTCCCAAACACCTCAGGACTCCAGGCGATGTCTCGATGTTTACGGGACGAGGGGGAGGTTCTGTTTGCTGTGTGTGAACCAACTCTTCTAACCCCTACTTCAGCCCTAGGACTAGATCCCATCATGATCTCACAGAAGGGTGGTGGCATCGCATGGCCGAACGCCAGGCAGGAGTTGGACACGTTCTGCCCCTCCTAACAGGTTCGATGCAGGCGAAGGGGATGAACAGACCTGTCACGAGTGCAGTGTGGGCACCGTCAGGTGTCCTTGTGGAAGGGGAGAGGGCAGCCTTGCGTAGTTTCTTTCCTGCGGCCGTCACTTTTCTGAGCCTCTCCTTCCTTCGCGGTTGCCACGGGGGTGGTAAACTCAAACTGGGGAGGGATTCTGTAAAGGCTGGCCATACATGGGGGTCACCTAGAACATTGCCTGGTGCGTGGGAGGGGCCTCCCTCCACACCAGCTGGTGCTGCCATTAGCATTTCCAGGGCAGGCTTTTCACCAGGGGAACAAGGCAGCCTGGGAGATGCACTTCAGACTCACAGCGGCCCAGCTCCGGAGTCTGCGGTCAGAGTGAAACGTTCAGAGCTGGTTTTATTGAGCTACCACCCATCTATTAACCCTTCCAGAGTCTTTTAATAATCCTACTGGGTGCCGGTCCCCAGAGTACAGCGTTTTCCTCTCCGGTCTGACAGCGCCTGTCGGTGGTCTTGGGCACGCCACCTGCAGCGACCCTTTAATGGGGGTTGTGAACAAAGTACCTTGTAAACACAGTCGTGCTGCATTTTCCCGTTAGTTTCCAGGAAGCAAGGTTCTGTGACTGTAGAAATGATGTCAAGTTCAACACAGGCCCTGGCCACGTGGCTCAGTGGGTGGGAGCATCTTTCTATGCACCTAACGGTTTCCCGGTCAATTCCCAGCCAGGGCACCTACCTGGGTTGTGGGTTCAATCCCCAGTCTAGCGTGTGTGGGAGGCAACATGTAGCTATCTGTCTGTCTGTCTGTCTGTCTCTCTTTCTTTCTCTCCCCCTCCCACCCTGCCTCTCTCTGACTTCCCCTCAGTCTCAAATGAGAATAAAATAAACTTTAAAACAATAACTATCAGTGGTTTCATTTGGATCGTGCAGCCTATCCACTTAACCTCAGCAAGGCACCCATTGGTTCACTCAAAAAATACTTACCGCGTGTATACTATGTCCCAGGTAATGAGGCCACAAGTCTGAAAAACAGGTGCATTCCTGACTTCCAGGCCTTCCATGCCAATGAATTTCAGTTGCGGGACAATGAAGGACAGACAGGAAAAAAATATATATGTAGATGAATAGGTAATACAATGTCCTAAACTGGCAAGTGTTAGGAAAATCAAAATGGAAAGTAGGTAGGACAAGGTACAGAACTTCATTTTTTCGCTGCTGTGGCCCTTGAAAACCTCTTCTACCTATAATTCACTGCTCAGAACACCACGAGGAGAGGAGTATGAAGGAGAGGCCTTTGTACCCCATTTCAGCGGAAACCTTTCCGTGCAGAGTCTGAGAGGGCAACTCTGCAGACAACAGGAGGAACTGTTCCACCTGACTAGCAAGCCCTTCCCTTTGCACATAGATTCCTTGAGAAGTTCCTTTGCATAGCAGCCTCCCTTGTTTGTGCTTTCGGATGTAAGTCATTTATGAAAAATCATCTCCGCATAAGTCTTGGATGGCACTCTGCATTCCAGAGCATGTTAAGGATGTTCATGCTATGTATTTATGACATATATTGACATCAGCACTGGGAGGAGGAGTGGGTATACCCAATGTATTCCAGCCCACCCTCTCATGCTTTTGAGCATATCACGAAAGAAAGGTACGCAGATGCAAAATTGCAAACGCCAAAAGGTCTTAGTTTTACTGTTAAAAAAAAAAAAAAAAGTGCTAACTTCTCCTGAAGGTGCTGAAGCCAGTTTGCTATTGTAAATTATTAAAGGTGCCTCCTTGGAAATCAATAGCAAGTGACTATGGGCTAATTTTTGATTGATAGATTTCTCATTAAAATTAATGTCGATCTACGCTTCCAAACGGTACCTATTAATAAAACCCTAATTGCTATCATATGTAGCTGATGCCTTTCTGAGGGTATAATCAATTTGGTACAGGTCTTGCCTTTTGTTGACACCTGGCTACCCAAAGGGTTTTCCAGGGAAGGGGAGTATCTCTGTGATGATACCTGAAGCAGACCGAGACCTGTCCAGTGACGCTGCTAACGTACAGCGCCAACCTCAGACCTCGCTGTTCTGGGACAGGTCCCAAGGGCCACCAGCTCGGAAAAGCCAGTGGCTGCACTTAAATGCGAGACGGCCAGAAAGCTTGATGTTCTAGACACCCTGGCTCCAGCTCCATCTGCAAAACTTTAAGTGCCACTCGCTGAGAGCACGGAAAAACCATCTTCTGTCTTCGTCCGCATAGAGCATCATTATGCGTTTTACAATCGCATGCGGGCCAGGCAGCTGGAACCAGGCAAGAAGCCAGAGCCCTCGATTCAGATAGTCCTGAGCCTTCAAAGAAAAGCAGTTTTCGGGGCTCCCAGGGAAAATCGGTTCCCCTGCAGGAGGAGCGTGTGAACATTGATTCATTTGAGCGAAGAGGAGTCCAACTTAATGATTCTTTTAAAACACCCTTAAGGTTCCTTTACCCTTAACATTCCTGCGTGAACGTTAACTTGGGGAATCTCGGTGCGCAGTAAGGAAAAAATATATAGATAAAGGTCTATTGGGACTCTAAAAGCCCAAAAGAAAGACAGGCAAAGTCAATATCTATTTTTGCTATTTTCAACTAGAATATGAATAAAATTTAATTTAGCCTTAAAACTCCAAACCAATCAAAGAGCAGCCCAGTGGCTAAAGAGAATTCAGTTGAAGGCCAGTGACTCCTCTACGGAGGGGGGTGTTGGGGGTGGAAGTCATGGATTAAAACCACAACAGATAAAGATCTCAAAGATCAGATTTTTTATCTGCGCTCCAAGGGGCTCTTGTGTCTTCAGAGGGGCTCAGAAAATGTCGCGAGAGAAGACGTTGCTTCATGGTTGCTGGCACCTTTGCCTACATTACAATTAGGTGTGGGAGCCAAGAGCCTCCCATTCTGTCTTCAGTTCCCAGCCAACCTGTAAACTCAGGTCGGCGAAGAACACTTAAGGAGAATTGTGTTTTACCTTCACTGTTTCGATGGCAGGTAACTTGGCGAAAGGATTTGAGAGACCGCCCGAGAATGGAAGGGATTGTGTTCTACTTCCCTTAACCGGGAAGCTGGAATAGTGTCTGTCTGTCTCTCTTGATTTCTTTTAGCTTTGATGGCAACTTACCATTCCTCAGTTCTAGATTGCATGTTCTTTTTAAATTATTATGATCGATGAGAGAGAGACATCAATTTGTTGTTCCACTTACTGATCACTTCATTGGTTGATTCTTGTATGTCCTGACCTGGATGTGCTCTGACCTGGGATCGAACCCACAACCTTGGCTTGTCCAGTCGACACTCTTTTAACAACTGAACTACCAGGGCAGGGCCTCAGGCATCAGCCTTCATCACCCTCAACCTGTTCAGCACAGAGGGGTCAGCGCCATGGAGGACAGGAGCCAAATCTGGGCCCCCATGTACTTTCTGGCCGGCCTCCTTCCGTGCCAAGCACAGGAGAAAAAGCACCCACTGGGCGAACGCTGATCAAGTAAAGGAGGAAGACGGAACTGCAGGGAACCCTTGCGACCTGGACAAAGGTCAGCGCAACCTTTCCTTTCTTAGTAACTTTGGAGCCCCTCCAGGCCGGCTCTCCCGAACTCATGCTGTGCAGCATGATGAAGACGATCATTTCAAAAGGTATCTGGCTGTTGTATTTGGCTGTGATCTTCCCAACGAAGTCATTTAGGGATTTGGGATGATAAACATGTCAGCTCCGCCTGGTGCTTTCATCTCAATGTGGCACGTTTCCCTGGTCCCCAACCTCGGGGAAACGTCTTCCCTGGAGAGCAGGAGACAGCAGCAGACCCCTCCCAGTGCCATCGTCCTGCTGGCGCACAGGTGGGCGCCCTGGAGACAAAGGGGGTTTGGCAGGCGACAGGCCTTCTGGGGGTGGGCCCGGGAGACTTCCCACCACAATGGCCCCGTCGAACCTGGTGGCTGGCTCCCTCCTGCTTCATTGAGACTTTTCTATTCTGCTCCCTCTGCCATTCTTCTTGGGAAGCGGGCCATTGCAAAAGGAGTGCGATGGCTCCAATTTTGTGCTTTCAGAAAGCACACAAGCGAAATTTGGCCACGTACAGATGTGCGGACTTGGCGTGTCCCTCACGCTGGCCTGAGGACACTGAAGAGAATCAGGTCTGAAAGGGATGCACTCTCTCCACTTTAAACTCAGCAATTCCCCCCCCGCCTTGGTCGTGGACATGACTTAGCAGGGGATGTAGCTTAAAATTAAAAAAAAGCAGAGCCCTGGCTGGTGTGCTCAGTGGGTTGGGGCGTAGTCCAGTCGAGGAAAGGGTGGCGGTGTGATCCCTGGGGGGGACACATCTGGGAGGCAAACCAGTCCATGTTTCCCTCTCATATCAGTGCCCCTCTGTCTCTCTCCGTCTCTGTCTGTCTCTCTCCCTCCCTCTCTCTTCCTCCCTCTAAAAGCAATGAGAAAATATCCTCAGGCGAGGATAAAAAAATAAAAATAAATAAAGGCACACCAAAAGACAGACATTTAGGGTAAATAGGGCCCCTGCGGACAACGAGAGGAATCTGCTGCTGCCACCCTACTTGTCATCGTTTTCCCCACGTATTCTGAACCTGGGACACTAAGTCAGAGGATATAAGATGATTATTTTGAAAGACAGAGCCATCTATTCTAACCCTCTTATTATTTTCCTTAAAAAAAAATGTAAAAGATTTAAAGTTAAAAACTGGCTCTCTCCCTAACACATGCTACATGCAACATGCATGACCCTTGAAGACATCATGCTAAATGAAATAAGCCAGACCCCAAAGGAAAACCACTGTTTGCTTCCCTTCATGTGAGGCACTTAGAGTGGTCACACTTGTAGAGACAGAAAGTAGACGGTGGTTTGCAAGGGCTGGGGGAGGGGACAAGGGAGAGTTTGTGTTTCATGGGCCCTGAGTCTCAATTTTGCAAGATGGGAAAAATTCTGGAGATGGATGGTGTTGATGTTTGCACAACAATGGGAATGCTCTTCGTAACACTCAACTGTATACTTCAAAATGGTCCCAATAGTGCATTTTATGTTATGTATATTTTATCATAATTAAAAAATAATTTAAAAAGTTTTAAGTAGCTCTCTCTGCTTGAATATCTGCAGGAAAAAAAAAAAAAATACCTCACTTCTTCACCAGGAAATCCAATTTAATTTTAGTTAGTACAAATTCTCATAAAATCTTCTTTCTTTCTTTCTTTCTTTTTTTTTTTTTGCCTGAAATAAGTTTCTTCTAAACATTTAAATGTGAAACATCTTCACATTTTTCCTAAGCTCCATGTTCTAAGAATGAATTTCTTTTCCTTTTCCAGTGGTTCTTCGCATTGTGATATTTCCATATTTCCAGATCTGGCCTGTATCAATCTTTGTTTCTCTTCTACCTAATTCATATTTCTATTATAGTACGCTGCTCAAAACTGACCACCGTTCATCAGTGATGAATGTAAAATACCCTCCGTGTCTCTGGACACTGTATTTCTGTTAATACATCCTAATGTGCCATTCTAGTTTTAAAAACTCAGGGAAGATTTTTGTCTCAGTTATAACTGCTACTGATGACATTCTCCTGTCATGAATGGTCTCCCTGTAGATCCAGGGTCTATTGGCTAATTTTTCATTCAGCTGTCACCTCCTCCAGCAAAGGTATAAATCCTTGCTTGTGCCAGTGCTGGGCCCGGGAGGTGCCATCCTGGCTCCTGCTGTCAGTGGCTCACAGACTAGGCAGGTCACATGCACCAGGAGGCTGGTAATTAGCAGGCAGGGCACATGGGCGGTGATGGACAGCACACCAGAGGCGGATGGTCTATGAGAGTCCATGATGAGTTATGACAGGAGGCTTAAGGTTAGGTTTTCAGCCAGGATTTAGATGAGATTCTTGTCTTGTTTGTTTGATCTTTCAGAGGCTGGCCCTTACGAATTTGGTGTCTATTTCTTGTCCTCTTCCCTGTTAGTTCCATGGGTCTCATGAAAGAAAGTAAGACCCAACTATGACTAAGTAGAGCTCACCCTGAAACTCATTGGTCCGCCCTTTTGCCTGATTGAACTTCTGGTGCCACACCTTCCTGTCTGGCCTTTCTGGCTCCTGTGGCCATTGATCTTCCAGAAGAATAAGGACATTATTGTTCGCATGTGGATGTCCTCGGGTACCACGTAGGTGGTCAGGAACTGCCTGAGGGATGAGGGAGCAAGTCATTGAGTAAACAGCATGTGTGCTAATTCGAGGTAATGCAGGGAAACCATGTGTCTCTTAATTTTGGTGTCTCAGTCTTGTCCCTAGGGAGCTAATGGGTAAGCTAATAATCGTGGCCCTTTGCACAAATTAACTCAGAAAGGAACATAGATCTAAATGTAAAAGGTGAAACTTAAAAACTCCTAGCAGGTAACACAGGAGAAACTTGGACGACCTAGGATAAATTTTTTAGATACACCACCAAAGGCACAGAACATGAAAGAAATAATTGGTCAGCTGGACTTGATTAAAATTAAAAGCTTCTGCTCTGGGAAAGACGATGTCAAGAGAAGATAAGCCACAGACTGGGAGAAGAGATTTGAAAAAAAAAAAAAAGAGAGCGAGAGACCTCTCTCATAAAGGACTATTATTCAAATATACCAAGGATTCTTAAAACTCAACAGTAAGGAAACAAGCAACCTGATTTAAAAATAGGCTTGTGACCTTCACAAGAGGAGACACCGCAGAAAATAATCAGATGGAAAGATGAGCACAGGAAAAAGGCTCCATATCTTATGTCATCGGGGAAACCAAATAAGATACCACAACATGCCTATTAGAATGGCCAAAATCTAGACTATTGACAACACCAAGTGCTGACAAGGAGGTGGAGCAACAGGAATTCTTATTCATCGCTGGTGGGGATGCAAGTGGTACAGCCACTTTGGAAAAACAGTGTGGCAGTTTCTTACAAAACTCAACATACCGTATGGTCCAGCATTCACACTCCCTGATATTTACCCAGAGATGCTGAAAACTTATGTCCACACAAAAATCTGCTCTTGGCAGATTTAGAGCAGCTTTATTTATGACTGCCCAAACTTGGAACCAGCTGTCAGTAGGTGAGTAGATACACAAGTTGTGGTAGGTCCAGAAAATGGACTATTGCTCAGCACTAAAAGCAAATGAGCTATCAAGCCATGAAAAGACATGGAGGGACCTGAACTACATATTACAAAGTGAAAGTACCCTACCTGAAAAGGCTTCAGGCTGCGGGATTCCAACTATATGCCATTCTGAAAAAAGCAAACCCTATGGAGACAGTAAAAAGGTCAGCGGTGGCCAGGGGTTAAGGATGATGGAGGAATGAATAGGTGTAAGAGAAAAGATCTCTAGGGCAGTGAAATACCCTGTGTACCATAAGGATGATTACAGGTTATTATAATTTGTCCAAACCTATAGAATGTAGAACACTAAAGGTAACCCCTAATGTAAACTATGGACTCTGGGTGATAATGATGTCCATGTAGGTTTATCAATGGTAACAAATAAACCACTCTGGTGGTGGTGGTAGGGGGTTGTTGGTAATGGAGAGGTCTATGTATTTGTGGGGACACAAAAGGTATATGGGGACTCTCTACCTTCCCTTCAATTTCACCAGGAACCTAAAAATTCTTTCTTTAAACATCTTTACAAATAGTAACAATAATTGTGGGTTCCCAGAGCTTGGAAACCACTGCTGAACTTGAATGTGTTTCTCAGCTAGCAACCTGAAAGTTCATGGTGCTTACATTCTGCTAGACAAAAAGCCCGGTGTTTATCCTAACAATATCTCCTTTCTTTATCTTGTACCGTCTAATGTTATTTGCTCTGAGAACCTGTCATGCCTCAGGCCTGGCTATTCCTTCCCATTTTCTCACTCCAAGAAACATAAGCAAGAAAAGACTGGAGATGTTATCCCCACCCATCAAGGGAAACATCTCAGATTACCGAAGTAAGTAAAATAGGAGGCTCCAAATCCAGCAAGTAGGGCTAAAGCTCCCAGGTCTTGTTTGAATACGGAGGTGATGTGGCCTCTGTCATCTGCGTGCAGACACTAATAAACAGGCCTGGCTAAGTCCTCAGCTCTCACCGCCATTAACGTAAGGACAGCATGTCACAGGGAGTCTGGGTTTCCTGAGAACACCCCCAGTGACGTGGGCGAGGGGAGGCATCTGCTCTGGGGACTGAGATGTGATATAAAACCCCCCTTTCTCATTTCCTATCTTGACACTGCATGCAACTCTTTCACCAAGTGGGGGAATCGCTTTTGGACAATCTTCTTACAGAGTGTGAATAGCTGATAGCCCGGGCGCAGGGCCGGCTAATATATCCTAGCAGACGCGAAGGCATTTGCTCCGCATTGGCAGGCCAGGGCAACACTTCATTCTGCTGTTGCATATGTATGAAATTAACGCTGTGACACTCACCGGCCCTCCCAACTTTAACTCTCTTGATGGGATTTGGTCCTGAGGGAAAGTCCAGTCATGAAGTCCAGATTTAAATGCAAGAGGGATCTGAAGTTTTGAGGAGGTGACAGAGGGGGTGGGGAGAGGGAGGGAGGGAGAGAGAGGGAGGGGGAGAGGCCAAGTTGTATATTAAATACAGGAGCTTAATGAGAACAAAGTGAAACAAGGTTCATATTTATGGAAGTGACCTGTGCCCACCGTTATATTGAGGGGTAATCAACTCTCAAGCCCTCTAACTCCCGCGTATATACCCCATTTATATCTACTGCGGACCCCTACCTCATTATGAATATCTGAGCCACAAAATGTATGTATCCTAGAAATAGGAAAAGAAAGAAAGAAAACCCCTTAAAAGCTTGTCCATGTTCTGTTAGCTAGAAAGAAGGATTTTAATATACCATTATTAAAAACATTATAATCAGCCCTGGCTGGTGGCACAGTGGATAAGGCACCAGCCTGCGAACCCGAAGGTCGCTGGTTCGATTCCCAGTCAGGGCACATAACCAGGTCTCCAGCCAGATCCGTAACTGGAGGCAGGCAAAAGGCAACCTTGCATTGATGTCTCTCTCCCTCTCTGCCTCTCTCCTTTCCCCTCTCTCTAATAATAATAAATAAAATATATTTTTTTAAGTATTAAAAAAATTATAACCGGTTATGGGTCACAGTTCCTTACTGTGGGCACATGTAACCTTCTGAACAACTGCAGACAGTAAGTGACTACATCAGCCGAGTGGAAAGCACCAATGGCTTTTCTCAGTTTTGAAATCCAACAGCAGACGAAGGGGCAGTGAGACTCAGGGACTGACCTGGAGGGGCCTACACAGTTAGCTTGAGGTTCTAAAAATTCTCGGAGTAGAACAGCACAGTAGAGTTGAACATCCGTCTAACATCACCTGGGCTTGGAACGAACGCAAAGCCAACCTGCTTGTCACAGGGGCCATGGAATGAGAACTGACAGTAAGGCGTCATTTCAGTAGTTCATGGGCGCAAAATGTGCTCGGGACTCTAGACGGGGCTTGTCTGACACACGTCCTCCGGTGGATGGACCCCTGAGAAGCTGCTGAGACCTCCCTGGGCCAGAACAGGAATCCTGGGCGTGGAAGAAGAGACGGTGGTGTGAATGTCACATTCATTGCTGTGGCAGCTCTGAATAACTGCTGGTGATTAAACCACTGTGTTCTGGACAAGGGCCTGGGGAAAGTTGTAAGCTAAATATAGTACTTAGGAATTTATCTAGGTGTGGCATAGAAAAAAAACATTCTATTTTTTGATATTGAATGTTATACGGAGTAACGTTGCATAAGACATATTGGGAAGTATAATTTATTCATTTGCTCTACTTAGTTGCAAAAAGAACTTACTGATTTCAATGCAAAGCGAAGCCTACATTTTACTTCCCCAAAGGCGCTCGCTGATTGGGAATTTCGGCGCTGTGCCCAGATAGATTCTGAGGGGCCGCTTCAATCAGTGCCAAGGAAACTCACCCTGACCTTTCTAGATGGACCTAACAAAAGCATATTCATGACCGTTGTCCCATCAAAAGTCAGGCAACATGGCAGGGAGGGTTGGGAATGCAGGCAGGTAGCTATGAATTCCGGTTCAGTAGTGCTGTAATTCGTGGCCCAATTAACATGGGCTTTACTATTGAAATGGTTAGCAAAATCCTGAAATAGAGTAATAATGCCAAATAACAAGGACTCAGTAAAACATCCCCAGCGTGTTCCGTGGGCTGCGTTCCTTTCTTCTAGGCTGCTAATAAGGTTCATTTGGGAGAGGGTAACTAGACTACCTGTCTCCACCTCTCCCTGTTTTATCTTTCAAAGCGAACATTTTTCGCCGAACTACTAATCTAGTCATTACCCAGACCCAGCCATGCCCGGCCTCTCGCAAAAGAACAATGTGGCCAGTGATGGAGGTGTTTCAGAGCAGGCTGATGACTTTATAGCTGTGTCCCGGCTCGGTGACCCACAAATCTCCTTTGATATGCGAGGCAGGAGAAAGAGCTTGAAAGGATCAGGAGAAGAGGGGCAGATGAAGCCATCATGTGACAAGCATCCTAAGGCAGCTGCAGAAAGAAGAAAAGCCAGAGTGGGGAAGGAGCGCGCCGTGCGGCTGATGGAGACGTTGGAGGCCCCGCGGGTGACCCGCATGGTCCAGGTAGCGCGCGTCAGGCCGAGCCGGGAAGCAATCTTCGACAAATTAAAGAAATCTCCATGGAAATTAGCATGAAACATTTTCTAATCTGCCGCTTTTCGCTGCCGACAAGGGTCACTGGTTTAGCTTCCCTCTTATTTTATTGCTCGTCAGCCACCCTGGGCTTTCGGCCTGTCTGTATTGTCACCTTCCTTGGATTCTTAACTCTTTTAGGCCGCCTTCCCTGAAGAGGGATGTTACCGTTGTGGTCGCTGCTACCATTGATATTGTTAATATCGCCAAGGATGCTGCTCTGATTGCCACAGCTGTCATTGCTGTCAAGCTCCCAGGACTGGGATGTCTGCAAACGCCACCACCAGCCACAGCACGCGTGCTGGGAGGGCCCCAGGGAGCAGCCCTGGTCCGTTCTGACCCCTGAGTAACGCAGTGACTGCAGCCAGGGGACACAGCCCAGCACAAGAGAGGTGTGGGTGTACACACGCATGCCCACGAGCCCTTGGCAAGTCACCTTACCTCTCTGAGCCTCTGCTCGCCCGGTACAAAGGCAGCTGATATGTCCCCGTAAGGCGGTGGGTGGCGAGCATTATGGGATGCAGGGGGAGTGAAAACGCATAGGCCACCCTAGATGTCCAGAAAACCATTACCGTCATTATAAATGAGACCCTCACACCCTGTAATATATAATAATAATAATAATATATATATATATAATATATATATGTATATATTTTTTTACTCTGGGTGTAAAATACTAAGACATGAGAGTCACTTCTGTGGGTCTCCTGTTCACCGAACGCTCTAAACGGGGCTGTTGAGCCTTAGAAATCAACTTTCGCAAATAAGCTTTTTTTTTTAAAGGAGAAAGCAGCATGTGTGGCGTGCTCCTAGGTGCCAGGTGTATTCACAGACACTATTACTCCGTATTTCGACTCAGTGCGGAGAAATACCTATAGGAGCTCTGGGGTCATTACTTAGCGCCCTACAAGGTCGGTCCCGAAAGTATCGAGCCAATGTCCGCCTAAGTAAAAACGGTTTGCGCAGCCGATGCGTTCCAGACGGACCTCGTACCATTTGCTCCTCCAATGGTTCCCGATGTGGTAGAAGCCATTTCAGCAGCAAATCCCTCTGGCTGTGAGTTCTGCCCTGGACCCGTACCCGTCTTACAGCGTCCTCTCAAAAACTCTGAAACTTAGGCCTCGCTCCCAGTTTGGAGGGGTGGGGGGCAGCTGGGAAAGTAAAGGAACCTGCCACCATTTGCAGCTTTATGGGTGGCCCCCGCCCCATTCCTTCCTGACTTTGGTAATCTGCCTTTTCTTACTCCCTCATCTAGTCATCTTTTTAAAAGTGAGCTTCTAACGTGGCTGTTTTCTAAGTCCACTGTGTATTTCTTTCAACTTTGTGGATACAATTCAGCTCTTAATGATTGCTTCTTCCCTTTGTGTTTCGGGGAGTTGATTTGCACTTGTGTTTCTCACTTTACCAGGACACTAGGGTCATTGATTTTTTAGTCATTCTTCTTTTCTAATAAATGCTTTCAAGATTCATTCCCTTCCAGGCATGAAGTTGCATCCCAGATGTCTGGAAAAATAACATTTTCATTATCATTCAGCAGAAACTATTTTCTAATATCCATCGTGAGCATTCTTTGACCCGTGGACTTTGTAGAAATGTATTGATAAATTTCAAGCATTACAGCTTATCCAGTTTTCTTTTCCTATTGATTTTCAGTGCAATTATATTGTGGTTAGAGAATATACTTTCTATGATTTCACCCCTTAGAAATTTGTCAGGACTTATTCTATGGTTCAGAATATAGCTTTAAGTTGTTGAGTGCAGATTTGGATTATGTAAATAAGGTCAAGTCTGATAATCATCTGATTGAAATCATCTATATTCATTTTGTCTTTTTAAGTTGCTGAACAAGATGGTTAAAATCACACATACTGCACGTGATCAATTTCTCCTACTAGTTTTGCCAGTTTCTCTTTTTTTGAGGCTACAGTTTTAGGTGGAAGTGACCAAGTTCACACCATTTCTTAAGCTTTTGTGAGGAGGCTAGTCTATTGCTGATTCACCTGTACAGAGTGCTTTTCAGTAGAGATATAATGTGAACTACATGTCATTTCAAATGATCCAATAGTACACTTAAAAAGGACAAAGAAAAAAGGGAAAGTAATTTTGTTATTGCTGTATTTATATATACAAAATATTGTTCCCTCAACACAGTGTAAAATTTTACTGAGATATTTAACATTCTTTGTTTATACTAAGACTTCAATATCTGGTATATATTTTACCCTTATAATAAACCTCAGTTTGGACCAGGTAAACTTCATATGTGTGGGTATATACGTTAGAGCTGGGACTATATTGGATGATGAATCTCTTAACTCCTACATTATGCTCTTTGATGGCCCTCTTCCTTAAAGGGTCCTGACTTCCAATTTTATTTTCTCAACTTCATGAGATTTCCATGGTCTCTTGGCTTCCTAGGCTTTAAAGCAACTTTTTTTGTATTTATTGATTTGAGAGAGAGGGAAGGGAGAAGAGAGTAGGAGAGCAAGAAAGTAAGAGAGAGAGAGAGAGAGAGAGAGAGAGAGAGAGAGAAACATTGACTTGTTGTTCCACTTATTGACACATTCATTGGTTGATTTTTGGATGTGCCCTGACGGCAACTCAAACTTTCAGCCTAAGTGTATTGGGATGATGCTCTGACCAACTGAGTTACCCTGCCAGGTCTTTGGCTTCCTAGACTTTGAGCACTACTTTGTTTGACTTTTTAGCTTCTTAGTTCTGAATCGTCCAATGCCTATGTGGGAAGTATGGAAAAGAATTTCAAGCTCACCTAATCATACTTATTTCTTTCTGGTATCTTGGGCTCTCAAGTCCTGACTGCCTTGGTCTCCTGGAACCCCAAGAGCCTGTCTCCTATGGCCAAAAGGCCACCAAAGACCGAGCGCCAAGTCTTAGCTTCTTCCTTAGCCACTTACCACTTAATTTCAATCTCTTGTGTCACTTACTAATTGGCAAATAACTTAAGTGGAAACAGCATAGAATGTCAGATTCACTGCTCTGCACTTTCTTTTTTCCCTGGATCCTGGCATGAAAGTGTGTTGGTCGTTCTCCAATGCTTGGACAGATTTTCTGTGGCAGTTGCATTGTGCTCCACTCTTCTAGTTATTTTTGGTATCAGATTTGATCTGCACTAATGCATTGCTCCACCATTTCTCCATCTTTATTCTGCACTGCTAATTTTTCAAGTCATTTCAAACATGTCATGGTTAGCAGAGTAAGAATTTTACACTGTATATGATAAGGTGGCAGGTATTATTTTGATCGGTTTTTTACAACACGAAAAATTGTCATGCTCCTCATTTTCTTCCTTGAAAAAGACAGATGCCATTGGTGTCGAACTTTATAGATACCTGAGTACATGCCACAGAAGCAGTGTTTATCCAAACAGGGATAGACATTACCCTCAGTGATTCACTGGTCAAATGAAGACAGGTGGATTTTAAGGCTTGAATCAATAACCAGTACCCAGAATTGCTAAAGGAAATCCCAAGAGAAGAAAATAAAAATAAGTGAATCTCTAAAATAAAGATAATTTATTTTAGAGACAATTATCTCTAAGTAAGGAAAGAATACTTGAATCTTATTAGGACTGATATCTGATTTGCGTTTCTGAAAGAATGTAAACAAGGCTGTCTTTATACCTGGGTTGCTGTGACTTACCCATACACTTAAATAGCAGTGTTAGGTTTTGCTTTTATTGATAACGAAGACAGTTATGAAATGGGTTAGGATGTTTCAAGTACAAGCACTGAAAAGTTAACAAAAAGTGCTTTAGACAATAGTGACTTTTACACGTCATACAGTCATGATTCCAAGAATAGCGCAGTTCCGGGATAGTTCATTGGCTTCATGATATAATCGTGAGTGAGGTTCTTTTTGTCTTCCTGCTTGGCAACTCCTACCATGCTGGCCTTTGTTCTCATGGCTTTTTTTCCTTGGTTATAATATGGCTACCATAGTTCCAGGCACTCTACTGTCACATGAAGCCTTCTGAAAGCAATGAATGTTTCTTCTTGTTTATTTTTTAAAATTAATTGGCAGGGGGTGAGTGACTTCAGTTGATAAAATGATACAGGTTTCAAGTATACAATTCTACGATACATCACCTGTAGAGTGTGCCCACCACCCCGCTGCTTCTTCTCAAACTCACTTCTGGGACAATTGTTGGCAACAGGATCATAGGGTCCCCATGGTGAACATAGGCTGATCAGCACTTGTTTTTCCCTTGGTAGAAAAGCACCATTTCTTATGAAGTAGGTGACTTGCTGGGGAAAAGGGACAGGGATGGAGGATTTGACATCTATGGGCAATGGACAGCGCTTGCCATGTTTATTTTAGATACTATTTGTAAAGATCAGCTGATTGCCTCACCTGGAGTTAACAGGGACGGTGTTAAATATTTTGACTTTGATCACATTTTGCACAAAGTTTGAATGATAATTTACAACTTCTTCCTCCGTCTTCATTGCTGGTGCACTGCATCCAACGGCTACACATTGTCTAAGGTCAAGCATTATTTAAGTATTCAGAACTCTAGCAGAATGTGTTCAATGATGTAAAATTCTGTGCACTTTTGTTTGTTTATTTTGTTGTTTTTTAGCATTAGTCACCCAACAGTTAGTTACTTCCAGGCGTGTTGTCTTAAGAGGACAAAGACCAATTATTTATATGAAACTGCTCGATAGGAAGACATCCAGGGGATCCAACTGTGTCATGTTTGCCAGGAGCACAAATGTCATAAAATGGAGGACTGAACTTCAGGTGGGGCTCATTAGGAGTCAGATGTAGCACGTGGCCCTCCGCAGACATATAAGGTCCATGCCACACATCCGCAATGCTATCGTGATGAAGAGAGGAAGAACTCTGAATCTGTAAACTTTGCCAAGTTGAATAATGACACCGACTATTGGGGGAAAAAGCGAAAGTGCTCTCAAATTTTCCATGTTCCTTTTTAATAGAAAAATATTATTTTTCTCCCAAACCCTCCTCCCCCTGACACCCAACCATTGTACTTCCTATTAAGAAATAGATAAAAATATTAATTTCCCCCATGTCTGTTCTGGTCTGTGAATGGTCATGTTTATTTATAACTGGGCTGGCCACCTCTGGCTGCAGGCTAACTCAGGGAGAAGGTCCCAGGTTTGATTATTCAGACTACAAAACTCTTAATGCAGCGTCACATGCGGAGAGGTCCTGAGTGATCGCTCAGGAACCCATTTGTGAAAGCTGAAATTAAAGTGAGTGTTACACTTGTTGAAGGCAAATAAAACAGAGCTGCTCGTTGAGGGGAAGGGTACAGTTCCAGGAAAACTCTGATCTTGCCATTATCATCTCATAAATACCAATAATGGCAATCAGGTTAAAGAACGAAAAGAAAAATGAAAAAAAGTTATATGATGACTGAGGAATATGTTGATATTTTGCTACATATAGATATACCTAAGACTGGGTGGACATCTGTATGGAACAATGCATATATAACTGCACATACAGACATATGTTTAAAAGTGTACAAGTGGAAGCCTTGGCTGGTGGCACAGTGGATAAGGCACTAGCCTGAGAGCCAAAGGCTGCTGGTTCGATTCCCAGCCAGAGCACATAACCAGGTTGCAAGCCAGGTCTCCAGCCAGGTCTCCAGCCAGGTCTGTAGCTGGAGGCAGGGGAAAGGCAACCATACATTGATGTCTGTCTCCCTCTCTATCTCTCTCCCTTCCCTTTCTCTAAAAAAGAATAAATAAAATCTTTAAAAAAAAAGTGTACAAGTGTTCACAGAATGCAAGTAGTTGAAATCCATGTTTCTGTGAGGAAAAATGCTGCCACCCCTCTTAGCAGGGTTTCTATGTAAGAATCCGTCCCAGACAACAGGCTGGTCCTTGTGGGATGTAATATATTATTGTATTGTACGGTCCCTCCTGGTGGGCAGCACACTTGACACCATTAGTGGGAGTAGCCCGAATGGTCTTGACAGAGGGGAATTTCGTGGCGTTAAGCCACCTTGAACATCTGAACTTGTTCCATGGCCACGTGAAGTATGTGAGCCAAGTGATGATATTTCAGGAAAATCACTATTGATTATCAAAAGCCGCCTCTGCAGTGGGTGTGACCTTCGATAAGGCTTCCAAAATAACCTCCCAATCTGTCATTTTTCTGAATGGCGCACACCTCTTCCCTAAATCCCCTCGTTATTGGTTTCCTAACCTGCCCCTTCAATCCCTGATCACGTGGACTGGCTGTTAGGCAGATCAGGGGACCACTAGAAAAATCCATTGTGGTGGTTAAAGCCCTTGTATTTTGGGGGGATTTATCTCCACACTCTGGCCTGCCTGTGTCCTGCCAAGGCATTTAAAATGCCCATTAACCCTTTCTTTCCAAAGTGCTAACAGTATGGCATTATTGGTAGGGTTAGACCAACAGATAGGGCTGTCCTGGCATGCAGGCCAACTTCTGCTGAGATTTTCTATTTCGTGGGAGGGAGATGAGAAATATTCCCAAACCCTCAGGTGCACTGCAGGTGCCAGTGAGTGCGCTGAGCAGAGAGACCACATCTGGGCCAGCAGTGGCAGCTGGAGTCAAATCTGTCTCACCGGAGAGAGTGAACGCCCATCCTGTGAGGTTCATCAATCTCCCTGCCCCTCCGCAGATAGGGACAGAAGAGGAGTTCGATTAGGAAAGGCTGCTCCCGAGTTTCTCAAGTCTTTGAGAGCAGCACCAATCACTCTGGAGGGAAAGTTCCTTAGGGAGGGGATATTGGTTTTTTTGTTTTGTTTTGTTTTGTTTTAATTATTTTTATTTATTTTATTTTATTTTATTGTTGTTGTATTACATTCATCCCATTTCCCCTCCTTTCTCTCCTCTTCCCCCTCCACCCAATCCTCCTCTAAAATCAATCCCACATGTTGTCCATGTCCGTGGTTCTTTCATACTAGTTCCTTGACTAAACTGCTTCCCTTCTTTGTCCCCTCCTCCTCTCTCTCCCCTCCCCTCCCCCCCTCTCTCCCCTCCCCTCCCCCTGCCCATTGAAGGTCTGTTCCTTGTATTCATGTATCTGGTTCTGTTTTGCTTGTTCGTTTTGTTCATCAGTGTCCTGTAGTGGGTGAAATCGTATGGTATTTGGCTTTCATTGACTTTGCCCCACATCCTCGCCAACACTTGTTATTTGTTGATGTGTTGATGATGGCCATTCTGACAGGTGTGAGGTGGTATCTTATTGTGGTTTTAATTTGCATCTCTCTGATGGCTAGTGATGTTGAGCATTCTTTCATATGCCTCTGGGCCTTTTGTATGTCTCCCTCAGTGAGTCGTCTGTTCAGGTCTTTTGCCCATTTTTGAATTGGGCTGTGTGTCTCCCTGGTGTTGAGTTGCATTAGTTCTTTATATATTTTAGAGATCAAACCCTTGTCTGAGGTGTCATTGGCAAATATATTTTACCATACAGCTAGTTCTTTTAATTTTGCTGTTTTCTTCAGCGAAGCAGAAACTTTTCAGTTTGATGTAGTACTCTTTGTTTATTTGTTCCTTTATTTCCTTTGCCCTTGGAAAAGTATCAGTGAAAATACTGCTGTATGGCATATCTGAAATTTTACTGCCTATGTTTTCCTCTAGGACTTTCATGGTGCCACAGCCTGTGTTTAAGTTCTTTATCCATCTTGAGTTTATTCTGGTGTATGGTGTAAGTTGGTGGTCTAATTTTATTTTTTGCATGTCCCTGTCCAGTTCTCCCAATACCACTTGCTGAAGAGACTATTTTTACTTTATTTTATGTTCCTTCCCCCTTTGTCAAATATTAATTGACCATAGAGTCCTCAGTTTATTTCTGGGCTCTCTGTTCTGTGCCATTGATCTGAGAAGATGCTTGGTATAATTTCAATTTTCCTGTATTTGTGGAGGCTTTTCTTATGACCTACCATGTGGTCTATCTTTGAGAATGTCCATGTGCATTTGACAAGAATGTGTATTATGCTTCTTTGGGGTGAAAGGTTCTGTATTTATCAGTTAAGTCCATTACATCTAGAGTGTTGTTCAATGCCACAATATCCTTGGCGTTTTTCTGCTTGGAAGATCTGTCCATTATTGATAATGGGGTATTAAAATCCCCTGCTATTAGTGTGTTGCTGTCCATATCCTCCTTGAAGTCCCCCGGGATTTTCCTTATATATTTGGGAGATCCTATGTTGGCTGCATATATGTTTACCAGTTATATCTTCTTGATGGATTGTTCCCTTAAGTATTATGAAATGTCCTTCTTTGTCTCTTTTTATGGCCTTCATCGTAAAATCTATTTTATCTGAAATAAGTATTGGTACCCTGGCAAATGGATCATGTCCATTTGCTTGATATACATTTTTCCAACCCTTCACTTTTAATCTGTGTCGCTCTTTTTTTCTGAAGTGAGTCTCCTGAAGACAGCATATATGAGGGTCATGTTTTGTTATCCATTCAGCTACCCTATGTCCTTTGATTGATGCATTTAATCCATTTACATTTAAGGCTATTATTGATAGATATTATTGCCATGTTTCCCCTTTGTACCTGTGACCCCCTTTTTTTTTCTTCATCTTGTTCTTTATAAAGATTTTATTTATTACTTTTTTTAGAGAGAGGGGAAGGGAGAGAGGCAGAGAGGAAGAGAGACATCAATGTATAATTGGTTGCCTTTCACCTGCCTCCAGCTACAGAGCTGGCTGGAGACCTGGCCTGCAACCTGGTTATTTGCACCCTGGCTGGGAATCAAACCAGCGGCTTTTGGGTTCGAAGACTGGCGCCTAATCCACTGTGCCACCAGCCAGGGCATAGTTTCTTCATCTTTTTAAAGCAGACCCTTTAGCATTTCTTGCAATGCTGGTTTGGTAGAGGTGTATTCTTTTAGTCTTCTTTTGTTTGTGAAACTCCTTATTTCTTCTATTTTGAATGAGAGCCTTGCTGGGTAGAGTAATCTTGGTTGAAGGCCTTTGTTTTCCATTACTAGGAATATTTTTTGCCATTCCCTTCTGGCTTGCACTGTTTATGTTGAATAATGATTTTATAACCTTATCGGAGCCCTCTTATATGTTATTTGCTGTTTCTCTCTTGATACTTTTAGGATTCTCTCCTTGTCTTTGAAGTTTGCCATTTTAATTAAGATGTGTCTAGGAGTGGGTCTGTTTGGATTCATTCTCATTGGGACCTTCTGTGCTTCCTGAACTTGAGTCATATTTTCACTCATCATTTTAGGGAAGTTTTCTATCATTACTTTTTTGAACAAGTTTTCCAATCCTTGTTTCTCTTCTCCTTCTGGTATCCCTGTGGTCTAAATATTATTGTGTTTCATGTTGTCCTGCAGTTCTCTTAAAACCTCTTCATTCTTGTTCAGTGTTTCTGTCATTCTGTTGCACTGTCTTGGAATATTTTTCTATGTTGTCCTCCAGGTCACTGATCTGATCCTCTGCTTCCTCTAGTCTGCTGTTGATTCCTTGTACTATATTCTTCAATTCAGAAATTGTATTCTTCATTTAGTCCTGGCTCTTATTGATAGTTTCTATATCCTTTTTAATGCTAGTGTAGTTCTCAGTAAGTTCCTTGTAGCTTCCCTGGAGTTCTTCGTAGTTCCCCTGAAATTGTTTGTAGTTTTCTTTGAGCTCACTGAGTTCATTGAGCTACTCTATCATCATTATTTTGAATTCCATATTTGATAATTTGCTCGCCTCTGTTTCATTTAGCGATCTTTCTGGGGATTCCTCCTTTCCTTTTGGTGATGGACTGTTTCTTTTTCTCCCCATTTTTAGGTTTCATTGTAATCCAGTCAGACTGTGATCAGCTGCCAGGCTAAGGCACCACAAGGCTGGAAGGATTGGTTTCGTTGTAATCCTATTGATCTGTGATCCACTACCAGGCTCAGATGCAACTTGAGGGGACAGACCAATTCAGTTTTAAATCAATGAATCTGTGATCAGCTACCAGGCTCAGGCCCTGCTGGGCTAGACAGAGAGGTTCAGTTATAATGTAATGGAGCTGTGATTAGCTGCTTAGCTCTGGTGCAGCTTGGTGGGATAGTTTCAGATGTAAATCAATGAATCTGTGATCAGCCACCAGGCTCAAGAGGCTCTAGGCTAGGCAGCAAGGTTCAGTTGTAATCCAGTGAATCTGTGATCAGCCGCCAGGCTAAGGGGCCACTGGGCTAGACAGAAATGTTCAATTGTGATCCAATGAGTTTGTGATCAGCCGCCAGGTTGAGGTGCCCCTGGGTGGGACAGTTTCAGTTATAAATCAATGAATCTGATCAGTCTCTAGGCCCAGGTGCTGCTGGGAGAGAAATACCACTTCAGGTGCAGACTATTGTAGACATGGCAGGGTGGGAGAGATTTATTTAGATGTAAATCAGAGAATTGTGATCAGGTGCCAGGCTCAGGCTCCTCTGGGCAGAGCAGACTGCTTCCTGTGGGCGGGGCTATGAGGACCCTCATAAGGAAGCACCTCGGCGCCACATAGTCCACCCCAGGTGTGGGCGATGTGTCAGCACTGGGACCCCCACAGCCGCTTCCCCACTTCTGTCCTCCCAGCCACCGCTGTAAACTCTCCCCACGCCATCTCCAGCCCTCTCTGCCCTCCCTCCACGGTTTTCCGCCCTTCTCAGCTGGATGCTGCTCTGCTCTTTTCTGTGTTGCTATAGCTGGGACACCCAGCTGGGGGACCAGAACCCCCCCTTCTCAGGTGGAGCCCCCAGCTCCGTCCCTTCGGCTGCTGCCTTCAGTGGGGGCCCAGCCAACCCTCTTGTGTTTCCATGATTCCTGCCAGTCACGTTGTGATGCAGCGGCCTCTTCTGTTCTGTCCGTGGTTATAGGACTTCTTTCCAGCTGGTGTTGTGGTGGTAATTCCAGCTGACTTTTTCTGCAAAAAAGTAATTCCAGATGCAACCTGGGAGGAGATTGGTGTCGCTCCCCTTACTCCTCCACCATCTTGGGAGTCCCTGTTTTCATCCAGTCCTAAAGATTGAAGGCTTTCAGAGGGCTGAGGCAGGCGCCACTTGAGAAAATTCAAGGCACCTTCAGAGGAGTTTCAGCAGGGTCTGCCCTCTGAACATTGCACGGAGCCGCCCGCCGTTTTCGCTGACTCTTTCCCCGGGACCCAGTGCGAAAGCAAGGACCTGACTTGGGACCCATGGAGCGCTTTCCAAGACTGGAATATTGTTTTAAATGTACTATTTCATTAAGAACAAAAAGTTCCAGGAGACATAATGGTGTCGTAGTAACCTTTACTTAATGGGTCACAAAATTGGGGATTTTTGCCTGTGTGTGTGTGTGTGTGTGTGTGGTGTATTTCGAATATATACTCTTCAATTTCAAATGTATGCTGCATAATTAAGGAAGAGGAATACTGAGGTTCTGATAGGTTAGGCCAAGTATTTATTTATTTTCTGATCCGCACAAGCCAGCGCTCTATCTGATGGACTGTAGCGTATTTGGGGGTTTTATGAGCCGTACTGTGAGCACCAAGTTAGCATCTACTAATCCACAAAATGCCTGCTTATTTTCCCTTTCCCGGGGACCTGGGGATGACTGGCTCAGTATCCCTCCGAGCAACACTGGGAGGAAGGGTCGGGATATATGCTTGGACATTGTTCCAGCGCTCAGGCGTGGGGATCAGGGTTAAAATAACAAGTCTACATCATAGTTGCTCAAGTGTGGCCTAAGTTCCCCAGACATGGAGCCCCGCCCTCCCCAGCATACACAGCCTACGGTACAGATCACTTAGGAAACTTCCAGTAACTCTGCCTCTGCTTTGTCCTAAGGGATCTTAAGGTAAGGGACCAAGGTCAAAGACCTCTGAGGGCCGGTTCACCACGCTGCTGTCTTTATTCTGGAGGTTAAGTGTGAGCACTTGGTCTCTACATCCCCTGCACCCCTCCCACCCACTAAAACCAAGAACCTGTTTCAAGTGGGGTCTCTTCTCACAAGCACCTTGAATCCTAAACAAAGAACCACTAAGCGTATGTCATAGATGTTGATCTTACAACCCAGTGTTTTTCTCAGTCTCCGTCAAGAGAGTGTCTCTGGTGTTTGTCGGGGGAACATACTTAGGACACGGGCTGGACTGACTGACACATGATGAATGCTCTCTTATCTTGCCCTGAAGTGTTGTGAGCTTCTTCTATTATATGGAGGTTTTCTGGTATTTCATGTTTTCTCTCTTGTAAGTGCAGGTCACCTTGGAGTTCCAGGTTTCAGATTTTAGGCATTCATCCAAGTAGACAATTAAAATTCCTCCAAGGCAATCCAGCCAGCACGCTGGAATCTTATCTATTCAATCGAATCAGAAGGAATGATCTTGCCTCGTTCGAAAAACAAGCTCCGATAGGGATCCTACATATACTTCCCAGATTTTGGCCAACTTGAATTAGTAAAGCCATCTATACACATATTTTAATGTGAATACATGGTTAAGAAGACTTGATTTTGTAATTTTCTCCAGAACTAGTCTGGAAGATAGGGCTTGCTACATTTGGGGAGGAAAGAAGGGTTTAGGCATGTTCAGAAAAAGTGGCCAAGAAGAATTATCCGCTTTAAACATGACTAACTTAGACAAGACTTACTTATGTGGCACTGAAGCATGCATAGTCTGGTTCACAGCCCCCACCTCCATCAGGAAAGCCGATGATGGCACATAGAGTCCTTGCCATCCTTCCTGTCCTTCTGGCCTTCCCTGTCTCTCATCTTACCCTGACCCTGTTCTCTGCCTCACCTCTCTGGCTGATTTTTCTGCCTACTTCTACTTCTGTTTCTTCAGAATCCCATGTGATTACATTCAGCTCATCCTGATAATTCAGGATACGCTCCCTACTTTAAGGTTCATTGGTTAGCAACCTGAATTCCTTCTGTGGTACCCAAACAGGTGTTCAATTGGGTGACCAGGGAATAGGAGTCCGAGGGGACATCTTTGGAATTCCACCTACCATGCTGGCACAGGACACCACCAGCCAGTCAGAGTAGACAACTTTACAAAGCACCGTCTCACATGCCTTCATTAACCTTAGCTTCTGGGGACCGAGGGTGGGGAATCTGGCAGTGTGAACCTCTACAGTGAGACCCCCCCCCCCATTTCACTTACTCTACAGAATGGGTTTATCAATCAAAGAAACTAGTGGATTCCAATCCGGAGTAACCCCTTTGCCAGCTAAATCAGGTCCATATTAGAAACAAACTTCCTTTTGTCCTTTGAATGGATGCATTTATTATTTTAAGTACATTAGTGAAATTAAACTATTAAATTTGCATCATTCAAATTAAACTATCAAACTATTAAATTTGCATCATTACTTCCACTAATGCTTGTCAACTAATTGAGGGATAATCTGCAAACAATTTCTTAATTAGCACTTACCTCCCCCTGAATATTCGTTTTTAATGAGTTATTTGCCATTTAAATGTATTCTAAAGTAAAATAAAGGCCTGCAACACACAAATTTGGTGGTTCTTCTACATTTACTATTGAGTTAATACTGTATAAGCACATGATACACTTATAAGTCTCTAGGAAAATAATTATTAGGGCACAGTTTTTATGGTAGAAAATTTTCATCAAGTGCACTCAAGTAAATTCCCAAGTCAAAGTATAGCGACTAACCACTTTTTTTTTTTTTTAAGATTTTATTTATCATTTTTAGAGAGAGGGGAAGGGAGAGAGGCAGAGAGGGAGCAAGACATCAATGTGTGGTTGCCTTTCACCTTCCTCCAGCCACTGACCTGACTGGAGACCTGGCTTGCAACCTGTTTTGGCTTGTTTTTTTTTCTTTATTGGAATAATTATTCTTGATTGGCAAATAAAAGTCAGGTGCCTGATGGTCGCTCTTCCACTTAGAGAGCCCGCAGGAAGTGGGCTGCCTATGCGGCTGTTTTCCTATCCATTTTCCTGCTGGGAGCGTGCCCTCCGTGGAATTGAATGAAAAAGCAAAAATGATAAAAAGTTCACTGAGGCATCAGCAAAAGCAGTAGAGTAGGGAAATCCAAGTGTGTCCTGCCACGAAAACAACAAAAAGTCTGACCTCCACTTGGGTAAGAAGCCTCATTTCCGGATCGTTAAAGGAACATGGATTGTCACCTGTCACCTGAACAGCACTAGCCCCGGTGTTGGGAGCACGCAACATTGGACGAGCACCTCACTTTTCTCAAAGAATTGACTTCACAACGAGGAAACCGCAAATCAATAACTAAAACAGAAGGTAAAATAAAATCTGTCTCTGATGCAACCACACGTCTTCAAGTTGGAGCAGAATCGGGAAGAACAGATTGTGACCACAGCAGCCAGAAGACTCTAAATCATTGGCACTTGCACGTGGGGTTTTAGGAACAGCAAGAGGACAGGCACAGAGTTACAAATAGGCTATTCCGTGAGAATAGAGTGTAAGTGATGAAACTGATAAAATTTAGTAGGACATGAGGCCAGAATAGTTTAGGACTAGATTACAGACAGCTGTGAATGTCTTCTTGTTATTGATTTGAGAGGGAGAGAGAAACACTGATTTGCTGTTCCACTTATTTAGGTATTTATTGGTCGAGTCTTGCATGTGCCCCCACCAGGGATTGAACCTGCAACCTTGGCGTATCACGACAATGCTGTAACCAACTGAGCTACCTCGCCAGGGCCTGACTTTCATTTTAATGCAATTCAACATCACTCTCCAGACAGCTGACCCCTGAAGACCATGAGAAACTGGAGAAACGTCAACTGATTTAGATTTTCAGGATAGAACCAGGGCAGTCAAGGGAATGAAAGATTTGAAGATCTGGTTAATAATAAATAGTTAGTAAGATATTTAAGGAACCTAGTTGTGAGTGATTGGGGAAGGACCTCCTCATATGTTTTGTCCCGTCTTGTGCCTCCAAGTTTTAATGTGGCTCAAAAAGCTTTTCTAGTTCAAACATCTATAGAGTTTTTTTTCCAAAACCATAATGACTATTTTAGAAACACACGTGCAAGTCTTCAACAATACAGAGAAAGATATTAAATAAGCGATATAATCTGGTTCCTTAATATTGGATTGGAAGGGACTGAAAAGTAGGCTCCCCAGTGATGGAAATTCACATTGTAAGGTATTTGATTTCTGAAAAAGGGAGAGCTGGTTACAAAGAGAATGAACTGCAAGAAAATGGTGAAAAATACTAAAATAGTGATGATAATAAGTGAGACAAAGAGACATTTCAAGGGTTTAAGTAATATGCATATTTTAGGTAATAGGCTTTGCCAATTTTACAATGTATTTAGTAGATTAGAAATATCTAAAAAATTACCTGCATTGAGTATAAGAAGTCATACAAAGCCTTTTTCTGTACAGAACCAGCGTTAATTGGACGTGACTTTGAGAAGTCACGGGCAGAAGCAGGGAGAGCTCGGCTGGTACAGACGCTTAGCCAGTCAGGAGCAAGTATTGAGCACACCAGTAGGAAAAGTCTTTCCCCAAGAGACTCGTTATTTGATGATTGAAAAAGAATGTCTGGACATCAAATGGGTTTTGGACAGTTTAAGGTACTAAAGTATTTTCCTGGGGAAAAAATTTTATATTAGAGACAGATCATAGGGTTCTACAATGGTGGAACAGAATAAAAGATGAGCCCTACCCAGCTCGTAAGATATTTTATGTCCCTGTAGCAATGTGTATTTGCATTTCACCCCGTGGACTCATGAATGAAATATGGCAGCGTGTCCGTCAAAGGTGTTTTCTGGGTAGTGGAATTAATATTTGTGCAAGGTAAGATTCTCTGCATCCCATCTCCATAAAATCAAAATCTCTGTGAAATACTGACAAGCTGAACTCAGCAACACATGAAAAGGATCATACACCTTGATCAAGTAAGATTTATCCCTGGGATACAAGGATGGTTCAACATTATGCAAATCAGTAAATGTGACACGCCACGTTCATAGAATGGAAGACAGGAATCGTATAATCATCTCAATAGATGCACAAAACGCATTTGACAAAATTGAACATCTTTCGTGATAAAAACTCTCGGCCAATTGGATAAAGAAGGGACATAGCTCAACATAATAAAAAGCCTAGCTAATGAATGGTGAATATATTATTGAAAATTTTTAATTATTTTAGTATCATTATAAATGTGATAAACCATATAAATAACCCAAAACAGAGTAATAGGGAGTTTATTCTGCACAGGGTATCCCAGAAACATGTCCCTGGGATGTGATATTTGCCCTCTCTGGAAACAGGAAGGTATAAGGCAAAGTTCTGAAACCCAAAAGAGCTGAGTATTGCCACAGAAGCCAAAGAGTTTTTGTGACTGTGGAGGAGGGATCAAGGGATGAAGGTGAGCAGACCAGAAGACCATGTGAAACTTGATAGACATAGGAAGGGGGCTAGACTTTGTTAAAAGCAACAGAGCCTTGCCCGCATGGCTCAGGTGGTTGAAGCCGTCCTGTACACTAAAAGTTATGGGTTCAATTCCCAGTCAGGGCCCATACCTAAGTTGCAGGTTTGAGTCCCAGTTCAGGTGTGTATGGGAGACAACCAATCGATGTTTCCGTCTCACATCAATGTTTTTCCCCACTCTTTCTCCCCGACTGCCCCTCTCTCTAAAAAGAAAGAAATACAATATTTGTTAAAATAAATAAAATATACACTTTAATAATGTTCTAAAAACTCAGGGCATCTCAGATAACGTGGTATCCCATACTTAGAAATAACTGAATGGAAAGCAAACTTGATTTCACATAACCTAGATTACTAGACTGTGTGTGTGTGTGTAATTGGCAACTGAAGACTTTAACTGAAGAGCTGGGCCTTGGATGTTACAAATTTTACAGGTTAGTGATGTCTAAAATGTCAGGACACTACAGAACTTGCCTAGGCTCCCAACTCTTCAGCGAGACCACAATGTGCTCCTTGCTTTTCATGATGTCCCCTGGTATAGAATCTGAGACTCATCAGATCAGGCATGAGGAAGGATTCATAGCTCACCCACCTGCTGTAGGTTACTCTCCATAGAGTTCTTCTAAACATGGCCACTGAAGGTAAATTTGAAATGGCAGCCATTAGCCAGAAATCCATCACGGGGGAAGAAGCAATACAGTAACTATGGCTACCATTACTGAGAATTTCCTATGTATTCTTTTTTTCATTTAATGTATTGTAATTGGTATACAAGGTCTATGAAGCAGGTACGGTTATTCCAATTTTCAGCTGAAGAAACTGAAGGAGAGAAAAACTGAGTAACCTGCCTAAGATAGCACAGCTTGTTAGGGACGGAAGAGAGAATTGGGACACATGTCTACATTATGTCAAGGTCATTGCCATTGCAGGTCTCTGCCCCATCTCACATGTGTCATGTCCACAGTCCCGTGTGAGGTCCTAGGGTCTGCACCACACTGAATATGACACCTCTGCACTAATAAGCGTTGACACCCAGCTTGTCTTGGGGGATGATGTTGAGCCAGGAGGAAACCAGATTATTTACATTCATCTTGAAACATTTTTTAATAACAGACACACGCTACAGGTCTTTGCAGTTGGGCTGCCTTCAAACTGGCTAGGACTTCGTTCTCACTTTTCGCCTTTGTTTGTCTGGATTAGAAAAAGCCTTAGCTTAGCGTGGATTGAGGTGTCGCAGGTTCATCAGTCACACACAGCTTTGAACGACGCAGGTCAGGATTTCTCGTATGAGATTTTCTGCCTCTGCTTGACTCCAATCCTCTACCTTGCAAACAATCAGAGATGATTTTCTGCCACAACAGACAGTGGCTAACTCTCCCCTTCTGCTTCAGCTCAGGAGAAACTGCAAACTAGACCAATAGCTGCCCTGCAAGTCATCCTACCCCTCGGTTTCCCTCCGCAGCCTCAAACTGTTGGCCCCAAAGCTAGACCGCGTGCGGTGTTCGGTGCTTCCATATTTCAGTTGCATGTCTGTCTCTGACATGTGTTTTCCTGCCCACACGAAAGCTGGGGAAATAACAACTAACATCGAATAGAACTATCAGAAACCAGCCTACTGATTTTTATGCCCTGCAGCAACATCAGGTAGCCAGGGACAGAAAACAGCCCGCCACCTCCTTCTGCTGTGTCTCATCATTCACCGTCCACTTTGCAAAAGACTTGGCGCCATGATGAGAAAGGCTGGAAATTGTCACTAATTTGAGTTTCTTCCTGAGTGGAAATAGCATGGACCCCCAAGGAGCTTGGGTTTATTGGCCCTCCTTGTGACTCAGGGTTTCAGAGTATTTCAGAAAAGGGCTGGTCTTTTCCTGTTTGGTTCTCTGTGCCATGATATTCAGAGATACCCTACGGTCCACATTGGCAGGATTTTGGGAGCTGATACCATTCTCACTTTTGGAATGCCTTCAAAAATAAACCCATCCGTTTGATGCAGTCTTATCAAGGTAGTGCCGATTGTCAAAATAATATTGATAGCAGAGTGCTGATTGAGCTAACGGTATGTTGTAGCCAGCAGTCTCTGCCTGGGTTGTTTGTTTTTTTTTTTTAAGATTTTATTTATTTATTTATTTATAGCAAGAGGGGAAGGGAGGGAGAAAGAGGGAGAGAAACATCCATGTGTGGTCACCTCTCACATGCTCCCAACCAGGACTTGGCTTGCAACCCAGACATGTACCCTGACTGGGAATCGAACCAACAACCTTTCAGTCACAGGTCAGCACTCAGTCTACTGAAACACACCAGCCAGGGCTGCCTATGGATTTTAAAGACAGCTACATGACCCATTAGTAAGATCTGAAAGTATAGAGAAAAATGGAGAAATGTTGAAACTATGGAGGCATGAATAATACCCTCAGGACCAAACATCTTACATCTACATGGACCTGGAAAATAGAAACTCTTCTCCACATCACACCCTGAGGTACTGTTTTCTTTTTGTTCTATTTAGTCTCATTTTTCCCTCTGTTCAAAGGAAAAGACTAAGTGGGCTGTGTCAAGAGACCTGACTTCTAAACTCTCCGTCACCTAATGCTTGCTGTTTCACCTGGGATCTGTGGCTTCATCACTCTGACCCTCAGTTTGTTTTCTAAGAAAAATTAGAAGGTTACGTAAGATCCATTGTTCTCACACTGTTATCCACAGAACCATACACGTGGTTCTATTCCTAGGGCTGCAGGGTTGCTGTAAGAAAATAGTCAGTAGGGAGGGGGGGCCCTGATCCATGTGGCTCAGTTGGCTGGGTGTCATTCCGCAAAGGGAAAGGTTGCTGGTTCAATTCCCTGCCAGGGTTGCCTGGGTTGTGGGTGCAGCCCACCCAGTCAGGGCGATTATGAGAGGCAACCGATTCATGTTTCTCCCTCACATCGATGTTTCTCTCCCTCTCTTTCTCCCTCCCTTCCCCTCTCCCTAAAACTAAATAAATAAACATTTTTTAATTTTTTTTTAAAGAGGGAGTCTGAGTAGGTGTGGTTTGAAAAACCCCATAGTGACCTTCTGTAACAGGATTTCTATTAAGGTTCAGTGTGCGAATCTATTGGAAAACTTGGATTTCATCCCTAAAAAAAAATAATAAGTTATTCTGAATGAGATGCTGTCTAAGAACAAAATTCTAGGAGTCCCTGCACCCTCTGTTTGTAAGCACACCAGCAGTGGCCGTTCCAGCAGACATGTGACTACAGACAAGGAAACACGCACATTCTGCTCTTTGGGAACAATGTCACTTCATGAGAAAGACCCTGTGCACCACGGTCCCCTTTAGATGTTGACAGAGGCTGGCCTGGAGTGGGAGAGGCCAAGGGGAAACTGAGGAAGGGGGGATATTTCTTGGGAGACCGACACTGGGAACTAAGTGTTAAATCAACTCCGCAGGAATTCTGTGAAAGGCACTCATGTAGCGTTCCAGATTTTTCTCTCCGTTTGTATGAGGCCGTGTCCTTCTTCCCAAAACCAAGATGCCTTTACAAATTATAAAGAAAGAAAGAAAGAAAGAAAGAAAAGATTAGGTTTTCCACATGCTTCGAATTTCAGCCACGGCGCTCCGAAAGTGCCGTGACACCTAGTTCCCGCATCGTAGGGCATCTCTGGCTGGGTCAGGCGGACGTAAACAGTGAGAAAATAGCTGTGTCCCAGCAATGTTGGGCATTTCGGGCTCGGTAATGGTTTGAATACGGCTCGGCCCGCAAGTGCTCCAAATCACCTCTTTCACAGTAGCTTTCCGGCTTCAGCCCTCATTTCTCATGGAGCTCACGTTTCTATGTTTGGCGTCTCCATCCCTTTAGGCAGGTCTTCTAGCGACTGTGGTCTCTGCAGAGCTCAGTGGCGAGAACGCACTGGGATGCTGGATGAGGTGTGGGTCCTTTTTGACACCTGTTTTGATGCTTCCCAGACTCTATGCCGGGGAACATCTTGAGAAGCACAAAGTGAAGAGAGTGCAGGACAAGAATTGAATGTAGAAAGGCGTGGGGTCTCTGAGGGGGCTGAGACACCATGGGAAAACTCAATGGGAAGCAGAAGCAACTTTCTAGGAAGATGAGGGAGACCAGGACAAAGGGAATGAGGTTTTCCAACCCAAGGAGCTAAGAGTAGGTGGCTCAGATGTCTGTGTGTCTTGAGTGGAGGAGAGACCGGGCAGGTGCCCGATACCTTGCCCGTGGTTTGTTTTCTCGGAAGGCTGAGACGTGAAGACAGTGGAGTGTGGGCCTTCAGAACTGGGAGCAGTGCGCAGGGAGGTGTGGGGTCCAGCTCAGGTCAGCTACATGGTCTCCCGCCTCTACGATTTGCTTTCTCCTCGACCAGTAGGAAAGCGGAGAAGACAGCATGGCTCTTGTCTCAGGTGCCTGGGCAGCAGAAGGCATGACAGTGATTTCAGATGAGGAGGAAAGACGTACATTGTTGAAGTTTGACATTGTTGATAGGATTTTGTTTTCAGAAAGCATGTTCTGTCGTCAAGATGTTTTCAGATTGTCTGGAAAAGGGAAGTAACCCCTCAAGAATAGTCCATGAACTTAACCCATTGAGGGGTCTACGCAGGTTACAGGGATTGCAGTACTACATGCAAACAACTATTTAAAGGCACCATGAGGCTTGCTCATAGGAGACCAGCAAGGATATGAGTTCTTCTGTGAGAGACTTTGAAAAAAAATTTGTGAAACTATATAATGATGGGAGGATAGTCAAAATATATTATTTCTATGGGAGAAACAGTTTCTAAAAGAATGCCATACTATGGTCCCAGATTTTCCAGAATGTGGGTTAAACACACACACTTACCTGTAGCTATTTATATTTGGTAGCTATGGATTTATGAAAAGATATTTGAGGCTGACGGTGTTCGCTCTAGTGTGGCTCTGTGTTGTCATCTGTATTGTTACTATTAGAAAACGTAACATGACATTTATATTTTATAGGTTTGTGAGCTAGCCGTCCTTATAAAGAAGTGACTTAACAAATACTGTCTGTTTCCCAACTCACTTCCTGGAATATTTTCCTGGATATTTTGAGGTTCATGTATTCAAATGTTTCTTCAACCACATCACTTCCTTCCCCCAGAGGCCTGGAGGTAGAGAAAATATTATCTGCAGAAACATGAAGGCCCCTCAAAATACTGTACACATCATCATTTATCAACATTCAGTTAAAATTCTAAAATACTGTTTTCAATGTATAGAAATAGAAGATGGTGCCATTGTCTTCATTTCTAAGAGGCAGAATCAGGCTGAGGGCCAAATGACCTTGGTGGCTTACCAGCCACTGTGATCATTCATCTGCTTGGGCATCCCCAGCATGCTGACATGCGACCCGGGCCATGCAGAGAGAACCCACAGACCTGAATCCTGGTCTCACTTGGCCCAAAATACCCGTGCCTTCCGGGTCTTAGCTTTGTCCTCGGTAAGGACTGGAGAGAAGGGAGAACTCCAGAAACAACCAGGTTGAAAACTTGCCATTTATGATTTTTTACCATAGGATATTCTGAGTTCCCTGTTTTATTTGTTCTCGGATAATAGCGTTCGGCGATCAATTCTACTTTTGTAAAGGTTCACTTATATTAATACATTAACATTTTCCTCTACTAATTAATTTAACTTAGTATTTCAAATAATGTGATGACGTGAAACATTCTTTTAGGCTAAAAATATATGTTAATCAACAATTAATAAATTAACTTAGTCTAATATGCCATTGTCTAAAAATGCACCACAGCATGGACACATTTTTAAAGAAAAATATATTAAGAGGAATTTGAGTTTACAAATGGCTGGGTATTCAGCCAAGATGAAAAGATAAACCTTGTTTTGTTTTGTTTTGTTTTCTGAGTGATCCTACGCGGGTGGCCTACAGAAGCCATATTTCAAATCATAGGAAATTACAGTTTAGCAAGCGCCATCTCCGCGTGGGCTCAAATAAAATTCCCTTTTTTTTTTTTCTTTTTCAAATAAAACTTATAAAGACTCTAGATCGACCCACAGGTGGGAAAGGAATTATAAATGCTCTGAGAAGGAAATCGCCCAGCTACACTAGAATGGCATCCACGATCTTTTCCTCCTGCCCAGAGCTCCATGCTGTGTTCCATAATTGGGCCTCGGCTAGTTTAAATTGGAAAGGGCTGCCCTGGCTGGGTAGCTCAGTTAGTTAGAGCATCATCCAATAAGGCAAGGTTGAGGGTTCGATCCCCAGTCAGGGCACAAGCAAGAATCAACCATGAATGCGTAGATAAATGGAAGAACAAATTGATCAATCTCTCTCTTTCTCTCTCTCTTCCTCCTCCCCTCTCCTTCCTTCCTTTCCTCCCCCTTTCTTCTGAAATGAATACATGAAAAAAAAAATTTTTTTTGACCTGCGAAGTCTGTCCAGGAGCCCAGTATCCATCTGCTTCAGAAGCAATCAGAGTATATCCATCCTCAGAGAGTGGGTCCAGCTTCCTTCTGCAACTCCACGAATCTGTTTTGAGCTTCTCTTTCTGCAGGCCAGAGAGAGGCAACATGTCTCTATGGTGGGTTGCAAGAAACCACCTATTTGTCCTAAACTAGTTTCCCTAAATATTTTTCAGTTTTAAACGTGTCGATATTTTTTCCACTGTACTTAATAGATTTCAACTATTTTGGTCACTTAAGTTTTTCAAATTGAATTTTATTGTTGTTGTATTACATTCGTCCCATTTAAAATTGTTTGATGTTTTCCTAGACCAAATGGCTAGGGAGGACTTTTTAAAATGTATTTAAAAAATGTTAAACCTGTTTAGAAAGAGCTTTTTAAGTGTGCGACACACACACCAGGATAGTAGTCCTAATCTCCCTCCGCCCACTGAAGGACCATGATGACATTTTATATTTCCCATAAAATAAAGCCATTTTTTTTTTATTTCTGTCAACTGTAATGTAGGCTCAGCCAGCACTCAGAATCTATGTTGCCAATTAGACCACAGTACAGCTTTACCATGTGGGGGGGAAATCCCAGGGACAGAGAGACACAATAAGGGACGACTCTGTCAGATAAAAGAAACATAATTGATGCACCCTTCAGTCTCCAGCATTGATTTCTGTTTATTATTACAAACTCTTCAAAACACAGAGATTGGATGTCAACATGCTTTCTTGGAAGCGTGCGGTTGAAGAGAACCGTTACCTGTGTGACTTCCTTCTGTAGCATCGGTTCACCAGAATTGGAATGCCACGTTCACTTCAAAGTCCTTTGAAGTGGGGGTGGGGATGATTTAAGCCCCCCACCCCCACCCCGTGATTGCTTTACTTTTGAGACTTGCCAGACTTCTGTGAAGTAGGGACCTTCTTGACAACCAAGGATCTTAGTGACGGGAGTGGAGCGGGGACACTGAGTTTCCCTAAACTTGGCTGCAGGCAGAGCAAAGCTGTGTGCAGGCCGCTTCCGAGGCACAGCTCACTGACTTTGAAAATTCCTCCTGAGAAGCTGTGATCAGCGGCCCCTTCTTACGTTCATCTAATTTCCAAGCTTTGATGTGACATATGAAGTAAGAAGAAAGTGACAAGGAAAATCAATGTGTCTAAATAGTCTTGCTTCGAAACCTACTTGCCACTGGCTTAACTCAGAAATTGGGTGGGATATTAAACTCGATATATCTTTTTTGTTGTTGATGTTTGGTTTTTTTTTTTTTTATTATTTCTTCAGAATTTCTGTGAGTACCTGTGGAAAGAAAACGGCAGAAAACCTCTCCTTAGTTTGCACAGAGGAGAAAAGAATTCAAAATTTGATCTGTGTCTGCCCATCCTTGTCCTGGGGTTTTTATTCTCACCTATGTCACTGTGTTTCTGATGAAAAGGACTGGCTACATCATAGTGTGATTATGAATTTTAAAAAATACGAACTGAAAATAAATTTTTCCAAAGTGAACGTATTTTTTAAGTTGTAAAAGTATCACACACTGCAGATTATGGCTCTACGACCTGGGTAGTTTTACCATTGGAATTTAGAGGCAGGACAAAGCTCGTATTGGACTGAATTTTGAACTCCTCAATTCCCCCTAGAGATACGGTATAAAAACGCACATTTCTGTAAACTGCCTATCAGTTATTCTTGTTTTATGTAGCATTTTCCTTGAACCTAAGTGTTTAAACAGGAAGAGAATATACAATGCAAAATTGAAACCATCCCCAGAAAATGAAATTCCTTGCTTCAGTCTGAGAAGAGAATTCAGATTTACTTTCTGTGTTATAGAGTTTAAAAACTACTCTCTTTGAATGAAAGATCCCTTTCTCTTAAAACAGCCACCACATTAAAAAAAATTAGCGCTCTTAAATGTAAATACATCATGATCCCCTATGTGTCATTTTTTTTTTTGGAAAGCTTACCACTTGCCAAAAATTTGCAGAGATGATTGCTTATTTTTAAACAAAGCAAGCGGTAAAGGCCATTCAACTTCCTATTCACACATAAGTGCATTTTCTTTTCAAAGGATATTTACCCTTTATGGGGAGATTTTTAACCTTGTGACCCATAAAATTCCATGCATGCAAAGTTATTTGTTTTTATTTTTCTGGCATTCATTCTTGATCAGATAGTTTCCATGGATTTTCATGTATTATCCCACTAAAGGCACAGTTTTCATAGTTCATTTTATAGTATCTTGATTAATAGGAAGCAATCTGCTTAAAAATAATAGCAGCGTTGGCATTTTTTTTCTTGAATCACAGAGACCGAGTAGATATGCTCTTTTGTGCCTTTTGGATTTCCTTTCAAAACGTGGGAAGCTACTACCAGTATTCGTCTGAATCTACCAAATTTTAATATTATCTGAGCATTCCATGAACTTGTGAACCTGAGAAGGCTGTTCAATGACGCTGTGGACATATGGAGGGAGAGGGCCCGAGAATTTCAGCCCCAAGATGAAAAGTGCTGGAAATGGGACACAGCCAACCAGACTAACAGTCCCTGACCAGCTCCTTTCAAAAGACCAAAGTGGCTGGCGATCGCTAGCTACCGGTTTGCTCTGTTTGCCTAACTGAGGTGGTGTTAGACCAAGAGATAGGCAGTATCCTGACAACTTATGATGAAAATGTTCTCTGATGCTAGACCTAAAAGATGAAAAATAAAACACTTGACTGTTGAAGTCCCTTCCTCCAGAACTCATAGCACAAATGGCTGGCATGTAAAAGGAGTTGTTTCCTTGGGAGAGAAAAAGAAACAAATGTACTAATACTTTATTTTCTTCAAGTTCTCTGTAAACGTTTTTTTTTAATTATTTCAAATATGTTCTCAATGTGCCACAATAAAAGGAGGAATGCAGGGATGATGGGTGTATTTAAATGAGATTCATACGATTTGTTTCATCATACCTTCTAAACAATAAGGCCAGCTATGTTTGATACCGAAAACTAAAAACAGAAAGAAAGAAAGAAAAGAAGAGATATTTTGGGGGTGGGGGTGGGGCTGGGTGGCAAAGACGCCTGCCCTACAACAAAGACATACCAAAAGACTCTGAAACTTGAAAGAATATATTTCGACCCTCGGAAATCAAACGACGATTAATATTTGTGAACTACCGTCTTGAACACCATTTTGTTTAGTTTCGAAACAGACCGAATAACTCATTCTAAATCACATCCTAAGTGGTGCTTATAAGACCCCCCCCCCCCGGGGGCGCAGCGTTGTTTTCGACCCTGAGGGTCCCCTGGGAGAAGACGCCGGGCTAGAAACCCGTGAGACGGCGGTAAACGGAGGCCTTTGTCTTTAAGTTGCGAAGAATGCGTGCGTCCTGGATCCTGCCAGCCAGCGGCCCTGCAGATTCCGGGACGGAAGACAGATGGCGGTGCAGCCAAGCTGGAAGGCATCCTCCGCCTCTCTCCCTCCGGGTCCAACTCCTATTATCCACTTGTAAATTAACCTGTCAATTTATCAATCAACACCATCTTGATTCCCCCTGTTCCCCGGCCCAGCCTTGCCGTGCATTTGCCTCGTAAATAACTGGGAGCCTGTGTTTGTTAGTATTGTGAATGAGTTTATTAGCACTCTGATGGTTGCTATGAATCACAAATGCTGCCAAGAGGCTGATAAGAAAAAGAGTACATGCCTACATTAACAGGGGTGAAACTATTTTAGAGATAAAAGATGGAGGAACTGCGATAGCAAATCATTTAAATGGAACAAAAATACCTAAAAATTGTATTTGCGTGTGCGCGTGTGTGTGCCGGAGTAGGTTGAGCTGGGCCCTAGTTAAAATACGAGAGAAACAGCGAAATGACTCGACTTTCATTTGTACCATTCAAGAAAAGAAAAGGGCTCTGCAAGATGAGATTGGTGGCCCAAATCTTGAGGGACAAACACTTTATGTGGAACTGCAAACTGGAGAGAACAGCAGGTTCTGTTCTCAACGACCAGTTGGCCAGGTTTACTTTTTACATGCTATTTGGGGAACTTGCAAAAGAAGACAGAAAGCTTAAGTTATGTGTGCATTGAGACACGCATATCATGTTCTTTGAGTGACATACAGAAAGACAGCAATATCTAGGAAGTAAATGAGGCTGTTTGGTAAACTTTGCGCATTAATAGACCATTAACATCAAAGTGCTAATTATTTTGCTTTCACCTGTTGTCTCCAAAATGCTTACTTAGTCAATATCTGAAATGACATTTTAAGTCATTTTACATGAGAAAATTCTTCCATAAATGCCACATATCAAAATACATGTTTAATTACAAAATGATAACGTTATCTACAATTTCTATTCATAGTTTTCTAAACATGATTACTCTATTTTAAAATGTTGTATTAATATTAATCATTGTTTTTATAAAATGCACAATGTCATTTTCTGATGATTGAGACTTAACTCTGATTACCCTGGTAAGGACGACACTAACTATAAAACTATAGGTTTTGTCATGTACATAACTTATCTTCACAGCAGTTTTCACTGTGACAAAGAAATGTAAACAAAAGACGAAATTTTTTTAGGCTCACATACATAGGTGTTTTCTTTTAAAAGTACATTTGACATTGTATGAAATGTATACTTCATTTCAAATACAATTCAAATACCTCTTGCAATTTTTTCCACTTTGGCGCATGACTTTTGTTGGGAAAGTTTCCAAAGTGTTTCCAAATACAAACAATAGTTACATTACTTTTCAAGAAAACTGGACGTTGTTGCGTATAATACTGTTGTCAGTGTGTAACACATTTATTTGTTGGGGATTTTAAAATACGAAGATTTCCTGATTATGTTATTTAGGCAGAACCTCATGGAAAATATTACCAAGTGTGACATACAGTTCAAGTTCTCAAACTTGTGAGTCAGAAAGAAAAAACTATTAGTTGTTGAATGGAAAATACTTTGGCCTAATTAAGGCACCGCATAAAAAAAAGAATATTCCCTCAACATTATTATACCAAACATGTCATCAGTAGAAATGTGATAAAAATGAAACTATTTGTTAGAATGCAATTTAGAGCTCCCGACAGGTTGTCCATTCTCCTCCATTTATAATTAAGATAGTGTTTAAATCTGAAATGAATTCTATAAATGCGTGTTCAATAGGCTAGAGCAGGACAATGAAAATGGAGTCACATCTCATTTTATCGTAAATTGTGTAATAAGCGATAAGGTAAAAACGAGGGCTAGCATCCTTCCAGGAAAAATGAAATGCAAAGACCTCAATTGCCCTAATTCATTCGGCTTTTTCCCTCTTGTTTTTTCAAGTCTCTTCATTTTCCCTCTGTTCACGTTATTAGCTTACACATGAGCGCATTATTAGAAAATAACAAAGCGAACCAGGGGCACTTGGGAGGAGTGGACGCCAGGTTCCTTGGACAGCTGAAAGGTATTCTCATTCCATTTGTGAGGAGTTGCAGAAATAGTTTTATAGCCAGGGAGGGACAATGACCTCTCTCTTTCAGTGAGCTTGGTGGTTGGTCTTTTGATGGAGAAACTCGGGGTTACAACATCTGGTAATTTGTGTTACCGAGCTTAGCTGAGGTCTTAACGATGTAAGCAGATTATTCTTGAAGAAGAACAAAAAAAGAAAATTCCGGAAGACTCAATGGACTGTTTAAAGTTATTAGGCAGTGCATTCTAACACTTCAGAAATCTTTTCTGATTCATTTTCCCTTTAAATCTAGGCCTTCGAAGCAATTTTTCTTCCTTTCTTTCTTTCTTTTTCTTTTTTTTTTTTTTTTTGCTTAGGTCTGCCCCATCCAATTCCAGTGGACTTTTTTGGTGGTCCACAGCTGTTTTGTCGTTCATGCTAGCCTCCCTTTTTTCCACCCCAGCAGCAATGATTACTTTGCTGATTAAATTTTCTCCTTCAGAACTTTCAGAAGCTCAGGTCCACCCTCGGGAGTCATTGCTGACCAAGGCCAGCAACAGACAAGCTTCGGCAATTTTAAAGAAAGGAAAAAATGTGAAACGAACCATTGTAGTGAGAAAATGCCCCACCCTATCCAGGATTCCAGGCCAAAAAAAAAATTAAAAGACGCTAGGAAGAGGTCGCTGTGAGATCTTTCTCACACATGCATCATATTAAAATCACATCCAAAATTGGGTTTTCTACTCTGATATGAAGGACTTGAGGATCACCTAATATATTTGTGTTGCTCCTTGTAGGAAAAAATATCAATGTGATTCATAGGGCAAGGCTTGTAAAGATGGTTAGCACTAAAAACAAAACAAAACAAAACACCCTATTTTTTCCCCCTAAATTGAAATAAATCCCTGGAGAGATATGCAGTTGCATTTTCAAGTTTACCTGACTTGTAAGTCTGGCTAAAAACATGACAGTGACTTGAAGTGTTATCTCAAGTTACTAGCCCAGCAAAGTGTGGAGCATGAAAGGTGGACTGAGAGAGCCTATCACCCACCTAGGAAATGGGAGATCCGGGTGCCAGCAGGTCCACCGCCTGCCCGGGGAGCGCCTGGGCACGCAGCCTACTCTGTGATTAGCGCCTCCCAGTTATGAAATCAAACAAGATCATTGTGCACCAGTTCCAGCCTCTCGTGCCCCCGATCCTGGATGGCAGGGCTGTGACTTAGATCTCTGTTTGTCTAGGTCAAAGAGCACAAAATGCAGTATTCTAAAAGAAAGAAAAAAAAGGAAGGAAGGAAGAGGAAGAGGAAGGGAAGGGAAGAAGGAAGGAGGGAGAGAGGGAGGGAAGGAAAAGGAAGAAGAAAAAGAAAAACTACCACAAAGATTTGGCTATTTAGATTAAGGATTCATATTGGAAAAGAACACCAAACAATTTCACTCAATAAAAACATTAAGGTAGCATGATCTTTGTTATCATGTAAAAAGGAAAAAAGGAAAGAAGGGAAGGAAGAAAGGAAGAAAAGGAAAAGGAAAAAATACCACAAATATTTGGATTAAGGGTTCATACTAGAACAGAACAAATTTGTACTCAAGGAAAAATAAAGTTAGCATAATCTCTGTTATCATTCAGGCAAATGGCTTTGTGTTGATTCATAGCATATTTAATACCGACTACAATGTTCCACATTACACTATTTTCCCACATGTTTCTACACTTTGTGGTTCTGCGAGGAATAGGACACATCTGTGATCCATAGAACATGCCTAGCTACGTTTACGTTTAATATGGCATTACCTTCAGTTTGCATGTATGAACCGTTTATAATGGAGGATCCCGGTAGGGAAGAAAGCAACCGTCTCCCTTCCAACATGCTTTAAGAGGGTGGAAAACACTGGATAAATGTGTTTCAAATTGAGCTAAAAGCTACCCTGGTCATTTCAATTCTGTCAATGTTGACCCAACATTGAGTTTGAATGGACATTATTGGAAGTTAACGGAAAGGGTTGGCCACTTTATATCCTCAATAGTTTTAAAAAATGAGCAGCGATTTGCTGAAGTTTCCTCATTTGTCTGCTTATCACTAACATCCATGATGCTTCCAATGAGCCCAGTCAGATGCACTTTGATCGTGTGGCACTTACTTGTTCCTCCGTCAGAATTTCCAGCATCAGGATCATGGTAGCAATTGTGAAGTTCTTTGCAGGGAGAAAATAATCTGTTTTCAGTTATAAGGGCAACTGCATAATCAGGGTATTGGCAGGTAAGCAATTAAAAAAACAACCACATTACAACAGAGAAACTGAGGTGATCACAAAAATAGTGTCTCCTTCAAACTCACCTGGCTCAGTTCTTCATCCTTCGTATCAACCTCTGTCACTTACCAAATCTCAGACGCTCGTGTCACTTGGACTGATTGTACTCTGTTTGGTATTAAAACTGGGGGCCTCTCCCTATTGTAGTGGCTGGTCAAGTTCAGAATTGACAGTGGGTCCCCAGCCCTGAAGCTGGGCCATGGCCTGGTGAACTGCACTAACTAGATGTCATGGGCTTCCACGTGGGACTTTTAACATTTTTCCCTTGAATCCTTCCTATGGTTTCCAATACTCCCCTGTCTGTGTCCGTTTCTTCAGATGGGACGGGGAGGATGGCCTATGAAAGACCTCAGTAGCCCAGAAATCTGTCGTGTTAATTGATTTCTCTCCTTGGCTCATCCTGTAGCTGGCTACATCGTTTTCCATGTTCCCTGATGGTTTTGTGGCATTCTGAAAGGACCGTGCCACTTCTACCCCTAGAACAACACCTCTAGGTAACTCATCCGCGGCCCTACAGTTCATCCTGACCCCACTTGCCATGTTGATGCTTCCATCTCTTGCTCAAAGTCTTCAGCTAGTCACTGAAGATGGTCTAAACCCTAATCTTGAAGGCGATTTGAAGTCTGGCTACTACCTATCATTCTGGGTTTCTTTCCCAATTTCTCTAGCATGAAGGTTACAGAGTAGAAAAGGCATCAGACGTAGATTCGGAAAACCCAAATTTGAATTTCAGTCAATTTTAGGGCCACCCTGACCCATTGGGGAAGTCACCTATGCTCTCTGAGCACCAGTTTCCACAAAGCAGAACTTGGGATGTAGGGCCGATGTGGATCGGGATGTGTATTCTGCTCCAAGTGATGTACTTTAGTCTTCTGCTTGGTTTGTGTGGTTCTGCGGTTAGCTGCATGCGTACCCACACATCACCTGTAAAAATGGCCCAATCAATGTCCTGACCAGTGTGGCTCAGTGGGTTGGGCTTCATCCCACAAGGGCAAGGTCACTGGTTCGACTCCTGGTCAGGGCACATTCCTGAGTTGCAGGTTCGGGCCCCAGCTGGGGCAACCAATCGAAGTTTCTCTCCCTTTCTTTCTTTCTCCCTTCCCCTCTCTCTAAAAATAAATAAAATCCTTTTTTACAGGTGTATTGACAGCTATCACACCGTATTGATGGAGGGTTAAATTAGGTAATACACGTGCAGGCACCCAGGCTGCCAAAAGAAATTGTCGGTGAAACTCAGTTAAACCTGAGGCAGAATCTCTTGGCCACATCCATCCTCTGTGTCTAGTTGTGTTGGAAACTATACATGAGCCCTGTCATTGTCCCGCTCTGGACTTTGGCTCCTCTGTCTCTTAAAGCCACCCGCCCTTCCTTCTCTACCCAGAGAAATCTTACTCATCCCTCAGGACCAGACCTCATGGACTCTCTCTCCAGAAATCATTTCCTGAATCCCTGAAGAGAGGACAGCCTCTAGCACTGGTCAGAATGAGGGAGATAATTGTAAATATCGCTCCTGAGTTTAGAACCCTCATGCCCAACAGGGAACCTGTGCTCCGGGAAGCTGGAGTCCTTGGGCAGGACCCCTGGAGCAGCGGGGTCTTGTCAGAGAATCAGAAGGAAACTGAGGTTCACCACCTTCCCACTGAATCATGTCGTTCCAATTAGACTTTCACCTGCCTCCAGCTATGGACCTGGCTGGAGACCTGGCTTGCAACCTGGTTATGTGCCCTGGCTGGGAATCGAACCAGCCACCTTTGGGTTTGCAGCCCAGCACCTATCCACTGAGCCACCAGCCAGGGCTCTAGGGAGCACTTCTGTTTAGATGTAGGGTTTCTCCCTCGACATCATGATAATTGAATATCTTCAGTATTAGTAACTTCTCATTTCATAGCTGAAAAGGGTGCAGCTGGGCTGGGTGGGTTATGGAATTCACTCCCAATCGCATAACTAACAAGCTGCAAAGGCAGAACGTGAATGTGGTGGCCCAGATGATCATTTCTACTGTTCCTTCCGTGAGAGCAGGGAGCTTGCCGTGTGTAACCTCCCCCGCCCACGATAGACACGAGAAAGCAGACTTGCTCCCCACACCCGAGAAGCAGACGTTAGTCTCCATGAGAGACACTACAAGGCTTACAGCAGCCCTTCAGTAACCAAAACAATAGTTTCTACATCGAATAAAGAAGTATTACAAATCTAAATCGAACAGGCCAAACATTTCAGACCGCGAGCTGCCAAAACCTGCTGCAGTTGTATTCTGGGGGGACTCTGTTGGCAGTCAGAGACCACCCACCACGAACTAAGGTCATCGTCCAGATCCTTGGACTGGGAAAAAAGCACCAGTGAGCACCAACCCTTAGGAAGCAACTCTCATGGCGGTTTCTGGGCTTTTGTGCGCGTACGGTTTACCGCAGGGATTTCTATTACAAACTCAGGCATGAAATTCTCATGTACCAATAGCAAGACTAGGGCAAGGTTCCTCCTTCTTTTTTTTTAAAGATTTTATTTATTATTTTTAGCAAGAGGGGAAGAGAGAGAGGCAGAGAAGAAGAGAGACATCTATGTATGGTTGCCTTTCACCTGCCTCCAGCTATACACCTTGCTGGAGACCTAGCTTGCAACCTAGTTATGTTGCCCTGGCTGGGAATCGAACCAGCGACCTTTGGGTTCGCAGGCTGGTGCCTTATCCACTGAGCCACCAGCCAGGGCTCACCTTCTTCCCTTTGTCTCATCATCTCACCCATCCAAGACCAGCAGGTCAGCATTCAGGGGCCAGGGAAGACCGTGGCATTGGCATTCTGAATCCTAAGTAAACAGATACCTCAAATTTCCCCCCAAATTCTGCAGCAATTCTGGGTAAATCATAAATGATTATGCAATGGTTCTGAAAATTTCAAGTTTCATACATTTGTGGGCTTATGGGTAGTCAAGATTAAGTCATAAGATCTGGCTTTTGGACGCTGTACAATATCTGAACAGTGCAACTTACTAAACACTGTGTCCCTCCTCCTGACTTTCGAGACAGAAGGGCTAGCCACCTGCAAACTTATGGATTACATGTCATTTGTTTTTAATCATGATACGCTTCATTTCATCTTTCAGGGGAAACTGTCCATTTTGAGCAAAACTAGATCTGCTGCTCTAGGTAGGGAACAGTGTTTCTTAATTCATGGCAATGGTGTACCTACTTTTGTGATGTGAAAAGGCCTTGGTGGCTTTCTTGGCTTACCTGTAGATTCCTTTGGTTGATTGTTGCGGTGTCCTGGTATTCTAAAGGAGGAGAGCCTTCTGAAATCTGAATCACACGCCCCGTCCCTCCTGAGTAGTTAACGGCGCACCCACACGCCCACAACTTTTCCCTATGAACACCACATGTCTAACCACACATTGAAATTAGATTTTTTTTTCCTACCAAGAGAGCAGGGGTATAGAAACACTACCTGCGTCTGCCCACGGAGGTCACACAGGCCTCCTCAGCAGATGTTAGACGTGGAACCCCACCTCCCTCAAATGCATGATGGGTCTTTCTTGGTGAGCAGGTCCTCCTCCTTCCTTCCTTGGGACATCAACGTCTTCCATTTCAGTCAGGAAATGTGGGTCCAGAATGTCAATTGGATATTTGAATCTAACGCTCATCAGTGCCTTGTTCATGTTTCCTTCTCTCCGGCACTGAGTGGCTTCATACTGGCCGACCAGGATGCTCTCAGATGCCAGGGCGTATGTACGGCCTTGGGTTGAGTTGGATGTGCTTCTGGGAGAGTAGCGAGCAGGAGTTTCTTTCATTCAAAAATCCCTTTTTTTTCTACAAATCAGAAAAATTCTAACAGAATCAAACGTGATACGTTCATAGTTCTTCATGTATATTCTGTATGTATCAAAACCATCTTTCATGGGTAAAGCTGCTTCTTGGGGGATTTCCTATATTCCCTTCTAAAGGCTCCCAAAGCTGTGGGTCCTATACAGCCATGAAAGGGTTATTTCAATTCAGAGCTTCTCTGTTCTTTCCAACAAGAATGCCATGTCCTCGGCCCTGCTAAGGAGAGGAAGTAGAAGGAGAGTTCATGATGAGACGGGTGGACGTGTTTTGAGGGGTTTCCCCAGGATAAGGATGAGGACGGGAATTCCATGGAAGGTTCCTGACAGCTTAGATAACTTTCTGTGGAATCTTCATGGGGCCCTAAGGCAGGTGTTTCTCATCAGCAAATCCTTTTACTGTTGGATTTGGGAGGCCCGTTGAGGAAGAGCGTTGGGAATTTCTATGTGAGGGAGGCCAGTGTTCAAGTTTAAGTCAATTACGCTAAGTCTGCAGACGCCATTCTCTCCGCTGACGGCCACGTCCTGCCTGGGAACAAGTGACCTTGACTTTCTTTCTGCAGAGCCGGGATGGTTCGCTACGGCTTCAAACAACACAACAAAAACAACTTGGCCTTTGTTTCAGTCAAAAGAAAGACGATTCACTTTCAAGTCAGGGATGTGCCATCAAATGAATTTAACCTCATGTTCCAGGAGCAGTTACCCTCCCGGGTAGGAGGACATTTGCTCAGTGGCCTGCGAGCGATGATATGAAGATTTGTGTTCTTCATATCCAAAATGGCTTGCTTGCGTGCCATTTTTGGAACACGACAGGCTGGCAAATATTTACCCTGTGGCCCATAAAACACCATCAGCTCATTGGTTTGCCTTAGAGACCTTAAATATGAATTTGTAACCATTCTTGATAGAGTCTCTTGCCTCAGCCTGTTCTCATTGGTTCAGCAAGTGTTTATTGGTCACCAGCTGTGTGCCGGGCACCCCTTTGGGTGCTGGCGACACCTGGGTGTGGTCCAGCAAGGGAAGAAAACAGGAAGACAATCATGAAGAGCTTTGGGTGTTGGGTGAAGATGGTCTGGAGTCACTGGGAGCCACTGAATAGAACTCAACACTGGACAGTGTAACCAGGGCCATCTTTAGACACATCACTCCAGGTCTGGTGTGCACAGTGGATTCCAAGCTACCCAGGTTGAAGGCAGGATTATAGAAGGTAATGACAGTGATCCAGGATGAGCTGTGATGTAAGGTGTGGGCCTGAGAAAGAGGGGCAGAGAACAGATTTGTGAGGAAATAAAGAGGAAGCCTCAACAGTACGATTGGCAATCTCCCAAAGAGATGGGAAGAGATGGGACTAGAATCATTTCTAGGCGCCACACTTGAACAATTAGATGGAAGATGTCACTTATCAAGAGAGCAAATGACGAGGGAGGTTTGGGAGAAGGTTACAGGTTCAAATTTGGGCATGAGGGAGCCTGCTACTCGTGTGTGTGGATAACTTTGTCCTGAGCAATGACAGGGGTGGGAATTCATGGATAGGTTTTAGGGACAGCTGAGGCCATTGGGTGGGGTTAAGTTCACTTAGGGATCCTACATTGCATACAATGCAGTATAATGGTATAGGATACAGGCTTAGTATCAGACAGCCTGGGGCCTGTGGTGACCCGTCTGATGTTGCTGTGCCATAAATAGTCATGTGACATTCCCAAGCCTCCGTTTTCCCATCCAGTAGGCGCTCTACTAACATTATCCAGTATTAAGGTTCTGGGAGGAAGTAAATAAATTAATCCACATAAGATAGCTGTGCACTTTAAGTGGTTAATGGATGTTAACTATTGTTCTTGTTGTTGCTGTGTTTTATTACAATGGTGATGACCCGAGAACAAAAAATGGAGCTATCTCAGATCGATATTTAAATCACAAGTAATGGCCACAGGTTGACGTTCAATACCTACACAGACTTCACTAAATACGAAGTGAATAGAGTATAGACTCCGGCCTCCCATCCCACCCCACACGAATGTTTTTCTTTCAGTCTCAGGCAGATCAATATTATGGTCATTTTGGAGAACCCTCTGGTGCGTGTATTTGGTGAGATGTGGACTCACCCCATCTGTCTCAGTTCAAGTATTCCTTTCACTTGCACTTGACACTGGCGTACAGGCTACCAGCACCCAGTTTTCCAGAACTCCTTGCGAGTGGAGAGCAGGTATTTTGCTTGAGGAGTGGGAAGAAAATGGCTTTTCTCTAGCTCTGGAAATCTGATGGCGTCCATTTCCTCCTCTGTATATTTGGGACAATTACAGCATCCTACTGAGGCGGTTGTTAATAATAAATTAAATAACACACATAGTGAGCACTGAATGATATGACACACGCAGAGTGCTGGGCGCAGCATGAACTCAGAAACATTAGGGCCACTTCCTGTCGACAGCCAAAAGTCCCAGTGCCGCTCAGAACCAATACTGTGTGTGAAAGCATGTGAGTAATCTAGACGTATTCGAGCCAATCTCCTTGGGCTGCAGAAAGAGATTCAAACTGTTGTAAACAGGTGTGAACTTTCTGGTTTAAAAATTCCCAGAGGTGTGAACTCCGTTCCACCAACGAGAGTTAACTCAGCCACCTTCTTTCAGAAAAAGAAAACTTCTTCTTTTTTGTCCCCTTTTGGAAATGGCCAGAGGAACCCCCAATAATGGGAGATTAAGAATCTGCCACCAGGGAGGTATTGACAAGGCTTTGATGAAATCTGCCACTATATTTGTGTCGATAAATGTCGCCAGGTAAGTGGCAAAAAGGCTGGCCCGCACTTGCGTGAAGAGACAGTGGAGAAAGAAGCTGTTGGCTAGGGGAAGGCAAGACTCTCTCATGAGGAATGGATTGTTTGCACAAGAGTAAAAGGTGTGTTGTTGCCAAAGCAATTATATATATTTAAAAATTATTTCTTAGGAGAAAGTGTTAACTTCCTTTCAAAAGTGCCAGAAAGTTGGAGTGAGTGGAATAAAGTGAAGACAGAAGGGAGAAGGAAATGCATTTGAAAAGCCTAAGGTTGTTCGCTAGGCCATTCGAATCTCTCTGCCGTGTCCTGAGGGAGAGGGATGGGCCGGCGCACCTCCCAAATCATTGCCTGCCCCTCATCTCACAGCTTCATGATCTCCTTTCCCAAAGGCTTGGACCTAGAGGCTTTGATGATGACGAAATGGTTTTTGTTCCCAAAGTATGATCGTTCGGAAGATACCCGTGTGACCAACGCATCAAGAGTGGCAACTGTTGGACAGACGTGGCCGAGGTCAGTTTAAGATGGTGTCCTATCTTCAAAGACCACAGTCTATCAGGAGAGACAGACAATCCTTAATTAAATACAGTGTGATGTAACATGAAACACACTTATTGCATGGTGTAGCTCAGTGTTTTCTTCCTAGAACATTAAACTCAGACTCCCAACAAAGGAATACCTGACAAACGGTTGACAGAAGGACATTAGCATGTGATAAGGACAGCAATCATTCTGTCACCCCCTGCAGAGGAGTGTTTTGGCTCAAAAGAGAAGCCAAGTCGTACATGCGTTTCATCAGACACATGTGGAGAGACGCACACACACCTTCCGCCCTCGGAAAGCACTGAATTCCATAAGGAGTCCCAATTCTAAAACCTCAGCTTTAATGGAAAACTTCTGAATCAGAGGAACAGAAATGTGTTTTGGAGAACACGCCGCATCCTGGAATATGGAAGCCATGCTCCCATGTTGTCTGAACTCCATCAGTGTCAGATCTGTGGTCTTCAAAGTGCTGGGGAGACACCGTGGGAGTCCAAGGACCCGGCATGTCCACTAAAAAGGATGTCCCTTGAGCTCTCCTGGCAAATGGACCCCATGCGTCCACCATCTGGCTCGGCGACTCTCTGGCTAGATCGTGTGTCATGAATACGTCTTCCTCAGCGGGGCAGTCCCATCCCCTCATGATGAGAAGACAGACATTTCACTGAGAATATCTGATTCATGACTCAGATGCTGAGTGGGTCTCCATCACATTAATTGTGTCCTTGCCAACGGTAGTGAAAAGTGGGTGTGGGGGTGGGCCAAGCCATTTGAAAATCAAATTCAGTTTCATTACATTCAAGGTGAGCATTCTTTTCTTGCGGGCCATCTTATTGTGAGTTGATTTGGACTTCAAGGCTGGCGCCTCTTCACTTGGAGGATGCGCACGCCCTTTCGTGTTTGTCAGGCTGATGAAAACCTGAAACAAAACGCAGAAGGCCACTGGGCGCTGACGGGCGCGCTCACCTGCGGCCTCGCCGGGCTCCCAGCGCCAAGAACATGAGTGAAGAAGATCCCTGCTCTTGGCTATCTGTGGCAACTCTTTATTTTGATTTTTTATTTCCCCCCCTGCCAGAGAACACAAGGAAAATTACATCTTTCATTTTCAAATAACGCTAGAAGGTTTCCCCGCGGATACCTCCAACGGGCGCCAATCATGGCCTGTTGACAACAAGAAAGCCAGTGATCTGGGGATATTAGTGCCGCCTTGGCCCTGGGAGAAGAGGACTCTCATTTTCGCATACTTTGTCACGGCCATGGAGCTGGCTGACACAATGGACTTTTACAAGGAGCTCTGAAGCAATTGGCAATTAAGTGGTTTGAAGGGGTCCTTCTGGGCTGCTGTGAAAGGCTTCAGGTGTGAAACGCTCGTTTTCAAGAGCGCTGAACAAAATGTCTGGTTGCTTTCAGTGCCCCCTCGTCCTTCCAGTGGAAGGGGGCGGGGGAGCCGGGGAGAGCAAAGACACTCAAGAGCAATTTGCTATTCAAGGCCTGAATGGCGGGCGCTTTGTCCCCCCACCCCCATCCCTCGTGCGGCTGGTGAGGGGGGCACCCCGAGGTGGCACAAACAGCTCTCGGCACAATGGTAGATCAAGAGAGAGGCAGGGAAAATGAGGCCGGGGAGAATGGCCGCCTGAATGCAGGGAAGACGGCTTGATTGTTAATTGTGGGTAAATGTATTGCGGGAGTGAAAAGGGTTCATGGGCTACTTAAAAGCTATCCCCAAGCAATAAGGACAGAGAGTGGGGAAATAAGAAGATGGTCCTGACCCTTTTAAGGACTATAGTAGTACATCTGGCCCACTTGAGGAAGTAAATTGAGAACCGTTCAAAAAGGTAAGCAAATGCATCTGCGTGTTCGAATCCCATTGCTGGCAAGGGGGAAAATCTGGCAAGTCAGTTCACACGCAACGTGGACTTTCAAGTATCCACTATTCTGTTCGAGTGTGAGTCGGTGGGACTCACGAAGTAGGCCATAAGGATGCCGTCGAATAGATAAATATTTGAAATCGGACTTTTTCCTAAAGAATGCGGCCCTCTCTTCCGGGATAAAATGTATTCGCGGTGCAGTCAGCACCACGGGAAAGGGAACTTCAAACACTCCTCATGAAGGATATTGTTCTCTTAGTTCTGTTTCATGTCACTTTTCCTAGTCTGACCTTTCCTTCCAACATATTGATTTTTTCCTAACCCAGCCTTGCTTTGCAGAAAAAAGGGGTATTGAGTCTTTGAGAGGCTTACATATCGCTATTGTACGCGCCTCCAGAAAGGTGAAGGAGCCCCTTTCAGGGGACCACTGTCTGACTGACAATGTGATTAGGATTGTCTGAGGACTTTTCATTTCAAATGGAGAAGGCCACATGCATCAGTCTGGGAAAAGAGACAGAAGCCGCCTCAAATCGAGGGGTCTTTTAAATGTGTCTCAAAGACTTCCGGTGTTGCTCCCAGCAATGGCTTCTCAGAGAAAGTCTATGCCACGTAACACTGGGTTGTGGTGATCAAGATGGAATTCTATGGCTTTTCTGACAATGTCATTTCCTGATGTATCCTTTTTATCCGACACACAATTCGTATCAGAGTTCTCTGGAATAGGTGTGCCTTTTCTCTCGCTCCAGTTTTCTGATTTCCAGCGGGGACGTTCGTAAAATCGAATCGCGCCAGTCACCATGCTGTTGGGGCTGAGTTTTTGGCTCACCCCGTGATAACATATAACCATTGATGCCAAAAGGTGGTAAGCAGTTTAGAACTGGATCTTCTTTTCCCCTCACCCCAAGAAGGTTATGAAAATCAGTGGAGATGTTAAAGAATTGTGGAAATTTTTGGACAGATGCTACCTGGTCTTTCTTGTGATCAGGTGAAAGTCATGAGGGAGGACATGACCCGTCTTTCCTGGGACCGTTCCATCCCAGAATGGTGTTATGACCCTATCAGTCCTGGGACCATCTTGCACTGGGGCCTAGGGATGGTGCCCCAAAAATATCATGCCAAAGACATTTTCCAGTGAGGCCTTGGAAGAAGCCCAAGTCGAGCATTCGCTACAGGTTCCCTTTATCTGACGTATCATCCCCAACACGTCAGGTGGATTGCTTACCTCTAAATTCTCAAACACCCACTGTGGTGTTTTATCAGTAGCCATCATCACAGGTCCCACTTTGGCCCCATTTACCCACGTTGGCCTCCCTGTACCCTTTCCTGTGCATCATTTCATCTTCAGCACCTCGCACAAGGTTGGCCCATAATACGCTCTTTAGAGAAGAGTGGACAGAAGCTGACAGTTGTCAGAGGGGCGGGGGCTGGAGGATAGGTGGCAAAGGGGGAGGAGAATATAGTCAGTAATATCATAAGAAGTTTGCAGGATGACAGATGAATACTATAGTGAATGTGGTATTCATATTATAACATACAGAGATGTAAAATCGCTTCCCTGTGCACTTAAAACTAATATAATATCATATACCAGACAGACGTAATTTTTTAAAATTTATTGATGAATTTTAAGCAGGAGAGAGAGACAGATCCCATCGATTTGTTATTCCACTGATCGATGCATTCACTGATTGATTCCCATATGTGACCTGACTAGATGGAGATTGAACTCCCAACCTTCGTGTATCAGGATGATGATCTCACCAACCGAGCTACACAGCCAAGGCCTAGACGTACAGCTTTAAAATTTTAAAAATAAAAATGAAGCAATAGTTAAACAAAGATGGCGGACAAAAAAAAGATGCCCCAGAAATGTTAAGACCGCAGTGAAATTGAAGACTCCGCACTTTGGGGAGTTTCTATCAAGCCAAAATGTTGTCTCAAATCCCCAGACTGAAGAGGTGTGGAAACCAGCTAGTTCTTCCTAGCTGTCCCAGATTCAGCTGCTTTTTGAGTCAAAGTGGAAAAGAAAAATAAACAGAGCTTTTCTGTTCTTTTTAATTTTTCTGTGTGCCACCTTCCATTGTAGACCTTAGTCCCCTCCAACGCATCCTAGGGGAGACCAAAACTGTACCTCCTTTCTGGAAATCCACTTTGTGTAGGAAAATGGTACAAAACACAGGAGCTCAGACATTGTCTGGAGTTGAGGCAGAGCCTCTGTGTACAGAATTCCTCTAAGGATGTGAAGACACTTGGCAAATAGTTTCCTTATTTCAATTGCACACCTGCTTCTCCATCATAATACAGCTCATGCATCTTTTCCTTGTCTTTGTTTAGGTAATTACTGAAGTTTACAAATACTCCTTAAAATATAATTACTGTGGTTTTGCCAAGGCAGTAAGCTGTATGTAACAGTTTTTGAATTGTGTCGTAGACATGGAACTGTGCTAGTTTTTTATTTTCTTATTTTTAACCCTCATTCAAGGATCTGTTTATTGATTTTTGAGAGCGATCAAGAGAGAAAGGGAGAGGCAGACAGGCAAACAGACATAGATATGATAGAGAAACATTAATGGGTTGCTTCCTATTTGCACTGAACTGGGTAGGGATCGAACCCTCAGCCCAGATACGTGTCTAGATGGGGAATCAGACTTGCAGCCTTTGAGTACACAGGGTAACACTCCCAACAGTGGAGCTACCCAGCCAGGGCAAACTATATTAGTTTAAAATCATTATCACTTGCTCCTCCTAGAGTTCAGCAATAAAATTGTAAATGTTGGAAATTATGCCCATGATATTTTCCTGAGTTTACTATGACATTTTTTAAAAATTTCCAACCCTTAACCCACACTGTTTCTATTAGCACATCCTCAAAGAAGAGTAGACGCAACCATGGCCTATTATTTATCAGAAGGTAGAGATGCAACTCAGACTTTGCTACCCAGCCCATTGGTCTTGATGTCTGTGTCAAGTTACCATGTACTCATCCCATCTGTGACCATTTCACTTCTCTTTGTTAAAATGCCTTTGCTTCTTATCAACACCCATGTATGAAGTCAGAGTAGATTATTTATCACGAGGTTTAGCACACAGAACACCACGCTTAATTTTTCTGAGCATCAGTTTCTTCATCTGCTGAAGAAACATCTGCAATAACAGTATCAGCTACATAGGATGCCTACGGGGGTGGCAAAAGATAATTCACATAAAGTGCTTAACGCAAAAGTCGGCGGTCAGTGTCCGTGAACTATTTCTATGCACCAGGTCGGTCCCGAAAGAATGGGCCGGGCCGTGCAAACTTTTAATTAAATTGGTACCGACTGGATACTTTCTGGACAGACCTCATTGGCCCACAGCCTTGTCCGAGCTGACCCTTTCAACATGTCCTTGCTGGTGCTCAGCATGCAGCCAAAGCAGACCTCCCGTTTTATTATTCATGCAGGTGGAGTGTTCCATTTAGATTCTGCCCGTGAGATGAGGGGATGTAAAATCCATCCGGAAAGGGCATTTGCAGAACCAACATTTTTATACACCAACTTGACTATCAAAGTCCTTTCCCACTCGAGTCTCCGTCAGAAGGAGGAAGACAGCACCACTCCCCCAGGACTTCGCGCCCGGCGCTGACTTTGAAGCCCAGTACAAAGCGGTAGCGCGGCGCGGCAGCCCTGTGTACTTTCGCACGTGTGGCTGTGTGGCCGCTCAGGAACACACACTTTACATATCCCGCTTACTGCCGCAGATTCCTGTCCCTCAAGGCAGTTAAATGTGTCAGGGAATTCTTTGTTACTCTCCCTTTATTTAAATGCATAATCAGAATAGTTACCAGGGAAGAGCCAGACAGCAAAAAAAAAAAAAAAAAATTGTTCTGGGGAGTGGAAACATCTCTTGATCTAAGAGCTGCTTCATAAGCTCTGCAAGTTTCATCCTCCGTGCAAAAGTGCCCGAGTCTATTATTGGTGAATTAATAAGCCAGCGAAGAGCAATACTCGGCTGAAAGAAGACATGCACCTGTGCCGTCTCAAATGTGGCATCTGATGCTGAGGGTTGAATTCAAGAGACTTAAAAGATGGAGAGAAGTTTCCCGAACTTTCTTCATGTCTTGTCCTTGACCCGCTGTCATTTGTCTTCGTGCTACTCTGTAGTCTCTAATTTGAATGACTCCACGTCTTTCCTTTCATCTCAAGCTCTCCGCTGGACCCAGATCCGTGTCTCCAACTGCCTTACGTGTGCAGAAGCCTGAAATGCACCAACCTGTCTCTCCCCTCACCTGTTATTTCACGATCAAAAGCACTCAGTCTTCATTTAATTCTAGAAAACTCTTTTGTCTTAGAGGTGTTCATTTTCCTTCCCTGCGTATTCATACACCGACCCAACGGTCACAGATGGCCTGAAGCAACATGAAAGCAAAGAGAAGTCCGGACAGAGGGGACGTGAAGCAGGAATAAAAGGGAAGAGGAGAGGAAGAAGCATCAGGCACATTTTATTTAACCAGAGTGCAGAATGTGAAAGGAAAACAAAAACCATTGCCTCAGAAGCATGTTTCCAGCTCCTGGAACCTTCTGCTGCTCGTTCCTAGGGAAACCACCAGCTGCTGTTTTACAGCTGTGTCCCCCACTTAATTAGCATTTTTGGATCTCCCACAATTCAGCTGGACAGGCATTCCCTTACAATTGATCGTCGCCTGGAAATGGCTCTCACAGCTGGGCCACAGATCCCTCGCCCAGGGAGCCTGGAGCCGGGCTGCTGGGCAGCCTTGTTCAGCCATAATTAATATTTTTGGAACTGCTGTTCAGAGGCCCTGCTAACTGCTGCACCAGTGGCGAGGAAGTTGGAAGAGGCTTTCTGGTTGCAAGATGGGAGACCCGGCTATGCAGAGCCCGGGCCTGGGTGGCAGGAGATC